>JAWLRI010000340.1:73765-138576 GCA_034781795.1 Crypturellus tataupa | reverse complement strand
CTGCTATGGACCAGAGACCCATCCCACCAGCTGGGGTGAACATCCCATCAGCTGCATGTATCACACTTGTCCTTGCAGGCAGCAAAAAAAGCCATTGAACCCTCAAATATGACCTGTGCGAGGAGTGTAAAAGCCCCATTATAGAGCTGGCAGCATCTGCTGAGGCTGTGTCAGTTCTCACAGCAGCAGCCACTGGGAGTTTCAGCACCCACGAGCTCAGCAAAGTGGGAAAAGTGAGGTGTTTGAGGATGCTTTAGGTTTGTTTTTTACTTCATTTTTCCCCTCTGTGGATGGGCAGCGGGAGCCTTTCCCGGATTCACGAGGGAGGAGGGACATCTCGTGGCCACACCAGGAATCATCTCTCAGCATCTGCTAAGGAGAAACCCCGGTGCCCCCCAAACATTACCCCCCGCACCATCCTCGGCAACCCGGGGCAGAGAGGCAAAGGAGGGTGCTCATTTTTTTGCCAGGACGCCCAAAAAAGATGCAGCATTTGGCCATACCCTGATCTTTATTGTTGACTGAGGACGGGGCACCATGTCAAAGAGTATTCCAGAGTCTGGAGGTTTGGCGTGGTCCAGGACAGCGTGGAGAGGACACCTTTCCACCCACTGCTGTAGTATTGCCCCCTTGCAGCGGTGTTGAAGGCAGGGGAGAGGTTGTGCAGCCCTTGGCTTAGCATCACCATGGTCCACTCTTCCTACGGCAGCACCTTGCTGCAAGGGACCACAGCTGGGTGGGCACAGGGGTCTTTTTGAGGCAACCAGCGGGTAATGAGTGTGAAATGGGTATGGATCCTCCAGGCTGTGGGGGAAGGAGCTGTGCCAGCAATTAGCCACTTTCTCATTAGTCTCCAGCAAAACAACCGAGCTGGCAGCATCCACCTCCCGTATGTCCCTGCTCTTCCCCGTCTCCAAGTGCATCCCGTGGCAATGCGCAAGATAAAGAGAAGGGCCAGAAAAGGACCATTGCTGCCCCCTTGGATGGGCCCTGGTGGGTTTCCTTGGCCTTGGTCCCCAGTTGCTGGTGGGACCCGGGTTACTGCTCAGGCTCCGGCTCGTACTGCTTCTCCGTGGCGGTGTAGAAGTCCTCGAGGACCGACTGCAGGTATTCGAAGGTGGGACGCTCCTCCGGCCTGTTTCGCCAGCACTTCAGGATGATGTTGTAGAGTTCGCTGGGGCACATGTCCGGGCAGGGCATGCGGTAGCCTCGCTCCAGGTTGCGAATCACCTCCGGGTTGGTCATCCCTAAGGAAAAAAGCAGCCCCGCAAGGATTATTTAGTGCCACTGGGATGACATCTGGCTCACATCTAGCTCTGTGACAGCACCAGCATGGGATGGTGGTGCTAAAAAGCGTCTGGACATGGTCCCTTTTGCAGGATTGTGCTTCCCTTCTCCATTCCCAACCTCCCTCCAAGGCTTTCACCCCGCTCAGGTACGTCCAAGGTTCACAGGAGCCTGAAAAGGAAATCTGGACATACGGATGCACACGAGTATGCACATCCAAGCATAAAGCAGCATGAGCTGCTTGGAAGCTCCTCTGTGCTCAGAAGGAACCTGCAGCTCAGCGTACCTGGGTATGGGATCCTGCCGTAGGTTATGATTTCTGTCAGAAGGATCCCGAAAGACCACACGTCAGATTTGATGGTGAAAACCCCGAAGTTGATGGCCTCCGGGGCTGTCCACTTTATAGGGAATTTGGCACCTGTCAGGAGAAAGCAAAGGGAAATTGGACATTTAGGTGATGCAGTTCCTTGCATTCCCACTGGCAAAAGATTGCCTAAAAACTGAGCCTTGACCCATCACGGGGATTGTGGCAGAAATAATGGAAGGCAACATGGACTTATGGGGATAAAGATAAACTTCTAAGCCGAAGCATTTCTGTAGCCAAGAACGAGGCATTTGCTGCTGGGCTCCTGCTTTCATTAAAAGGTCTCTTCTACTTAGCATCTCTGTGCTCCTCTTGCATCTTCTTCTAGGGCAATCAAAGCTCTTTCATCTTAAAAGACTCTTTCACATGTAAATACTTACAAATGTACATAGGTATTGATATGAAAGCCAAAAAAATACTGATTGCATTAGGAAATAGCATATTTTATGATAACATCCATGATTATACCCATAATAATACCCATATTAAAAAAAAATAATCTGGGCAAATAGTTGCAAAAATCAGCTGTCTTCACTGGAAGGGGACTGTGTTTAGCAAATGTGCACAAAAGATGCAGACAGAGATAAATTCTAAAACAGATGCTTGGATAAATTAAAACTGTCCCATTTGTCCACCATGATTTTGTTGCGCATATTGAAGACTTCAGCGATCAATTAAATTGCAATTAAATTGCAATTTAAGTTTTGCTAAGATTAAAAAAAGAAGTCTATCTTGCTTTGTAGGAACTGAATGTGTTAAAGACTGCAGCGAAACAACATTTTTCTTTCTGTATCTCCTTGCAATACTGAAAGCTCAAACGCAATGCATGAAATAAGTGCCTTTGTTCTTGCATGTCATACCTTTGACAAGCAGACAGATAAGATTAGGAAATGCAATCTATTAAGTCAAAATTGTTCAAAGAAGATAAGGGGCAGTCAGTTGTTATTTAAGATTAAAACTATCTGGAAAAGAGCTGATAGGAACTATTTTCCACTGGAAATTTCGATTTTATGAATATCTTAAAAATTCGAATGATTTCACCAGAACTACTCTAAGGATAAAAACTCCCTAAACAAGTTCCAGTAATGTCAAGATAGCCCTTTATGACATTTCACAATTGACATTTGTGAGGTTTTTTTTTTCATTTTGAAATAATATTACATGTTGAAATGGGCACATTTTGTATCATAAAGTATTTTGAGAACAGCAAATTGAAAAAGATGATTTTGAAGAAGAAAAGAAAAAAAGTCTGTTCAGTTTCCTTTCCCTGGTAATGTTCCTTATCAGAAATTTCAATATTAGAAGTCTTCATCTTACCTTTGGAGGGAAGCCAGTATCCAAAGACTGAAAAATTTTGTTAAGAGCCTCTTATACTATATTTAATTGTTTAATTTCATTCATTTTTGTTCATTTTTCTGATCCTGTATAAAGGATCTTAGCAGTTTCAATGACACTCTCATAACTCATCTCTAAATGCGTGGAAAAAAGTTGTTGCTGAAAGAACTTGACTTAACCCTGCCGTCAAATGGCCATAAATGAACATCTGTGTCAAACGAAACAGCTCAGTGTGACATCTCCTGGCCACACTGCCTCGTCCCTCACCAGTTCAGAGATTACACCAGCAGTCCCAGCTTGTCTTTGTAGGTGGTCTTACAAGGACATATCACATTAACAATCTGGAACTTGGGTTTTGCATTTTTTTATAGATATTCCAGGTTCAGTGTTGCCCTCAGAGACAAGCCAAACTCCAAATGCAGACCCAGGTATCGTATAAGTTATTGTACAATATTATACTTATTATATATAGTTATTGAAGGATGGATCTGCCTCAGTTCAGCTTGACTGGGATGCCTGGAGTCCTTGGCCCTAGCTCTGCCGTTCCAGCTCCCTCTGCATCCTCAAGGTGCTCAGTGACTTAATGACACTGCTATTTCCTCCCCTCCAGACTCACTATTAGCATGCAAGCACAGGCAGAGGGCTACTTTAGTAGCCATCAAATATCTCTGCTAACACAGCCCGAGATCGGGCAGGAGGGTTGCACGTAAAGGGAAGTCCCCCCAAGGGCTGTGTCGATGAGGCAATGCTGGGAACTACACCCACCTTCTTGAGCCAAATATTCATTCTCGATGATCCGTGCCAGGCCAAAATCAGCAATTTTGCAGCAGAGGGTCTCGGAGACGAGGATGTTGGCAGCTCTGAGGTCACGGTGGATGAAGTTCATCCGCTCGATGTATGCCATTCCTTCTGCCACCTGGAAGAGAAGGAAGGGTCCTGTCTTAATCTGTGCACTTTCCTGAGATCAAATGATGGCCATATCCATCTTGACAACCACACACGTATAAATGATGTGTGTAGGGCTGCCAGCATGCATATTGGCCTCCAAACATGCTCCATGAATGGAGAAGAGAATAGATGGACAATAGATAGATAGATAGATAGATAGATAGATAGATAGATAGATAGATAGATCACAGAATCACAGAACGGCTGAGGTTGGAAGGGACCTCTAGAGATCATCTAGTCCAACCCCCTGCTCCAGCAGGGACACCCAGAGCAGGGGCACAGGGTCCATCCAGGCGGCTGGGCACATCTCCACAGCAGGAGCCTCCACAGCCTCTCTGGGCAGCCTGGGCCAGGGCTTGGGCACCCTCACACCAAGCAAGTTCTTCCTCACATGGACGTGGAGCTGCCTGGGCTTCAACTTACACCTGTTACTTCTCGTCCTGTCATTGACCACCATGGAAAAGAGCCTGGCCCCATCTTCCCTACAGTCACCCCTCAGGTACTTGAACATGTTGATCAAATCTCCTCTCAGCCTTCTTTTCTCCAGACTAAACAGCCCCAGTTCACTTAGTCTTTCCTCATATGACAAATGCTCCAGTTCCTTAATCATCTTCGTGGCCCTGTGCTGGCCCCTCTCCAGCAGCTCCAGGTCCCTCTTGTCCTGGGGAGCCCAGAGTTGCCCCCAACACTCCAGGAGCCTCCCCAGAGCTGGGCAGAGGGGCAGGATCCCCTCCCTCGACCTACTGGCAATGCTCCTCCTGCTACAACCAGGAGCCTATTGGCCTTCTTAGCCATGAGGACACATTGCTGCCTCATGGTTAACCTGTTGTTAACCAGGACTCCCAAATCCCTCTCCACTGAGCTGCTTTCCAGCAGGTCAACCCCTAATCTGTGCTGGTGGCCGGGGTTATTCCTCCTCAGATGCAGGACCCTGCACTTGTCCTTGTTCAACCTCATAAGGTTCCTCTCTGCCCAACTCTCCATCCTGTCAAGGGCTCTCTGAATGGCAGCAGAGTGTCTTGTTGGCCACTCCTTCCAGTTTGATGTCATCTACAAACTTGTTGAGGGTGCACTCTGTGCCCTCGTCCAAGTCATTGATGAACAAGTTAGATGGATGGATACTGGCCATGTATGTCTACACGTTTGCAGATCTACCAACGTGCACTTTGCCTCTAAAAGCTTTAAACAATCAGGTCAAGCAGAACAGAAACACTACTCTCTGTTTTGCTCAGGAATTACAGCTTTGAGACATTCCTGTAATCAGATGCAGAAAGCTGAAGCAAACCTGAACCCATATTACTGGATTCCCAGTTTCTGCCACAAGATTCTCCCCTATAGTTGGGGTTTTAATCACAAACAGTGCAAATTAAATATATGCATTAAAAAGGAAAAATATTCAAGGAGTTCATCAGTCTCACAGTAGAAAATTTCAGATCTAAGACAAATAGATATTCTTCAACAAGTAGTTACATGAAGCAGGAAACCCAGCCATCCATTGGGATACGACTGGGATAGAAGGCAGATCCCTGCACAAATCTCTTATCATGGGCACTCACTGCCTTCTTCAGGCACTGCCAGTGGAGAAAATTTACTTTGGAAGGGATTTACTTTTCTTTTTTTCTTGGATTCTCCCATCTTGGAGCAGGGAGCAATGCTGTGGAGGTATCTAGCACATGATGAGACCCTGGAAAGGGTGGCAATGATCTTTTATTGATAGGCACTGAGGGACTTAGCAGAGGGAGAATGAACAGTTTCTATATCCATCGAGCCTCAAATCTGGGACAGGCTTTTATCAGAGGCTGGGTGGATATATGCGTTTCCTGCTAATAATAATAGTTATCACCTATTTAAGCTTTCCTGTGCCTGCGAGTGAAGGCAAAGCAATTTTCCACTCCATATAGATTCACATCAGCATCTTTGCTTGCATGTGGTTTTAAACAGGATACTAACACATACTTTCCAATGCTGAGTTTCTAACCTGTGTCAACACTCATTCAGCGCAAGTGATGTTTGCTGCAGTGGAAAATGGAAGAATTGATGTAATTTCCTGTCCTGATGTTAATGAGATAGAACCCAGCAATGGGTTTTGTATCAGCACAGACTGCATTTGAGCATGCGCCCTCAAAAATGACCACAGGATCAAGCGCATCAGCTCAGAACTAATTGCTAATTTTAACTCCCGAGGATGCTATTGAATCTGAAATTGTGCTCTTAAGAGGGCCAGGCGCTTTTGAGGGCATGGTGTCATCAAGACACCGCAAGTAAACAGATTGTGAAATAGTTCGAGAAACTTCTCTCCTCCTCCTCTTGAAGATATCGAGTGTTTTTTTTTGAATACTGCTGCGTGATGGGAGGTTGGTGATGGGAGGATGGTGATGGAGTGATGCAAGGTGGCCTTCAGACTGACACCTCCATGTGTCTCCACAGGTTTTGAGGGAGAGACCTAAAGCTTCTGGCCAGCTCATATTGTATGATCTGAATTCAGTTGGGTGCTTAGCTTCCAAGGATGCCCCAAAACAGGTCTCTCCTGGGAGCTACAGCCCTGTAGACAGGTTCCTGTAGCCAGGTTGTTGACAAACCTCTATAATCCTGTTCCTTAGAACCACCAGGACCCACTCCTCAAATGCCTGGAGATACTTTCTTATTCCAGCTGCTCAAAGACATTATAAACTCTGTTAAATAAATGCACTGCAACTTGTAGCTTCTTCTGTCTGTTCCTCAAATCTGGATGTCACAGATTTGCTTTGCTGCAGAGCTTTTTGGGTCATTTCTGTGGTTGCAATTGAGTTCAGATTACTCTGGCTTTAGTGTTTTCTTTTTCCATATTAATACCTCTGTCCACGTTCCCTGGTTTAACTCTCTTCTACAAGCCCAAAGTTCTGTAACATAGATGAATTTGGACCCCTCTGCTTATCATCAGGAATTCAAAACAAACCACCAGCTATTATTTTCAGGAGAATGAAATAACATGAGAATGAAAAGGGAAGAACAGATGAAAGAGCAAAAGAAAAAAAAGTGGAAAAAAAGCAGTGAACAAGAAAAGAAGAAATTTAAAGGAGGCTGCATTTGGCTCTGTAACCTATCAGAGGCAACAAAGGTAAAAATGGGAAGTTTTATCAGTAATGAAGAGGAAAAGTACACAAATATGCTCTCCACAACATTCATAGGGGTCATAAGAAAAAAAAATAGGGCATTAAAATGTTTTGTCTCTGGGGAAAACAAGAAGCAAAATTTTTCACTATCAAACAACATTTGCTGAAACCTTAAGATTCCTTGATCTTTAATGTATTTTAAAATTACTGTCTGATGGCAGAAATGGACTTTGCACAGCCTTTGCTCAGGCTGGCTTTGGCTCAGAGAGGCTGGGTGGTCTTGTGGTGGGTACGTTCCAGACTGCACCTCAAGACAGCTGTGCTCAGCCGTGACACCGACTCTCGTTACATTCAACATTTCCAAAATTAGCTTCACTGTGCTCGGTCAAACAGCACTGGCAACAGCTGTCCAGGACCAGAGTAAGGGGATTTTGCCCGTCTCATCCTTCATGTATAGCTCAGTGCCAAGACGCTACTACTCTGTGTCTCAGTTTCCCCAGTTTTTTGAGTTATTGAAAAGATAACATTGACATTTATTGCCCTGGGGAGGCTGGGAGAGAAGTAACCCTAGTAAGGCAAAAGTTTGTTTTCGTAAGGAGCAATATTTCCAAATTTAGCAGACAGAGCATCCTTTGTGCCTAATCGTCAGAAGGGAAGAGCTGCTGAAAGCCAGCACGTGTCAGCATCCAGCACGTATCCGCATCAAAAGTCTTTTTGCTGAGATTTCTCTTCTTTTGGTAACAATAGAAACAAAATTATTTCCTGCTCAGTAATATAGAAAAAATAAAAATCACCTCCAGCGCATCACTAAGTTCCTCAGAGGGTTAACCTAAAGAAGGGAGAGCAATGCCAAGATGACATCGGTATCAGGGTGGAAGAGCTGAGGGAGAAATGCTTAGACAGCACACCAGGAGGTGCTGTTTTTCTCCATGAAATTGATACTCTGACACACGCACTTTAAAATTGCAAGAATTTCCCTGGGAAAATAACAAATCATGTCTAAAGCCCCAGAGTCTGTTCACTAACCTGAGCAGACATGTCAATAAGTTTCGGGAGACTGAGTTGGCTTCCTTCATCTGTCTTCAAGTAATCCAGCAAGCATCCTACAAAAGAAGAGAGGCTGTTGCCACTCTTACAGAAAACTGTATAATTTACTACCCCTGATCCTTCACTGAATACAAGCAAAAAAATCTACCTGCAGCTTAGACAAAACCCAAGGAACAACCGTCCTTCAGAGCATCTTCCATAGGAAAGATCCCAAATGCAGCCAATTTCCCCCTCACCACCCCGATCTTTTGCAAAATCCTGAGCTCTCCACTCAAAGCCTCATAGGCAAGAGTAGTAAAAGAAATAACTTTCACCATAAGGAGATTAAAAATCTGAAACAAAGTTCCAACAGAAACCATGGAGATGTTCAAACAGAATATCACCATTTTGTGAAGGGTCTTACAAAATAGAGACCACAAAAGATAAGAGTTGATTGAGGAAATCTTTTCCAGGGCTGGAAACAACCCCTTAATCTTCCTTCTTATAGATCTGAGTCTTCTCCACATTAGGCAAGGTAGTACTTGTCAGCTCATTTATGTGAACTCTTTTCTAGAAAACCCAACCAAAAAGCTTATTACCGTTGACCATGAACTCTGTGACAATGTAGATTGGCTGCTTGGTGACCACCGCATAGAGCCGGACAAGCTTGTTATGCCGGAGCCTTTTCATCAAGTTTGCCTCTGCCAAGAAGGCTTCAGGATCCGTGCTGCCCTCCTTCATGGTCTTCACAGCCACCTTGATGTTGTTCTTGTAGTAGCCTGCAGGGAGATAATGATGCGATGAGGAATTTTGGCCTCTGCAGGCTCTCTTGCGGTGTGCGATAAGAAATACGAGAGTCTGTAAATTTAGGAGCAGAAAAGCACAGCAAGAAAGTGTAAAGAAGTGCCAGGAAAGAGAGTCGGGATGTGTTCAGCATTGCTCCTAACAGGTCTCAGAGGTGTCCTGGGGGACCTGTGCTTTGGGGAGTGGGAAACATTTCCCTATACATGTTGCCATCTAGCTCAGCAGGGTTGGAGACCAAGACACTAAGGGGACTTGCTGGTGGCTTTGCCTGGCTGTGTGCATGTAGGGGAAGAAAACAATCTTTGTGGGTCCCTTCCAGAGTCATAAAGTATGTTTTTATAGTTTAGGGCCCCAGACCCAGGTAAGTGCTGTCTTAGAGAAAGCGGGGTTTCCATCTCAAGGTTGCATGTTTCTTTTCTGGAATGCCTTGTGCTTACCCATCCACACTTCTCCAAACTGCCCGCAGCCAAGTTTCTTCACAAGCTTCAGAGACTCCCGTGGGATCTCCCATTCATCCTGTGCCCAGGGTCTCTGGGGAACCAGAGATATGCAGGGAGCTGTGAGCCTATGACACAAGCCATCACCCTTCTCTGTGAGGGGAGAAAGCACAGGAGTTCAGTAGGACGGGACGACTCTTCAGACCGACATCTAGTTTGCTCCTCTATCTATATGCTTGGAAAAATCCATGGGATACCTCTCCAGTCACACCACAGCTATTTCAGTCACAGGGATCAAGGCACCCAGAATAGACCAACTGCAAGTAGAAAGCTCAAGGAGAGGCAGATATGAGCAAATTATCTGCCCAGTCTCTCCAAATCTGGAGAAATGGCTGTGTGTTTCAGAGCTTGCCCCCATGGTGTCCAAGGAGAAAGGATCAGACTTGGGTGCCCAAGCTCAGCTTGGAATCGGGCACCTCGCCCATGAGTGTGGATGGAGCAATGGTCCTGGTGACCCTGTCCTTGCCCTGCCCACACATCCACAAGGAGACAGGCCCATTAGGGAATGCTACTCACGGCAGTAATGATGGATTAGCTGTGGCAGGCTGGAGAAAGCAGTCCTGGGGGAGATGTAAAACCCGCCGCCATCCAAGGTGCGTATCCTGTAGTGTTTGATAATGTCCCCATGAGAAGCGTCACGGTCTTTCACTGACAAAGAATAGGCACCTGGGCAAAGAGCAGAAGAAGGAACAGTGAGGACAAGCAGTGCCTGATGCAGGGACCAGCTAACTCCTATTTGCTCCACAGTTGCAGACTGCAACAGCGTTGGATCCCTGTGGATCCCAGGGCAAGTCCTACCAAGCTAGAAACCTCCTTCTCTCCTAGTGGACCTCTTGGGACATCATTGAGTATTGGCTGCCTGTGCAACAACTAGCAGCCCCAAGGGAGCAATAAGGCAATCTGAACATCATTAGTGAATCTCCAGATAGAACCATCAATGACTCTCTTAAAGTCATTAAGGAGCTGCAGCTCCAAAGAGATTTAGAGGCCTTTTCATTTCGACAGAGCAGATCTGCCACTCTGCTCTGCTTTTCTGCCCTTAGAGTGGGTTTTAATCCCAACCATGGACTTTTACACACAAAAAAAGCACTAGATGCTGCCACAGCACACCAGCTTCAAGCCTATTTCACTGCAGATTTCAATACAACTTCACAATGTCTTTTTTTTCTCCCTACTTTGTCTGGATCCTGTTTCCAGAGTAAGCTGTTGTAAGCCCACTGGGCTGTTCAAAGTCTAATATGTCACCTGGACTGATAGGCTGCTTTTTTAGTGTTTGGAAAGGCAAAATTATATGTGCTAAAATGTATGTATCTGTCATGTAGGATCATAAGCAGGAGCAGGACATTCCACGATGACTCTGAAATCCTAATATTTCATGAGAGGGGAAAGTTTGCTAATGTGTCATGCTCCCTGACCAGCATTTCTCCATCACAGAACCAATTCTTACTGCAGTTTCCTACAGCAACTGGAAATCATTCCTTGTCCTGAATGCATTACTAAATAAATACATAAATAAATAAATAAATAAATAAACCCCCAACAACAACAGAAGAAAAACAACTCTGTGGACATTTGCTCTGCTGCAGTGTTTATAAGTCTTTATAAGCAGGATTTGGGAGATTCTAAATTTCTCCAAGTGCAGGTAGTCATTTGGATGTTATTCTTTTTTTTTTTTTTTTTTTTTCTGGAGAGACCAGACTTTGACATTCAGTCTCCTAATTTTCAATGAAGACAGAAAAGTTTCAGCTTTCTCTTCTCCCAGTGACAACAGCAAGGGAATAAAATTAAGTGGAGCAGATAGATGGCAAAACTTATGCTTTCTCCTCAGAATAACCTTCCTCCTTAGTCACCAAGGATGTTTGCCTGTCCTCTATGTGAGATTCAACTCCACACTCACATACCTAGGGCTGATTCAATCACCTAAACATGGGTGTTTGGCACCACTCAGGATACTCTGGGACATCCATGTAGGTCTGGCAAGGAGAGTGTGAACCCACACTCCATGGTAGAGCACCTGGAGCTAGGCAGGACGTCATGGGGCATCTGGATATCTTTAAGATGCTCAGATTTTGTCAAGAAAATCAAACCCCGTTACCTACAATAAGACCTCAGAAAACTACCGTGTGTGAAGATGCTTAAATTTTGATTTCCGTGTCAGATTGAGTATTTATGATCCTTTGTCTCTGAGGGCCCCGTGGTTCTCTTAACTCCTTACCATTTGTACAGAGTGTGGGATGGTACCAAGTGCTGTTATTTTGATCAAGATAACACTTTTGTGCTCTCTGTCCCCTTCTGGAGAGAAAGAAATCCTGAAGACTCCAGGACTGAGAGTGATGCCATCTTCCAGCATTCACTGCCTCCCTTACATGGGGTGAGAAACCCAAGATCTCAGCAGGACACCATGGTTGAACTCTGCATGGACCCTCCTGCTGGGAGCATCATCAGTCTTACTGCTACCAGGAGCTCGTGACTCAGAACAGCTGTGTGACTGCATTCCTGCAGGTACCAGAATGGTTATAGCTTCAAGGAAATATCTGTTTATATCCAGCAGCTTCAGTAAGGCTAGCTCCCTGCCAAGGACTTCACTGCTGATCTAATTCCCACACTCTCCTAACCAGGAACCCAGGGATGCTGAATGTGCCTTTGGTAGTCTCTGTTAAATGCTGGATGACAGAAAATACCTCAGATTTTCAAAACTGTAGTATCTTTAACCTCAAGCAAGATGAGACACTTATGCAGGGTGCAGAATGCATCCTGCTCTGGCTGAGTTCAATGAGACAACCACCCTCCACAGTGAGCAGCTAATGATGCAGTTGCCCCAACTCAACTCCGTGATGACCCATGAAGGTCAAAGGCTGTTGATAATGTGCTAAGGGAGTGAAGATACACAATGGTAAGAAGAAAATCAAGAACAGCCTCTGAGGTTTGAAGGTTAATGTCATGGCACTGCTCTGAACATCTTTTTGTGGATCATTCTGCTCTGTATTAGCAAATATAGCTTCACAGCTTGGAGGTGAGGGTGTTTTTTTTTCTTTTTTTTCTTTTTCTTTTCTTCTTTGCTTTTACAGCATAGGAAACTGTGACTGAGATAGATCAAATGGTGTAACCATGGTCACTCAGGAAGCCTAAGGTACTACCAGTATGTGGACAGAAGATTAATTCATATAATGTTTTGGAGAAAGACTAGGTCTTTGAAGCAATAACTGCATATTTCTTGAGACAGAATACTGAATATCAAAAAAAATCAGAGATAACACTTGCTTCTCACAGAAGAAGCTGATTTCTGACCCTTTAGGATTAAGAGGGGACTTTCACATATGCTGTTAATGCAGGATAGCACATGCTTACTGGTAAAACTGCTTCTAGACTGGAAAGACAGGACATTGGAACCCAGGTCTAGCCTGCCAACTCCTTGTTGAACCTCAGGACCCCAACCCTGTCCAAGCCCCACACACAAACCAAAAGTGAACCAAGGGAAAATCGCCAAGGGATAATTGAAACCAACTTCAGACTGTCTACAGATTAACAGAACAAAGAAGATGCAGTTATGTAGTTATTAAGGACTAGGGTTAATGACTATATAAAAGAGGTGGCTGCAATCCTTTGCCTTTTCCGTCCTCATTGTGTTGCGTGCTCAAAAGACAGACAAGCTCATATGGTGAGAAACTGAAAATGATGCCAACCTCCGCAGATATAATTTCCTCAAAAAAAAAAAAGCCTCTATTTTCATCAACTTCCCTTGCTACACGCTGGCAGGGATCAAATATTTCCTCTAGATAATATTCTCCCCCAAACTTTCTCCAAAATTTTGCAAGTTTCTGCTGGGAACAGCAGAAATGGAGGAGGACAAATGTCTCCTCAAAAGTGCCCACAAACACCTCTGTTTACTCCCTCTAAAAAAGTAGTATTTCCTCACAGAGAACGAGAAAAGAAAGCTCATTAATCAGTGTTTTGGAAAGTCATTTGTGTGTCTATTTCTTTGTAATGATGTACAGTCAAAGGAATCACCTTTACCACAGCCCGGACTAGAAATAAAGGTAACAACGTGGCCAAATCTTTGCTCCTGAAATATTCAGCTCGCTTCTACAGCCCTCTTGAATCTGGCAAGAGTTATTTTCTCCCACCAGTTCCAGGAAGCTCCATAAAAACACGGGCACAACTGAACAAGCAGCTCCAGTCGGAAAGGTTTTCCAAGCAGTGTCAGTAATGAGAAGTTACTCTCTTTCCATGGATCTCACCTCTGTTGGTTTCGCTCTCTCTGACAAGAAAAGAGCCGACTTGGTTGCCAGGAGCCATCAGCAGCCGTTCAGCATCTTTTCTGCTCAGCGTTTTAAAATACCACCTGGGAGATGGAAAATGTAAAATCATCATTGAACATGAAAAAAATAAAAAGCTCAGAAAAAAACTAAGTTCTTTCCAGTTAGTTCTTTTTCTTTTACCATCATACTGTAAAATCGAGGGTTATTTTTATCAGCAGATAGTTTTATCTGCTGGAAAAGGCCAGTAATTGACTCTTTGCAGTAGACTTTAGTTGCTTTAGGGTTGCTCCACAACCTAGACTGTCTGCACAGTGCCCTTGCATGAGGGAAGGGTAAGCATGGACCCCAAAGCACATGAGGACCCCCAGCTTGGTTCAGAGACCAAGTCTTGAGCCCAACACAGGCAGGACATGTACAAAGTAAATACATGACCTGGAGTCAGAGGACGATGCGTCTACAACCACTAAAACCTACCATTTGCCTGCAAAGAGCATTGATGACCCAACCACATTTCTGTGCACTCAATTCACTGATGATCAGGTCCTTTAAAGAGGAAGTTGAAAGCAGGACAGATCCTTTATCTGTCAGCCTCAGCACCAGAGAATGGGGCCCAGCACTGTTAATTTGCCGGTGTAATTACAACACATGTTCTTTTACCCCAGACACTTTTTTATTTTATGGTTGATGAAGTCAGTGGGACATGCATCTTTGGCCACTTTCCCAGTAGCAATCTCATACATCCTGCTCCACATTCTCACTGAATTTAAAAGTTCTCCTAAACTTTTGGGCAGTGTCATCATCAATGATGAAAGGCCCCTTGCCTTCCAGCCTAGCAGTGCCTGCTTCGTGCTGGCAAGGGAAGTTTTTCCTGTTGAGAGATGGGTCTCTTTCAGAAGGGAAAACCTGGTATCAATCAATGCTCACCATGTGCAAGCATACGCACTTACTTTTCCTCTTCCAAGCTGTCTGCTTGTGCAACGAAGTTACTGGGGATATAGCCTTTCTTTCCACTGCTGAGGGATTTTGCCAGCCACCAGTCTCCCTCACTGAAAACCAAGGAGAAGGGAACGTGTGAGAAAATTTCATGACAACTCAAGATCAAGGCTACAGAGATGGCAGGTTTCCGGGCTTCTAAGAGCAAAGTGAGCAGGCCAGCTCTCATTGAGGAAGATTATCACAATTTATGAGTGTTTTCCTTATGGATCTACTCTGCGGGTCCCTCTCAGTTTTCTAGGGCCACCACTATGTTGAAGACTGCTGAGAAAAACAACAGATAGTCTTTCAGGGACCTCTGCAGGTGATAGAGTCTCCCTCAATGCACAGGAATTGAACATGAGCCCAAACTAAAATACCTCTATTAAGTGCAGCCAATAAATAAGAAATTTAGGCCCCTGTAGATGTATTTTGTCTCTTGCACAAGGACATGAGGGCTCCTCCTTGCTGTTCCTTCCTCTACCTGCCAGATATATCACTGCTCTGCTCTCCCATAAGTGACTCAGTCTTGCCATGGGCTGAAATCAGAAGCTGTTCTCACCCGATGGGTTCTCTGGCTTCTCTACACCAGTTGAGTGGTCTCAGCCCATAGTCTCTGGCTGACAAATGTCACGTCAGGAGGTCACAGCAGTCAAGGATGGAGTGGCCCTTCTGAGCAGCTTGCTCCAGGGCAAAGGGACTGTCAATGCCCACCTCCACCTCATTGTGGATGAGGTAAGTGGACTGCCAGCCTCTCCTCTCATAAGTTTTAAAAGAAGAAAATGAAATGAAACCATCTATCCCCGGCTTGACTCTGTCCTTTCCTCTGACTACGCCCAACCCACATCCTTTGCAAAAGCACGATCAGCACAAAATATGAAACATGAGATTGTTGTTATTTACACTACTTCCACATGCACTGGTAGACCTGGGCTTGGTGAAGAAGGTCCCAGTGGTGCTCAGGCAGGGACAATACCTGATCCCAAAGTACCTACAACCTGAAGAAAGCAGTAATGTGTCACCTTCTCCATCTTGGAGAAAGAGAGGGCAGAGTAGCCAGAGTCACATTCTACGTCTAGAACAGAGCTGAGAAAAAGGCACGACTCCAATTAGCTGCTCATTAGTGTCCAGCTCCAGAGTCCTCCCTCTTTCCAGCCTGACTATGCATGTCTTTGAGCTCATTCTATCAACAAGTTACTTACGTAGAGAGGACTTGGAGTCTATCCCCCTTGACCAGCTCCAGGTCACGGTCACTTGAGGAAGCAAAGTCATATAGCGCAACCACAGTAAAGTCACCTAAAAGAAGAAGTAACACCAGTGAATCATAGAATCATGAAATCATAGAATGCCTAAGGTTGGAAGGGACCTCTAGAGGTCCAGTCATGGATGCACAGTCAGGTGTACAGCATGGTGCTTCAGCCCCCATGTGTACAGGGCATTTGACTATCCCTCAATTCCCCAAAATACAAGCTTTCTACCAAACCAATTTCTAATTTCTTCTTAGAGGACAAACAGGATGCACCAAACTGTCAAAGCACTCCAGACCTCCATTCCACAAAAGCCAACAAGTCAACAAGTAAAAAAAAAAATAGAAATAAAACCAAAAGAGTTTGTGTGAAATTAAAAGGGTCATAATTAAACTGTCAGTGTTTGGCCTCAGTTTTACATGGTGACAAACAAAAATGGCTGTGGCAGTATTTCCTAAGGTGACTCTGGGATTTCACTCAGAAAGATGAGGGCTTTCTTTTCTGATTGAAAAAGGCAGAGCCATCTATGTTCCTGCTTGAGCCCACTGCTAGGATCTAACACTTGCTCCAGATGCTCCTGACTTCCCTTTTATGCACCGCACCTTGCAGACCCACCTGCGACACCACATTCAAATCTCAAAGCCACTCTCCACCCAGCATCATTAATGCCCTGCCGTTTCCTCAGCTCACGCTATTAAACTCTTAAACTGTCCTTCCTTTCCTCTAACCTTGATATTTTGACCTTGATGTATTGACTTTGATATATCGAACGTGATATATTGAATGTGATATATTGACTTTGATAAATTTTGGATTATATTGACCTTGATAAATTTTGGATTTCCCTCCAGACCACAGAACTGATTCTCTCTTTGCCTTCCAGTTGCCCATTGCACTTGCAACCCAACGAGGCTGCAATGAGAGCCCGTCCCTACCCTAACATCTCATTTTATTCCAGACGTATTGGCCCAGCCTCTGTTTTGTCATGGGGAAAACATTCTCCCGGGTGCATCAAGCAGAGCTGCTGCTGGTATTTGTGCTGTAACACCACCCTGGTGCAGATCTGTGCAGCGGGGAGGCTCGAGGGAGCTGAGTGGTGGCTTTTGCATGTCCGGGTTGTGCCGGTGCTGCTCTGCGAGAGGCTGTGCAACCGCTCACACGCGCTCTGCGTGCTCATGGCTACTGAAGCAGAAATTAGCAGCTATTTTAGGGCAGATCAAAACTTATGAAGAAGATCGGCACGCAAGAAAAGAGAAGAAACACCAAACCAAAACACAGTACCAAGAAAAAAAGAAAAAGAAAAGGAGAACATTGGCTGTGGACAGGTTTTAGCTTGTGCGCAGCCTTATTCATGCAGCAAAAGGGATGGAGGGTCTATATATAGTTTTCAAAACAGACTGTCAAGCCGCTGTCTCTGTGTGACCTTTTCAAATAGCTCCCGGAGTGAGGGAGTCAGACGGGCCCTTGGTCATCGCAAGATAACGCGTCCCTGGGGCAAGTCGGGTTTTGTGTGCTCGGCCTGGAGATTTATTAGCGAGGTCGGATGAGAAAGGGCTGGAGTCGGAGGGGAGGAGAGAAGGGAACTGTAGCTTTGCAAACGGAAGAGGAGAGCAGCTCCCTGCGGGTCTGTGATGAGGAACCTGGAGATCAATGAGAAGTTTCAGCAGAGCATCAGCCGCTCCTGCGTGTGGGGCCAGGCTCAGGGGATGCTTGGGAGGGTTAAAATAGCTTGTGCAGGTGGAGCCTTCCCTTTTTTGTGAGCAATTCTGAAAGGAGAGAAGGCCACAATCATCCAGCAGCTCCCTCCCTCCTTGGCCTTGGCCTTCAGCCTCTTATCAGGTTAATGGATGCCTTTTCCCTAAGATTAATTATTTCTGCCAGCAGAAATATGTTCAGGTCACAGATTGCAGACCCTAATATATCTGCAGTGCATGCAATGGTGCAGTCATGTCAGGCATGTAGATATCCAAAATCCTTTCTGGAGGTAAAATACTGTGGTGGTCACACTTGTGCTTTGAAAAATAGAAGCCAGTATATAAGCATTTTCAAGCAGAGTGTGGGTAGGTATCCAAAATATAAAATCAAAAAAATAAAGTTTTGATCTTGAAGCATTTGGAAAAGTTCAAATAATAAAATAAAATAAAATAAAACAAAACAAAACAAAACAAAATAAAATAAAATAAAATAAAATAAAATAAAATAAAATAAAAAATAAATAAATAAATAAAGGATTGAGAGACAAGAAAGGGAAAAAAAGGGCTGAGAGAGAAGAGAGGAAAGGCAAAGAACAAATAAAACAAGGCAATAGGGTTTCAAATGCTGAAGAATATTATGTCCCCCTCTTATCCATTTCCCAGCGTATGTGCTGAGAAACACTGCACACTTAAGTGAGCCAGAAGAAAAGCTCTCGCTGCTTAAGCCAGCGAGACTTGCTGTCTCATGATGAAAGTGGCTCTTCCCGTCTCTTAGTCTGCCACCCCGTTGGAAAAAAAAATAAAAAAAAAAACATGCTGATAATACTTTTTTTGGCCCATTTGATCGAGTTAGATCATGAGTGATTCTGTACAGTGCGGTGGAGTCGCTGGAGCTGCTAAGAGTGGCTGCTTTGCAGATAGTGCTAACAGCCCAAAGACTTTGATGATGAGCCAAATACGCCTTGGCTCCGCGGTGCTGTCAGGAAAGTCAGATACCGGCTCGGTTTGCATAGGCTGAGTGCCAGTTTGATGGCTTAATAGCGACGAGTCCAAGAGCCTTCCCACTGCTTCCCCATCATGAATGGGAGCCTTTGCAGCTGCCCTGCGGCTATGGAGCTGCCTGGGGTTGTGCCAAGGTCCTCAGAGGAGCACGAGCTGCTTTTGAGCATCGCGAGGATGCGCGTGGGGTAGTGACAGCTCCCCAGGGTGCCCATTGGCCACCTGGGTGCTCTGAGCTATCAGTTACTGAAAAGAGAGCCGGTTCTGCTAGGAAATTCAAACATTTTGGGTGATTCTCTCTCATCTTCCTTCCCTCCTCTTTCTTTTGATCAGCAACATCTACTTTGGATGGGAATTTTTTCATTTTTCTTTGAAACATTAGTCTTTTCAGTGGAAACAATTCTTCCTTTTTTGGCAACTAAGCTCATAGCCATGCTCCTCACAAATCCATATGCAGGGAAGGGTTATAAATAATAGAAAAATAATAGAAAATAATAGAATAGAATAGAATAGAATAGAATAGAATAGAATAGAATAGAATAGAATAGAAAAATAGAAAAATAGAAAAATAGAAAAATAGAAAAATAGAAAAATAGAAAATAATAATAGAATAATAATAGAATAATGACTATATCAATTAATGTTAATCTCAAGATGCCACAGAAGACCTTAATTTCCAGAGCACATTTAGCTCAAGCTCTGAAAATCATCCCTATCCAGTAAAAAGCGAACAGAACGGTTGAAGCTGGGCAGGAGAAATGTCCTCTCCCTGCAATATGACTCTCCAGGTTTTATAATTAATTCCTGAGAACCAGTAGCCAGAAGTTCACCCCGCAGAGCTGAGAGAGGATCCAGCACTGACCTTAAAAATATCTCCAGTGGTAAACCCTAAGGTAAAACAAACACAGGATTCACACCAGAGAAGGATCCACCTTAAGTGCGATGCGTGTTGGAATCAATGCAACGCGACGGTCTTATCCAGACTTACAGACTTTGTGTTATTTTATGCTGCTTGTAGAGGCCAAGTAGAGACAAAAGTATCTAGGCTTATGTTAATAATAAGCAAATGATTTTTGAGACATCGAGGAAAACCTGAAGCAGTGAAACAAATTGACAGAGTGGAGATCAGAAAGAAAAAAAATCAAAATGCAAGGGATGCAAACAGTGCAAAAAAAGAGTGTTTTTTGTTTTTTTGTTTTAATTTTACAGTAAATCTCATACTTCCATAGTCAGTAATTTTGGAATGACTGAACTTGTCAGTGCTCTACAGGATATAATTCAGGTCTTTGATTCTTTTTTTTAGGTCTGTGATTCTTAATGTGATCAAATTGTCTGGATTCTTGCTTCCTCTACCGATTTGCATCCATTGCCTTCTTTCACCAGAATAAACAGACCTCAAATGTCTCATGGTTCCTCTCAGTCCACTCTGACACACAATGCAGAGGCAAAAAGAGCCATTTCTGGAAACCCAAGCACTACCTGAGAAAAAATAAGTTCTTCAGATTGTCACTGTGAGCATTCCTGCAAAATTGAAACTGAATCCCATAAACCAAAACATTTTTGATAACTGAATATGGCTAGTGTGACTTTTTTTTTCCCTTTTTTAGTGTCTTTCCACTTCTGCCTTCTGACATGAAGCAGAAGTAAAAGCCGCCTCTCTGGAGATAGGTTTTGCTGTGGTTCTAGCCAGAGTGAGAACACTGATAAAACCCCCAGGAAAAAATGCCCTAGCAATGTCTGTGCAGTTTTGGAAGCACGAGCTGCTTGGAAACGGGCCCTGAAAACAATTTTCCAGAAAACTTCGTGTTTCTGGAAAACTAGCATGTCTGTGGAAATGCAATCCAGTTTGCAAGGCTGAGGAGTTACATTTCCCATGATGCCTGTGTCAAAACAGGGGGAAGATGCAATAATTTTGAGCTGGTTCAAAACAAAGCATTTTAATGTTCTCTTACGTATCTCCATTTAAAAAAAAACAAAACTATTTTTGAAGAGGATTTTGTCATTCCAGTAATTCCTCTGGATGACACATGAGGGATTCTCAATCATCATCCCCAAGACCATGAAGATGCAAGGTCGTGGTCCACCCTTCCCATTTATTTGCCATTTCATCTTTTCCTTTACTCATGGACCCAAGATTTTTCCACTTCATCCCAGTTTGCATCCTTTTTACCCCCTTTTATTATTAAAAGGAATAAAATGGCCCAGCATGGAGCTGTGGTTCCTGAAAAAAAAAAAAGTACATTTTCTCAACAGCCCCTCAGTCTTTTTTTTTTTTTTAAATTTTCCCTTTCTGCCCTGTTTTTCTGCAGAATGTCTCTTTCCCTAGATCATAATCCCTCTTACTTCTTCAGTCCTGGTACAGCCCTCTGTTTCCTTTCTCCTATTTTCCTTCCTTTTGAAGGCCCCCATTTCCTTTTTCCATCTGCTTTCTCCCAAGCATCCTCTATTTTCCTGTCAGCCTTCCTCAAATTCTCTCTGCTCCCCCTTTTCTTTTTTCAATCTACAAAATATATTTGCAGCAAATTGCTGGGAGGAGGCGGGCAGACATAGAAGAGAGTTTTCTGCTAAAAAGCGATCATATACTAGGAGCCATCAGGCAATTCTGCAATCTGCAAATAATTGCAGAGGTTGCTGAAGCCAGCAACCAGTCTCCAAGCAGGGATTCTAGACATCCTAATTTTATTATTTTATTCCCTCTCTCTTTTTTTTTTTTCTTCTTGAAAACTAGGCCTTCCGATGCCTTCAATTCCCTCTGAAATTTTCATTTGACTGGATGTAGCATCCGCAAGTTTTCACCATGCAGACAGGGCCATGGACGGACAAATCTCATGCCACAGATGCCTCGGACCTTCTCTTTGCTCGATTAGTGAAGAAAGAGAATTTTTTTTCTTTCTTCCTCTGATGAGTGTGAGAAATGGGCAGAGAAACATTTTGTGCTTTAAGCTGAATCTTCCGAAACATGTAGATAAACTCCCTGACTGGCAACTGCAAAAATACAGAAACCGCACGCTTGCAACACGACAACTTGCTCTCTAGACCTGCTGTTGAGAGACCACCGTCTTGCAAAACCCCACGGGAAGGCGAAGGAAACAGCAATTAATCTAAGAATCTTACCTTGCACAGGGGCTTGGTTGAGATGAAAGCTGTTGATATCTTGTCTGCGCTTTGATATAAACAGAAAAAGAAAAAAAAAAAAGCATTTATTGCCTTGTTATGTTTGCAGGAGGACATGCTTTGAGCTTTGCAAAGGACTTGGATATGATTTGGATCCACTGCAGTCAGTCGACATCCCACTATAGCTGGCAACGGCCCCTGCATCTGTCTCCTTATGTGTCCTGATGGTTTTAACACATTTCGCTGTGATGTGTTCATAGCTGGCTGGCCTGTCTGCTTGAATAATCCTTGGCTCCTTTCTGAATAAAAGCATAAATCTGCTACCCGCTCATTTAGACCCCGCTCTATCTGATTCTGGCTCGCTGGTGCCAGACCGAGGGTAAATGGGGGATGAGATGTGAATGGTCCCATTGAGAAATGACAGCCTCAGTATTATTCTAAGCAGAACTCGTCGGGATACACTTGGCCGCAATTATCTCAAGGCTCATGGAATATTCTTTGCTCGGGGACACGCTCAGGAAACAGAGCCTGACACTGTGCTTTCAGATTAAATAGCAGGGAGGCTCAGAAGCACGGCAAAATGTTCATAACAAGGAGCCAACATTGATCCACCAAACCCTTGGGAATGGGCTAGGGCTTAGCTTGGGTCAGAGACCCTTCCTAGCTGGCAACTAGGATACAAGCACCTTGTTTTGGAGCCTGAGTGTCCAATATTATGGCAATGGCTGTGCTTTAGACCACAGTCCTGTGATCATCCTGTAGTACCTAATGACTTGTGTGTGCTTGGCCCAGTCATAGGTATTTATATACATGCAAAGGGGGTGTATAAAACCACCAACTTTGATTTAAAAATGTATATTGCCCGCTGTCCATGTTGCCCCTTGATTCCTGCTTGCGAGGGAGAGAGAGAGGCTCACTGCTTTTTTCCAGTCTAACTGAAATAAATATGGGTTTTCCCTGACATATGAGAGCTTGGTGCCTGTGGCAAAGAAAAAATGAGTACCAGAAGGTGATTGATGATGCTGTATTTACACTGAAAGCAGCTCCTCTCTGATGAGCTGGGGATAAGGAAGTTTAGGAAAAGAACGTTCTTTTGATCAGTCTAACATTTGCTGTCATGAAGACAAGACTTTGCAACCTCAGGAGAACTCAGGAGTCAAGCTAACAGGGTGAACAAGTCTCCATCTGTCACCAAAAGCAATGCTAGGCAGTTCCTCCCTCATCTCAGACCTCAAGATCTGAGGTGTTCTCGCATGGCAGTTGCACCTCAACCTCCTCTTGTGCGAGCTGCCTAATGTAGTGTCAATAAACGTGACAATATTGTTAGCAAAGAGCAAGAAGAGAGAAGGCGTCTTCATCCACTCTGGAGGGATGAAGTGATTATCCAGGTTTATATAGGGATTTTGTCTATCCAGGTCCCCTGAATCCTTACTTAGCATCTTACATTGACCCTCTTTCCTCAACCTGATGGTAAGGTTTCGCTTGCGGTTTGCTGCTCGTCATCTCAGCTTGAATCTAGCCCATATTTGTGCTGTTTTGCACATCTGCAATATATGACTGGGTTGCAGAGCTCTGAGGACAGCAGTTCTGTCTGAGAAATATGGGGCCAGCACAGAGGAGTGTCCCCACACAGAGCACTGTCCCCTGTACCTTCTCCTCCTTGTCCCTCTTCTGCTCCCCTGTCCATTCTGTGTGAATAACTGCTCAACACAACCAGTTTTTGGGAAACCCATTATTTTTAGCTCACTCAGACAATGTACAACTGTAATATGTCCTAAAAGACCAAAGAGCATCCTTTTTGCCAAAGGATAACCCAGGGCAGACAGAGTTGGTTGAAAAGTTCATCCAGTGTTAATAAGTTTGCTGTGGGAAAAGACAAGGGTAAAGATTTGTTTTCTGTCTTTTAAATGACATTTCCCAACTGGTCAATCAAATTTCAGGAAATAAAAGCCATTGCATGCCTACCATCAAACATAAATTCTGCCTGTTTCTTTTCAAGCAGTAATTCAGCTGTGGAGGACCCAAAAAAAGAAACAAGAGACTTACCTGAGGTGCGGATGGAGGCATTCTATTCCTGTGCTTTGTGTTGGCCCCAGAAGCGTACTTCTCATTGGATGTCAGCTGATTTTTGCTCCCAAACAACCCCATCCTGAAAGGAAGAGCACAAAGGACTTTGTAAAGAGGCTGGGGCAAGGGGTGCGCAAGGAACAAAGTGGAGGGGATGACAAGGCAGGGGCTATGGGGCAAGGCAATGGAGTGAGTTTGAAACCATCCCATGTACAGTCATCTCACTACCCTCTGCACCTCACAGTTACTGCTGTTTCCTGCAGAACTGATCACTCACACTTGGCCCGTGAGGCTTAGAGAGACCCTTTAAGTCACCAGCAAGAAATGGGCACTGTAAAGGATCCTTTAGTAATATTTGGGATGTTGACATTGAGATGAATCTTACGCCTCCAACTTTTACTTCTCTGTGCTAATTCTAAAAGGAGCCACAAATGACTACTCTGAAGGTGTCTATTCTGCAATGAGGAGATGCCCTGGTTGATGTTGCACGGTCTTGCTCCAGAACCAGGTGATGCTTGAGGGAGTTAAGGGATGATGGAGATCCCAGGGAATATCATTGTGCCAAGAGGAGATGTGACAGGACTTGGCTCTTTTGGGCATTTGCGGTGCCCTAGTTCTGTTTGAGATGCCCCAAGCTCTCACAAAGTGTAGATCTTTTCTACATGTAACAGCTGAAGTCAGCATCACTAAAGTCCTACTGCCTATAGTATACAAAACATCTAACCCAACCAACACCAAAGTCCACTCTAACCTCATGCCCTTGGCAATCTTCTGCCTTTCATGCTCTTATAGAAAATGAATCTGAGGTAGGGGAGTCAATTCCCTTGCAAGAATGGGAAAATTAAGACCTAGTCTTCTTCACTATTCATGCTATCAAAAGGGAAAATGCTGTTTAGCGCAAAGACATCACAATGTTGTGAACCAGAACAGCAAAACCTTGCTGAAAACCACTGGCATCGAAATGTGCGGACTACATGTCCAAAACCTCCCAAATTCTCATTGCTGAGTAAAGACACTTCAATTTCCGTTCTTGCAAAGACATTTCAATTTCCATTCTTGCAAACACGTCAAGACCTGTAATCAGCACGGAGCGTCAGGAATTGGAGGTCCAGGAATCAGTATGTCCAGTGCTATGTCATGAGAGTCAGAAACCAAAGAACACATTTAAGGAGACTTTCAGCAAGCCAATTTTGCAAGAAAAGCAAATTTATGCAGCTATCAATGAGTTTTTTTCTCTCTAACATGTCTGAAATGCTTCAAAAACTGAGATCTCTAAAATCAAAACCTCATTTGTAACAGAGACATCCTAACATTTTAATGTGTTTTTGAAGTGTCTTCTCTCTTTTGCTTCATTTTTATTTTTAGTGATAAACTGAGCGAAGACAAAGGAATTGGTGAAATCTTTCAGAATACCCATAACCAATTTATTTTGCTTCTATTTTTATTTGAAAGCTTTTTTGGCATCTAATTTCACAAACTCCTCACACCTGAGATTTCAAATGGCCCATTAATCTGTATACAGGTCTCAGCACCGCTCTGGGCACTGATTCAACACGGTTGGAGAGGAAGTATCGCCTGCTAAATCAGCCACAGCATTTCCTGAGCAGGTTCATTTGAATTTGGCACTCTCTTCTCCAGGTTTTAATCAGGTTTTACTATGCTGAGATGACCTGGTTGTCATGAAATAGAACATGATTTATTAAAGGAGTTTCTTCTTTTGCAAGAAAAATTTGTGCCAGGATTTCCGATTCTGAATGGCATTATTTACCAGCATAATAAACATGAGTAGCTAGTGTTTCCTTTTCACCCAGGGGACTGCAAAGTATTGCTTTTAGTCAATACAGGATGATAGAAAAGCTTTAGATACCACTTGCTACCAACCTTAAAAAGGTCCAGGTGGATGTGTGCATTGAAAGTCAGTAGCAAGTATGGTCCTTTTTACTGTTTCACTGGAGCATCTTTGACATAATCCACCTTCAAAGGGGACAAAAAAGTGCAGTAATTGCCTCTTCTCTATAGAGTTAGGGGATGCAAGGTCAGGGAGATGCTTTGAGGGCTCATCATGTCACCAGGATCACCTCAGGAGAGGATGGACAGGCTGCCTGTATACAGGTTGTATTTGTATTTGGGGTCTCAGTGGTACTAATGGGGCAGAGCAACAAAGGACAAGGTGGTGAAGGGGTGAGGATCACAGAATCATGGAATCATTATGGTTGGAAAAAACATTCAAGTTCAGTGAGTCCACCCGTAAGCCCCTCAACACCATACCTGCTAAACCATGTCCCTAACACCTCATTTACAAGTTTCTTGAAAACTACCAGGAATGGTGACTCCACCACTTCCCTGGGCTGCCTGTTCCAATGCTTAACAACTCTTTCCATATAGAATTTTTTTCTAATATCTAATCTTAACCTTCCCTGGTGCAATTTGAGGCCATTTCCATGGGGATGTCCTCCGCATGGGACAGGATGATGAAGGGGTGACAGTGTCCTCCCCATGGGCACCCTGGCAGGGAAGCAGGGACCATGTGTCTGGCTGTGACTCTCTCATGTGTTTCCTCATGGTGTGTTGGTGCTCGGGTGGGCATCACAACCTGTTCTACTGCACTACCTTGAGCACATCCAACCACACCAAGAAGGGGACATGTCCCTACTGCATGTCCTGACCACCAAAACAATACTATGAAAAAAAAAAGAAAAAGAAAAAAAAACACTTGCGTAAATCGGAGTTTTCTCCACACATGCATGTAGCAAAGAAATGTCTGCTGTGAGGTGATACGGAGATGTGAACAGCATGTCCCAGCTCGGGCGGGAAACGGTACCTGTGAAAATCTCCCATAGACGTCACCCGCCGCCACCCACGTCCTCGCACAAAGATATTACCAGAGCTCTAGATATTTACTATGCCTACCAAATCCACAGCTCATGCTCTCTAGGTCATTTCTGCAGACTTTTCTAGCCAACGTGACAGTCCTTCATGCCAGCAGGTGCTACACAATATCCAGAATTGTGCAGCCGACAAATGTCATCAGATGCTGAGAGCTTCTGATGAGATCCTACTGCACGGCTGGTGGCATTTGCTTTAAAGAAAGTACTTATTTTTTCCCCAAAAGAGATGGTGGGTCTGAATAAACATTTTTCCAAAGTGGTTTTCTTTTGATTAATGTATTTTAAAATAAAATTTGAGAAGAGTAACTGGTAGTTTTCCCTGACTCTTTTTTTTTTTTTCCATTGGAAAAGAAATCTGGAAAGGAAACAACAACTGAGAAAATCATGTGGATTGCCTTTAGTATATTTATAATTTTTCCCTTTTAAGACTGCTTGTTTATTTTTAACAACTTAAAATCAGGAAGAAAGTGTTTTCTAATAATAGTTGTGCTTACAGTAGTAAAATAGTATTTTCTTCGTCACTTCAATTCAGTGTTTAATTAAACTGTTCAACTAGGGTTTTTTTAAACAAATTTTCCTCTTTACCAGTTGAAAAAGGAGAAGGTGAAAAATAAAAAGTCCAAAACAAGGAAACTTATAAAACAAACTCTTTTTTAAGCAAATGGAAATCAAAATGGAAATTACAAGTCAAAGGTGAAGCATTTTTTTTCATATGCTTGAGAAATTTTAGCAATATAGAGACCAGCTTGCCTGGCAATAAGTACTGAAAAAATAGATTTTGAAAGAAAAAATAACCATGCAAAAGTCTGTATGGGAGATTCAAGACATTTTATATTTTGCGGCAAGTTTTTGGTGCGGAAGTCAATAGACACAAGATGGTGAGCGCTGCGAGGCTTCCATCTCTTACCCAGCGTGGGACAAACAGGCAAGTCACAGACATGCATAATGTTTGCATAGAAACTCCAGCATTTGCTGTGTGCTTTCTAAGGGAAAAGAATAATTAATAGTCTATTCCCTGACCCTAGAGCTGATGCATGGGGTGCCCAGAACCGGGCTTGTGGCTACCAGAAATTTTAACACTGCAGTTGCATTTTTACCCTGGTGAGGTGAGGGGTGGGTACCAGGGCATCAAATAGATGAATCAAATAGAGAATAGATGGTAAAATAGAGATGAGCCTGGACCATGGGAGCCCTTGGCTTGCTCCACCTCTTCTGGGCTCAATGCATCTTTCCAACTCTCCTCATGGCTAACCCAAACCAAGTGGTTTGGGTGGTCAGAGCCTTTCTTGTTACAAAAGGCAGTATTTTACCTTTTCTGTTTGACAACCTTATAAAAGGAAGTCAGGGCAAATTTTCCAGCACCAGCTCTTGCTGGTGCAGTTGTGATGTGCGCTAATCTGCACCAGCACCAAAGGTCTCAGCTCCAGGGTCTTGTCCCACCTCAGTTAATGCCCCAGCAGGAATTCTCCATGCCCAGGCTTCAGCAGGGAGAAACCAAAGAATATCCACACACTGAGGCCAGCCGAACCAATACTGTACAGAAGAGACGTCATGTTTGGGGAAGATAATTGATACTTCATAGAGATCTGGCCTCAATCCACAAGGGTGGAACGTTTCAAATATCCAAAAGGCTCTGAGCAGCAACACAGAGACTGGCCCTGATGGAGTCTTCTGAAAATCTCACCTCAGGACCCTGCTCGAGCAAAACTTCCGCTGATAACTTGATGACAGATTTGCGGTGGAGAAAAAAGGATGTGACTATATGTCATTTCACTTGCCTTTCTTCAAATAAGACTAGAAAATATTTCCCGGAGAGGCAAGAAATTGAGCTCTGCCAACAACCTCAGTGAGGTCAAGGTCTAGCCAAGACCATAGGGTCTGGGGACCTGCTAGCTGTGCTTTGCCCATCCTGAGTCTTCAGGGTGCATGGTCATGTCTTCTGCAACAAGGATGTGGATGACACAGACAAGCGATGATGGAATTGCATGGGTGGATGCGTTGAAAAAGGAACAAGATAGACTCTAGCAGAAAAGGAGAAGTCTCGGCTCATCATTTGCCTCCTCCTCATGAAACTGTGCCATGGAAAAAGAGCTTGAGGCCTGAGCAAATCAATAGTGTTTCACTGTACGGGCAGCTCCAACTCCCCACCAAGGCCAGTGAAATTACAAAATGACTCCAGTTTTCCATCAGATTTTGGTGTCCGTCTACCAAATGTTTTCATACTTGACCAAGATTAGATATTTTAGTCCATTTTAAAATCTAAGAATGTCTTTTAAAAAGAAAGAAGTACTTCAAAAAGAAATGGCACTAAGAAATACTTCTGAAATTTATTTTTAACATGCAGATATAGACATTTATGGAAGATTTTAAATGCTGCATTTCTCTTTTTGTGTCCTCCTCCTACGAGAATTATTGAAATTAACTCACTTTGGGTACAAAAATATAATTACTCACAATTTGCACTTTTGCACTGATGAAAATGGAAAGGTTCCACTGAAAATTTCCCCTCATTGTTATAGATACTTCCTAGACACTTTAAATTCTTCAACAGTTTTATTTTCCTTCAGCAAAATAACTCTTTGCTGCCTTTGCCGATCTGGCAATCCTGCATTACTTTGCAAGATGCAGACCTGGAGAGATACTGAAAAACTTGGTTAGAACAACTGCTTAAATGAGAATGAAGGAGGCTCTGCAACCTGACCATTATCTATTCTGTTATTTTTTATTTTTGCTGGGTTTTGGTCAGGTTATTTTTCTTTATTGTTTTATTCTTAGGTCTCAGAATGATTAGTGGCTTGGTTGCTAGGAGGTGGTTAAAAGAGAGCTGCGAACGACAACAAGGATGTGCCGTGCTATAAACAGCACCAGTTATATAGAAGACCTGTCTGAGGGAGAAGGTGGAGAAAAGACCATCGTCCTGTAGAAGGATGTGGTGGCTGAGGTGGCCGTTGAGACCCTTTTCCTGATGGAGGGAGGACAG
Organism: Crypturellus tataupa; assembly: GCA_034781795.1. Lineage (NCBI taxonomy): Eukaryota > Metazoa > Chordata > Aves > Tinamiformes > Tinamidae > Crypturellus > Crypturellus tataupa. The sequence continues at coordinate 109,003 of JAWLRI010000340.1, read as the reverse complement.
TGACACCTCCAGCAACAGGCATGTGCTGTTGGGTCTTCAGCTAACATCAACGTGGCTCTTTTGGCCAAAACTTGCTCCACACTAATACAAGCAACGATGGGGGAATTACAGAAAGGCAGAAAGTGCCTGGAAAGAGCTGGAGAACCAGGAGCAAGAAGCATCATGATCTTTGAAGGGGAACGGAAAGATGTTTGCGACTTGCATGTTGCCTTATGGCTGGAGGAGTTGGGAACTGGGAATACCCAAATGGTAACACTCGGGTCCCACACAGTCCATGGTCTTTGCCAGAGATGCTAGGTTGGATTTGCGCTCAATTAATGTATATTTCAAAGACTCTCTCGTGGAAAAGGTCTTCCAGGAAGTCTTCAGAGTCTCCCCTAGAGCAGCCGGGCTCCTCAGGGAATGTTGACAAAACCTAGTGTTGCATTACTGCAGGTCCGGATCCCAAGAGCATCCAGCTTGGCCAAATTGCCTTCTGCAAGGGCTATCTTGTGCAGCCCGGTGTCCAGGGGATTAGAGAAGGAGCTCTGTGCTCCTGTGATTTACCCCTCAGCAAGGAGCATCCATTGTAGACCGGAACCCACTGGGTTATTTGGAATCTCTTATTTGCTAAGGAGCTAAATGTGACTGTCTTGCAATTTCCTTTGGAACTAAAGTCTGTCCCCAAACCTCTGGCTTTTCTTAAGCCACGCTTTCTTGCTGCAGCAGGTGATGCTGTCCCAAGCAAACAACCCCCAGCAGCAAATCCAGATATTTCAGGCTTAGCCAAAAAGTTGAGACACCCTGTCAGAAAATGTTATGGGGGTAGAAGCACATAGATTTGCAAGCCCTTGAGATTAAGCAGATGCAAAAAGTTTCTTGACAGAGGAGAGGGAAAAAAAGAAAAAAAAAAGAAAAAGAAAAAGATAATATAAGTTTCTTGCTCCCTCCAGAAGTAGAAAACAGCTGCCTTCTGCCCGAGTGGCCGTTCGCTAATCAAAACATCTGTCTGGAGGAAAAATAGCTGCTTACATTGAGCACCGAGCCCTGCCAGAGCTTGGCAGATGCTTGGCTGCGCTGCAAGAGGCTGCGAGCCAGCACGTAGGGCCACGGCGCAGGGTGCCGGGGAGGTAGGAACAGGCCTTCATGTTGGGAGGGCACATCTCCTGCCTCCTTGAAACAAGGTCTCCTCGTGAAGTCACCCCACGGGTGGCATCATCCACGCCAGCTTGGGATGGGTCTGCGAACCCCTGCAGCACAGGTTGCATTGCTGCATTGCATTTTCTCTGGTGTTCAGAGCTGATATTTCAACTCAAATACATCTTTTTATAGGACACACGAGTCAGACTTGCTCTTGGGGGAGTTTGGAATACGCTGTCGAGAATTGCTCTGCACAGGTTACCTCACCCATGGTGTGATCCTTATGGAAGTGCATTCAGGTCTTGCTCACTTGACCAAAATATGTGGTGACTGCTCTCACAGTGCTTTGTGGGTGCACCACAGTGCCCTGTGGGGATGTGGGGAGGTCCTGATGACATGCTAACCATGCCCTAGGAGAAGCAATAAAGCAGGTGCCCTCAGAGATGCCCTTGGTCTGGGTGGGTGTGAACAGCAGGAAGGAAACTCCCTCCCACTATCCCCAAATGAAGCAAAGGGTGGTAGGGAAAGACACACATCACCCCCAGGGCTGGATTTTGGTGTAGGCTAGGTTGACTAGTACCCTTCATCCTTACGATCCGTGGGGAGGTGAAGGTGGGCAAGGGGCATGCAGAAGGGAGGGAGAAAGGAAGGAGAAAGACAAAGGTCTACTGGGCTTCTTCCTGCTCCCAGGGAAATGTGCAAGGTGGTGGGTTGCTCCCTACTTGCACTGTTTCCTAAGTGGCTGCCACTGGAGCCATGGCCAAGGCTGGAGGAGCCTCTGGGCATGACAGATGCTCCATGGCACCAAGGGCAGAGACACAAGTAGAACTTCTGCAGAAGATGCCTCCCATTCACACCACACCCAGGCCATCCTTGGGACCAAGCCCTGGCTATTTTGGCTGTCACACCTTCAGATTGCACGAGTAGTCTAATTTTGCAGAGTCTCTGCATGGGACGCTGTGTCTGAACTAAATATTTTCTTCCCCAGAAGGATTCTTTGCTCTACTTTGAATATCAAACCAATCCATTTAGGAGGGGGTGTAAGTTGCACTTCCCAGAGAATCTGGCCAATCAAAATAACAGTAAGAAAAGCAAGAAACACAAAGAGAACCCAGCAAAACCCACAGGCAATTAACAGCTGTCATTAAAAACAGCTACAATAACTGTGACTGGATGGTGTTCTCGCTATGCAAACCACCAAATTTTAGGAAACAGCTTGATAAGCTGGCTTTACAATGATCTGCCCTTTTTTTGTGATTATAAAAGATTTTTTTTAATAAAATGCATTTTGTTCCAAGCAGCCACAGCCCTCTATGAACTCACTCAACTATAACACTGAGGAGGCAGAGTGGTCTAACGAACAAAGACCTGGTCAAGGACTTGTGGGTGGCTCTGGGGAAGTAACTTTCTCATTCTGCCTCAGCACGTTCAACAGGGAAAGAGAAATGTGTCTGTCGTAGGAGGTGAATATTTTTTAAGAGACAGGATTTGTTTCAACGGATTCCTGAGGCTGCCCACAGGGCTCATAAAGAATTGGTTGTTGGGGTGTTTTCAATGCAGGGACCTGTTGGGTCACCGTTTAGTCTTCTTAAGCTTTTGCAGGACTGTATCCTAAAAAAAACCACAAAAACCTCTGAGGATGATTGAATGATACGTTTTTTACATTATATTGAGGGGCAGAAGAGAAGGGGCTCCTAGTCTCAGACATCTTGGGATTGAAATCCAAGATCCCAAGATCCCAAATCACGCAGCTCATACTCCAGTTGTTCTTACCAAGAAGGACAAAAAAAGGTGAATATCTGTTGAGTGTGGTGCACAACTTAACTTTTCTTAGCTACATGGGTAAAATCCAAGAGTTTGACATGGGGGAGAGCTGTCTGAGGACATGGTAAGGTGGGACTGGAGAAGGCAGCTTTGACCCTCCCATGCCTCCTTGGGTAGGTGTGCTGCAGAGGCAGGCAGCTGTTTGCATACCCAAAAGCTACAGAAATGAGGAAGTCTTTGCATCAGATTTATCAAACCTCTCCATCCCTGACTGCCTTTTGCTGGCTGAATTCTCCTCTAGCCAAGGACAAGGGAGAGGTAAGAGGTGGTCAAGGTCGGGGAGGACAGTTCCATGGGAAGCTGGAGAGCTTTGAGCAGGACCTCATCCTTTGTCGGAGTGTGTCTGAAGTACCGCTCTTTGCTAAGCTTCACTTCCTATTCCTATGAAAAGGGAAGTTGCTTTTTTAGAAAGTCGTTTGCCATCCACTGCTGAGGTAGGAAGGAGGAGTCATTACGAAGAGCAGCAAAAGCTTAGAAATAAACCAGCGACTGCCAAGTCATCTTGGGAAGTTGGGTGATATTACAGCGACTCCAGACAGAAACCCACTGATTTGAGACATTTCCTTAAAATGGAGAAACCAAGCAGCAGTTGCCACATTTTAAATAACTGAGAAATTAGAAGTTTAAGTAAAAGGAATAGGTGCGGAGCAGTCCTAGCTATTGCATTACGGATTTTTTTTCTAGTATTCCAGTTGGGAGCATGCTTCTCTCCTGTTCCCTCCAGGCTGGTTAGATAAGCCCATGGCTCATGGCTTGGAGGCATCAAGTAGCCCACATGGTGAAGGTCTTTCTGCAACATGCGTTCTCAGAAACTGTGAAACACCAGTCTGGGGCTGTCCTTTGGAAGGAGGCGGAGGGAGAACACTGAGAACGTGGGTGAAAGACAGAGCTAGAGAGAAAAGTTTCCCATGTATGCAGCTCCTCGGTCAGTACAGACCATCTCCTGCCCTTCTTCACGCAAGACACGTCAGCAGTGATTTCAAGCAGTGATGGGGGAGTGAACAAGGGTTTCCAGTTACGAATGGGAAAGGTGACCCCTCTCAGGCTCTTGACTTCATGCAGGACATTGAATTGCTCTACTGAATTGCTAAGAAATTAATGTAGCTGGAAAGGAAGTAAGTGGGGAGAGGAACTCACATCTGCCTGGACAATATGGTTGAACCTGATGATCTTGAAGGCCATCTTGAAGATCTTTTCCAACCATGATGATTCTATGACTCTATGATCATATAGCTCAGATGTCCAGAATTGATGTCTCATCAGGTTTACATTAAGAGTGTCCCCATTAAGATGTCTATTCCCCAAGGGAATCTGGCCTTAGTTGGAACACACCAAGAGGGAGCAACACACCCCTCCTCATCCCGTTGGCCCCAGGGATTGCTCCCCTAAATTCAGCTGGTTTGAGTGGCTCAGATGTGCTACAGAAGTCATCTTCCTTCCAGGTATTGCTCTTATTGTCTCATACAGCCAGGGATTCCTGGACCATGCCTGGGGAACTCCAGTCTAAGAGCTCAGGCTGTACTGCTCATCCGCCAGGATGCTAAGATCCCACTGAATTTTCCAGGAGACAGCTTGTATCTCTATGCCACAACTATCTGGAGGGGCTGGGATGAAAACTCAGAACCAAAAATGGTATTGAGACATCCGGAAGGTGCTTGCTGAAGATAGAAATGTAAGAGAATGAGGCCAAATATTACAATCACTTCTGCTGTAGAAGTCATTATTTGTGGTGAGGGAGTGTTGGGGCTGATTCGATCTCAGATTATCTCATCTTGGATCTAGTCTAATTCTATAGCACCAGAGCCAGGATGAATCTTAATTCCTTGGAGTTTCTTGCTTTGCTGCTGTCTAAGCTCTTAATAACGTCAGCAGAATGGGCACGATGGGTTTATGCCCACACAGCACTGGATTTGCACGACCAAGATTTCTTCACATCTGGCTAACACCTCTATTTTAAACAGTCCCGTGGTCACAACTACCTTCTGTAAACATTTGCTATTTATTGGCAGCCCATCTAGAAACTTTCACATTTTTCCCACTTTCCCCCAAAAATCTCTTGAAGAAAAAAAAAAAAGAACTCTGTGGAAAAATCAAACCCTTGAAAATGACTTGAAAACTCTTTTTTATATTAAAAAAATATACGTATTGACAATTTCTACAGGAAAAAAAAAGAGTAATTTTCCATGAAGGTTTGAAACGGTAATGTCTCAAGGGGCTATATTCTCTTTCCTGAGCTTCTTAAAATTTGACGGCCAAATAGGTAAGAAACAACAGGGAAAATCTCTGAGGTGAAAGTCAAGCTGGAGTTTTTATCTAACTTCCTTCATTTTCTCGGTACAGCCTTAGTTCTATTCCCTTCCATCCCATGCGGTTGTTGTAGATAATGCTTATGTTCATGTTTTTTTTTTTCATATAACCTGTACTTTATTTAACCTGTACTCAAAGATGGTTTCTCAAACATCATCCCCCCATACATTTATTCTGAGATGTCCTCCCCGTTTCCTCAGTTCCAGGCAATTCAGTCCTCCCTTCACCCTCAGTAGTCATTCACATAAATGCAGATGTCATGGTGGCTTGGGAGTTGGGCTGGTACCTGTCTGGGTTGAGAGAAGCTTCACCACTTCTTAGCTCCTCTGGCCATGTCATTTTGTCAAGCTTTTGCTTTTACCACAAAGGGGCTTCATTGAGAAGAGGGGTCTTCTCTTACTAAGACATCTTGTGTGACCTGGTGGTTCTTATCCATGAGCAACCATAGCACAGGGAGCTTCTGAGGACAAGAATATATTTTCATGTAGTAAACAGGTCCCCATGTACCTGGGATGTGAGACCAGGCGCCACATCTACCCCTTAAGGACCCGTAAACAGATGCACAAAGATCTTGTTCCTACAACCTTCATCTACCAAAAAAAGTTATATATTCAGCTATTGGTGAGGCAGCCCAGATGTCCCAAACAACTGAATAATTTACTCTTCACTCCTCATCAAGTAGCAAAGAATTTCTCTGTAAACCTTGTGTTTTTTGTCTCTGCTCTGTCTCCTGCATGTCCAGCATGCAGTACTGACAAGACCCTGGGAGGTTCTGCGAACTGTTATTTGATCGGTAACAGATTTTCAGAGGAGCAGAAATAATGTGTGAGACGTCAGATTTGGAGAATAATTTCAGAAATGAATGAGCAAAACTTTGTCAAGGAGCAAAGAGGATTTAAAAGCCTGCGCTTTACTTCAGAAACAGCAGGACTGCATAAATGTAGGTCTGGTCCTAAAAGGTCATCTCATCGGTGCAAGACTTACAACTGCTTGTCCTGGCCGTGCTTGGCCATGAATTTTATTCCCTTGTTCTTTGCAGTGGCTGTTAGCCACGCTCTCTCCTCTAAATGAAGCAATGTTGCTTCTTGCAAACCTTCCTCATTGATCGCGCTTTCCACATCTTTGCTCAATTGTGTGCCTCGTTTGGGGAATTTTATACTTGCTTGTGGAACTTTTAGTAGTTGGGTTTGCACCTTTTTGCAAACTAAAGCTGACTTACATTAGAAAAGGCAAAATTACCCAAAAAATATTTTTCTTCGGGTCGGCTGTAACATTTCAGTCTGAGCTGAACAAGTCTTTCCATAACACCCATTTTCTTGAAGAAAAAATTATAAATCTATGTTTTATTGCAGCCCAAGGAGTAGCTGTCCTGACTGTTGGGGAGAAGACTGGCCAATGTCATGAATTCACTGGGGTTTACTCCTAATACAGAGGTCAGACCGACCTGAGAAAAGCACATGGCTTGTCCAGTATGAAATACTAAAGGTCTGGTTTACATTCTTCTTGTATACACTGCGCTTTATTTGTATACTTTGTGCTTCAACATTTATATTTAAGCAATGACCGTGACCGTTGGGATACCTCGATCCTTTACAAGGCTCTGCTTTCTTTTGGGCTTCATGGTGACTTCAATGGTCAACTCTTTAACACCCTTAGCAGGATCCTGAGGCTATAAGCTATGGCCAAGAGCTCCAGCAGTAGAAGTTACTTCTTTTTGTATCTCCTCCGCTACTTCTAACCTCTGTTGCTTGCAAAGTGGTGCAAAATCTAATAAGAAAGCTGACGTGCAACACATAAATTGAATTCATGTATGGAAACTTTGAGGATGCCAAGAGCTTGTGTAGGATCTAGACCTCCGGACCTCTTGCAAAATTTCTGCCCATGATTTAACCTGTAGCCCTGCAGGAAACCGCACTGACTACAGGGGAGCTCACCCACATGGAGTCAACGCTTGGTTGCCTCCAAAATCTCATGAACCGTGGAAGAGCGACAAAGAAACTCCCTTTTTAGCATAGAGAGAATGGAAAGAATGAGAAGAGGGAAGGAAAACAAATAGTTATGTAGCAGAAGTATATTCCTACTCCGCTTTGACTCCTATGAAATTCACAGCAACCTATTTCCAGCTTTGGCTCTCAGAGATAACATGAGGGTATCATTGGTGAAGAATTCCCCCTTCCAAAAGACTCTTCCTCACTTAAACACAATCTCAAGACCTCTTTAGTGTGCTCATGGCTGCGCGCGGAGAACTAAGGGCTGCAAAGTCAATGAAGAGAAAGGAGTCAAAAGCAGAAATAAAAATTAAGAGTGGATATCCCTGTCTGAAATAAACACAGTCCAGCCTGTGCAAAGGATGGATGTTTTGGATTTCTCCTTGCACAGCCTGCGATATCATGGACTTATTTAATATGCGCTGAGGAGCACATCACCTCAGCTGAGACAGAAATGCATGCAAGAGCATGGAAAGCTGTTAGAAACACATAGAAAAAAAATCAATAGCCCCTTCACAAAATAAAATAAAATAAAATAAAATAAAATAAAATAAAATAAAATAAAATAAAATAAAATAAAATAAAATAAAATAACTATTTCTTGGGTCTTTCCTCCAAGAAAATTCATCCCTTAGCTAAATTCATGAGCTATTTTGGTAGAACAAAACAAGAAAGACACAAAATATCTTGAACAGATTTTTTTTTTTTGTCTGCTTTAATATTATCATAATGCTCTGGAATATCTGGGGGAAAATATGAAGTAGAGGTAAGAAATCACAAATTCTAGAGCCCTAAAATCTTATAAAGGTTACTGAAGCCCTGACAAAATGACTGATCAGCACTAATAGAGCATATTAATGAGAAGGCTTTTGCTACCCTGAGGCTGTCCATTTTCCTCCTCAATTTCTAGCAGCCTGCTCTTATGCAGCATGTATGAGTCTGTACTGCTGGAGAGGGCTCTGTATATCCCCCATGCATGTGTGTATTGTCCTGATTTTGTATTATTACACACATTCCTTTTTTAAAATCTATAATCAACTCAGCCTCATGGTAGCTTGACAAGATAGACTACAAACATCCCTGCTTCCAGAAATGGGATAACCAAAGTGCCATGAAGGACACTGGCTTGCCAAACATCCCTAGCAAATACCCTGCAATGATGCAGTGACCCTTCCCTCCCCAAAATCACACAGGCAGCTCCTGAATTATCCAGGTTCCAACTCAGAGCACTACTTTGATGAGAGGGAAATTTGAACCAGAGCTAAACTACAACCAAGACTGAATGTTATGGATATTTATGTAGATTTTCCATTTCTGAAGGTAGGAAGTCCCGGAGGGAGAAGCAATAAGCCCACTCTAGCTTGCTGGAGACTTTGTCCACAATGAGCATTAATTTGCTGCAGGTTTTACCAGGTGGATAAAGGAGACAGTAGCTGAGGACAAAATGATGGTCTCAGACTAAGAATATGTCCAAAACTATCCTATTTGTGGGGCAAAACACATCAAGGACTTTCAAAACCAAACGTGAATCTCTGCAGCATGAGAGTTAAAGCCTCAGCCCTTCTCTGCACCAAATGCAGCAAGGATAGTCCAGGTCCAGAGCATCTACCTCCTCTTAAATCCAGAATGAGGACCTTGACCTCAGTATTTCCCTTCTTTTTCCTTCCAAAGGAATTCCAAGAGGAAAAAGGGAGAAAGTCCTGTTATTTAAAGATCTTTTAACTACTTTCACTCTTAAAGAATGTTGATTGGTGCCCAAGAGAAGGGACCTGCCAGGTCAGCTTGTGACTTAGACCGTGGTGGTAACTGTGTGAGTGAATCCTCAGAAATGTGCCCAGATTTGAGCAAAAATATGAACCACCAGAAAGCAAGAAGAAAATGCAGCCTGTCTCAATCCGCATCGTCAATGCACCTAATCTCCTTGAGCTTCCAAAACCCAAATCTTCAAGGGTTTAACTAGTTTTAACGCATGGTCAATAACAGAGTGGGCCAAATCTTTAAATGTTCTAAGAGGACATAGTCAGTGAAGCACCAGGTAATAAACACAACAGACAGCAGGAATGAAGCAAAGATCATAGAAAATAGTTTGCACTTACCTGGCGATTCCTTCGTTTGGATTAAATCATAGCCCGCTCGATCCTAGTAGTCTACCGGAGTTAAAAAATCCTTTGCCAGTTGTGTTCTTAAGAACATAAGGCTCTCTTGATAAGTTTTAATCCTTAAAGCACGTAGAAAGAGAAACCCCTAATTCTTCTTGTTGCTGTCAGTTGGCTGCTGTTAGTGGTTTCCTGTCGACAGCAGCTGAATGACAACTCGAACGGGTTTGTTACGCTTATAGCAATTAAGGGCTGGTAGTATAACCACACTGCTCATTTAGACCTAGTGTTAGAGCAGTGGCTACCTTAAAAGAACCGTTACCCTCAAAGGCTCAGCAGGCTATAAAAAGTACCGTCCATGTGAAAATGATGTCCTGAAGCGCTCGCGTTCGGTCCAGCACAGGTCAAAAGCTGCTGTCTGGAGCCACAGGGTGTAAAACAGATCTGAAAAATAGGAAGAGAGATTTGGGTCCTTGGTTTTTCTAGACTGGCGCATTCACAGATGACTGTTCAGGGCCAATAGCAGAGGTGGAGGTATTTATTTCATGCATCTAACCTTTGGGAGAGTTTATCTCCAGCCTGGTTCTGGTCTGAACAGTTTCCCCTTTTGTAATCATCTAGCTTATGGTGCTGTAATCTCACTCACTTTCCATTTGAGGTTGTGTTTCTGCTTAAAAAAAGAAATAAAACCTCATTTGAAAAGAGTGGCTGCATTCTACCCTAGAGCTGGCCATGTTTCAGCAATAAAAGACACCTGATGCCATGTAGGGCTCTGGGAGATGAGAGACACAGCTGATAGCACATCCTGGTATCTCTTTATCTCTTACATGCAAAGATCTGACTTCCCTCTATTTTTTTTTTTTTTTTTTTTGCTATTAGCTACTTGCTATATATGGCAAAAAACTTTGCCTGGGTTGAGCATCTAGGACCCAAGTGGAATTGTGGGCAGGGATCAGCTCAGAGCTTGTTACCAGGGCTAATTCATTGATTTTATTATTATTATTATTATTATTATTATTATTATTATTATTATTATTATTATTATTATTATTTTGCCAGCTTCATCTGAGAAGAGGTAAGAGGTGGTGGAATCTTGTGTCTCAGTCCTGCAGTTTCAGGTAGCTTCCTTGGTTGAGATTATATCCTCTTGTCAATGGTTATCAAGGAACTGGGAACAATTTCCACTGCACAGTCCTCCCTGGAATAGTAGTATCAGGAGAGAGTTGCAAATGATCGATTTTGTGTTTCATTAGCTGGTCTGGAGAAAAAAAATGGGGGAAGAAAGGGCAGAAGAACCTAACAAACAAGAATATGTTTCACTTTTTTTTTTTCATTTTAGTGCAAAAAGGGGAGAGCAGGATATAGGTTCTTCATCTTCTTGGAGCACCCACCACACACCTGTTTGGTGGCAGCTAAACATCAGACTTTGATAGACTCCACATCTCCACCACTTTGCAGGTCAAACCAAGCCTGGTCCTAACCAGTCCCCCTGTTTCTGCAGCAGCCTGGAGGGCTGATGGGCAGATCAAGGGCAGCAGGAGCTGGATGCACCTCAGTTGAGCACCTGAAAACTCAGCACTCAACCCAATCTGGACACAGGAGCCTCTGGAAGGGAATTCATCCCATCCTAAGGTTGGTTTCTGGGAGCGTTGTGAAGGCTTGTGGAATTTATTTACTTTTCCTTTCTTTGCCTCAGCAAGCCAAGGCAATGGATTAGAAGTAGATTCAGAAATTTTGGACAACTGAAATCTGGGCAGGTGGTGTCCACCCAAAGCTGCTCTGCTCACCTTTTTTCAGATGCCCAGAAGTGTGAAATGTTACCCAGAATCCTTGTTTGGAAGGCAGGTAAATCTAGAAGTGGAATTTTTGTTACTCTGGCAGTTCTGGGGGGAGGAAAAAAAGAAGAAAGAAAGAATACAAAGAACACAATTAATATTTTAGGTAAGAGTGGAACACAAAGCCGCCTTTTTCCAGGAGAGGGGAAAAAGAAGTGGAAAAAAATTGCATCTCAGTGATGAGATTTTAAATCTTTGAGTTACAGCAGTGAACTAGAGCTAATAGATTCGTCAATGGAAGGTCATTACAAATGAGATGGTCCAAAACTTTGGAAATGATTTTTTGTTCTTCAGAATTTGGGAACTTTTTTGGAGTTAGAGGGAGGAATACTTCACTAACCCAACATACACATTTGCAAACTCAATTATGGAATTAACAAAATGTTTTATATTTTTATTTTAGATTGGAAAAACAAAACAAACAAATAAAACAAAAATGGGTACTGAAGAACCCCATCATGGTTTCACTTAATGCAGTAGTGTTCTTTGCTCTTGTCTTGGTTAATGACTCATCTGACAAAATCATGTAGTAATGATGCCAGTGTTCCCCCAGGGGCAACACTCAATGCAAAAAACATCATATTTTCCTTGCCTTGATTAAGCAATCTGGTTTTCTGTGCTCTTACATGGGTGGATGTCCTGGTGCACAGCAGCCTCGTCCATGCTCACCATGCAGCTTCTCCCCAGCAGGACTTCATCTCCTCTCTCCTCTGCTGGACTCTTGATTCCAGCAAAACTTCGTAAGAATTTGTATCTTCAAAATATCTTTTCCTCTACTAAACTTGGGCAGAATTTACCAGGACAAACAGGAACCCAATACCAGAGCTGTCTATGAAGACCTACAGAAGGACCTTGGTGAAGCTGGAGCACTGGATGAGGTGCCCCTGTTCAAGCAGAAGCTTGCGTGGGGGTGGGACAAGGGACAAGCCCAATGGGACCATCAAGTTGTGCCAAACCAAACCCCAGGCATTTCAGTATCAGGGACAAACTGGAGGATTTTGGTGATGGATTCACCTTGGAGGAAATCTTGGAGGGAGAAGGACAAATCCATCCTGCTGGAGGTCCGCACCTCAAAAGCGGGATGGACAACGGGAGAAGCTGGAGCCAAAGCTTCCCCTAAGCTCTTGAGCACTGAAGACCTCACCTCACCTCACTCCTTCGCACGCCTCCTGCTGCCTCCTACGCTCGAAAGCTTCCTGCAGACACGCAACCTCACCCCACGGCTGCGTGGGCGTGCAAGGACACACACGCACATCTCAAGGTCCAACGTTTCAGCACAAAACCACATTGACGACACTTTCGGCCAAGCCATCGTCTTGCAAAGAGAGACAGCTTCAGTGTGGACAGTTGCTCCTGTCTGAACTGGAGCTGTAAAAACCCCCAAGGTCCTGGCTGCCTTGACATCCCCAGCGAGGTCTTCATACTGCCCTGCATCTCCAGGAGGATGAGGAAACAAAGCTCTTGACACCACTTGGTCACTTCCTCTGCCCTGGGACTCTTCGCGTCTCTCAAAGCCTCCCCATGGTCCAGGATGATGAGCAGTTGGGTCACCATAACCCCCTGCTCCCATCTCCGTTTGCAGTCTGGCCATGGCAATGACCTGGGGACAGATGGTGACAGCGTTAGCTGGAGACCTGCTGCCCTCTGTAGGTGCTAATGCCACATTTCCAGGTTAACTCCAACCCAGGTGGCCCTCAGGTCATCTCAGAGGTTCCTCGGAGCTAGGATGGAGGTGGTTGAACACAACAGCCTTTTCCCCATGCTGGAGATGGCAGTGGCCAAGACTTTATCTTAAAGATAAGGGTTTTATTCAGCAATCAGATGAGTGACCAGTGAAGCTGCACCTCAATGCTGAGCCCGTGTGGGGTTTTGTTGGATGAAGGGGGCACCCAGGGACAAGTGGACTCATGGTACCTCATCCCCACTGGGGACTGCAGCTGGGCTTGCAGATTTGCTCTGAGTGTATTTCAGTGAAAGGAGAAGGGCAGGTCCCCAGTACAGGCTTTGAAAGGGCCTGTCTGTCGAGTGAAAACAACCTAAATGCAGGCCAAAACATTCAAAATCCATACGGAGACTTCAGAGTGTCGTGACTGCAACCTTTCGCTAGCGTCTTTGGCAGCTCATTTGAAACCCATTACATAACTAAATTAAAAATAAACATTTACAGAAGAACAAGAGGGTGGCAATGTGTGGTCTGTTACTGTGATGACATAGATGTCCAGCCTTGGTAGCAACACCTCTGCTAGTAAACTAACCCGTGCCAGGCCTGGTCCGGGGGCCAATCGACCCCATCTGGTCACATCCACAGCCTCTCTTAGCTATCAAAAATGGATGTTTGTATCCAAAATTGTCTGTTGGGAATGTGCAAGATCCCAAACTGTGCCCAAGGCTCTTTGGCCAGGGTCAAAACAAGGCCAGGGATGGAATATCACCAGGTTCCTGTGCCCATACCCATTCCCGGACACTTCAGTTCATTGGCACAGACCCAGCCTGTGTCTGGATGAGATGTCACAGGACACGTTGAGACTCACATTTGCTATTAAGAGCTTAAAGGCATCAGAAGGCTTTAACGTGAAGGAACAGATCTCCTATCCATTCCCTCTGCATCACCAGTCTCCCTGGGAAGGGTGGGTAGAAGCCTGGCACACCTGCAGCACAGAGCTGATGTTGCAAATGAATGATTTTGCAAATGAATATTTGAAATTTAACAAAAAGGATGCTGTTCAAGCAAAAAAAAAAAAAAAAAAAAAAAAAAAAAAAAAAAAAAAAAAAAAAAAAAAAAAAAAAAAACACAAAAAAAAAAAAAAAAAAAAAAAAAAAAAAAACAAGAAGAAGCAATAAACAAGCAAAAAAATCAACCACATTTGCATCAGAAATGTGAACGGCTGCAAATGCCGCTCTTCCTTCTTCTAAGTTTGCATCGCTGCATCTTTTGGGGAGCCCATTCCCTGCTATGCTCGGTGCTGTATGATGCTCCACATCACTGGGGTGCTCTAGGGCCCCCCTGGTCGCATTGCCATTTGAAAGGAGGTCTCCCCCATTCCAGGGAGCTTTGGAAATCTCAGCAATCCCCCTCTCCAGGGATATGCAAGCTCCTTGGTGAGATCCAGAGCCCAGAAGGCTGGAAATGTCTCTCTGCTGCCTGGGGAGGTGAGGGGAGAGGGCAGAAAGAAACGAGACAGGACATGGATATCTGTCACAAAAGCTGGAGATGGAAACGGGTGTGTGAGGCAACGTTCAATCCTTCACATCACTTGGGTCACAAGTACAACCCATTGCCTTGAACTCAGCAGCCCCCATGTGCACTGGAGCTGATGCACGGGCTGATTTTGAGAGCCATCCCCGGGCCTCAAGGGGTTAATCTTTAGCCTGGGCTGGAGGGAGGAGACCCACTCTGGCCCCCAGGTGGTGGGTTGGAAATCGGGAGAGGCGGCAAGTGCCTCTGTTCATCCCTCCTCTGTGTTAATCCCTCCTCGGAAGCAGCCAAAATGTTCCAGCCACCCCAGAGAAGATGTGGGAGCAATGGGTGCTTTTCAAAGACAACCAAAGGGCCTCATTCCGTGCAAAAAAAAACACCAAAAAAGGCAAACAGACAAAACAACACCTGGCACAATTTGTTCTTTTAGAGGGGACCAGTGAGTAGGTACTAGCCCAGGTGCCCCTCAATGTCCAGCTGCAGGTCCATGGCTTCCAACACCTTGCTAGAGGTGCTGATATATCCTTGCAAAAACACCCTCTTCCTGCAAACGTTGAGCTCTCAGCCAGCCCTGGACTCTGGAAAACTTCAGTCAAAGGCGTTTGGGCCCCTGCCGTGGATATGGGCGGCGAGGGCATCTCTACCCCCTCCTCCCTGCTCCGCATCCCGCGGGGTGGGAGGATGTTTAGGACCCGGCTTGCTCGGCTCCTCCCTTTCAGGTCTCTTCAGGGTTATTGCTTGGTGGGAGGTAAGTTCAGGGCTTGATGGCATGAATGAAAGAGAGACAGGAAATCTGGGCTGAAAAGCTCAAACTGGAATAGCTCGCTCCGTCTCCAGGCAACAGGCCTGACGCAACTGCTGGGCGAGAGAAAAAAAAAAAAAAGTCCCTTGAATAAAAAAATACACACACAGAGAGAGATCTGCGAAGCGAGGCAGAGCCGAGGATGAGACGGTCTCCTGGAGGCACTGGTGACACCGCTTTGCAAAGAGCAAGTTGGAGCGCCGAGGAGGGAGCAGCGAGCCAAGATGTCCGTGGAAGGTTCCCCGTGACTCGCTCCCCGGTAAGTTTGTTTCTTGCTACGTCTCGTCCGTGCTGGGGATGGGGGACACTGCCCCAGGCTGCTGGGGACACCCGGGGGGATGGGAGGTGCCTGAGAGCAGGACCCCTGGGTTTTCTATCCCTATGGATATGGGTAGCATTGAGGACCTGCTCCCTGGGGAGCACCTGGGTGGAGGCAGCAGGGACACCAGGCTTGGGGACATCATGCCTCTTCCTATGTGTTTGGGGGCTTTTGTCCCCTCAGCCTGGCCAAAACTCCCTGGAAATGCCCTGTGCGTTTGCACGGTGCTGATGAGGACGGGCAGGAAAGCTGGGCAGGGCACGAGCCCTCTTGCAGCACTAGGGTGATTTCACCCCCTTCCGGGGGGATTTTCTGCACTGGATGGGGTGCAAGGGGGCAGAAACCGTCCCTACATTGGGACATTCACCTGTTGCTCCTTCTGCCCCCTCTGCGAGGGGAGCGGGAGTCCTGGGAGGCTCGTTGGGTGCAGGCAGAGCGGGATAAAGCATGGTGGCCTCGCAGGGCGTAGCTGCCTCCGGGTTTGGAAACAGGCGCTGCGTGTCGAGCAGAGCAGGTTCCCACCTGCTCGATCTAGCCCATGCACCAATAATGGGGGAAAAAAAAAATATATCACCCAGAACTTCTTCATTGCTCCGTATAACTGTCATGATATGGATGGTTGCTAAAATACATCCCTTCTTGTCGTGTACACACTCGTGCAGCCCCCAGCCCGGTGCAACATGGTCCCGCTGCGCTTGCACAGCACCAAAGTGCATCCTGCACCCGTTCCAGCCCGGGCACAGCCACACCGCCATCCACCTGCACGGGGAAAGGAGACCTCTCCCTGCTTTTTTTCCAGGATGCTCCCAGTGTTATTCGGCACCACTCTGCCCTTTCTGCATTGTACCTTGGAGGGGATAAAACCCATGAAAACCGAGTGTCCTTCTGCAGCGAGGGCAGCTGTGTCCGGCTGGGAGCACATTGCTCAGGCTTTGTCTGCTCATTCCCGGGATCTGATGGATTTGCCACTTTTCAGTGGGAACGAGCCCACCCTGGCTGCTGTGGGTCTGTCTCCTCCCTACCAGCCATCATTTCAACGGGCTGGTCCTCTCGGTTCAAATCTCCTCTGCTTTCGAACGTCCCTTGAAACGTTACCTCTTCTTTAGGGAGGGATCTGTAATGCACAATAATAGTGATAATAATAAGTAGAATGGGAGGAATGTGGCTTTTCCCGTGCTCTGGGCTGGTAGCAGCGCTGCAGCCATTAGGTGTTTGCAAAATCTGGGCAGGGAGACACTGCAGAAAGAACAAATCAGCCTCATAGTAATTTGGTCTTTTTGTTGTTGTTGTGGTTGTGGGGAGGGAGGGAATGGGGGGAGTCTGCTTGCTACCAGCTTGCTTTATATATATATATATATCTCATATGTATGTGTGTGTAAAAAAATAACAAAGCCTAAGTCAGATCAGCATTTCAGGCACCTAGGAGGAGGCAGGTCTGAGCTACCACAATGAGTAATTGGATGGGACAGGGGGCATGTAAAGGGGATTAGGGCATCACCCAAGGGCTGACCCCATCTCTGATCGCTTTAACCTGGACCTTGGGGGTCTCAACCGCTGCAGGGGCTCGAGGGGACTCAGTGCTGGCAGAATGAGCCCTAACTAAGCCAGAAAGAGCCATTTTTTTTCTTTTTTTTCCTTTTCTTTCTTCTTTTTTTTTTTTTTTTAATTTTCCTAAAATATACCCTTCAGCCTGCTGCTTTCCACGCTGCATTTAGGGAAAAAGAACTCCATGTGGCAGTCTCCTGGGAAGAGAGCATTTCTCAGCATGATCTGGCTCATTCCCAAGGAGTCCCAGCCCTTCGCCTTACCCCGTGGCACTGGCACAGACGTCCCCGCCTGCTCTCCGTGCTCTTTCCATTGGAGAAACGCAGCCAGTTTTGGGGTGGCAATGGGGAAATCAGGGGACGGAGGTAGCTCTGACAAAGCACAGGTCCTTCAGGAGGATTTTAGGGGGCGAGTTAGGTCTTCTCCCTACAGGATCAGCTCCCAAGACCTGCAGATCCCAATGTCTGCTTGGGGCAGTGCATGGAAATGCTCCTTCTGCCCACAGTCCCTGTGCTTTCTGGCCTTGCCAGAAAAGGATTAGCATGGAGGGGGTCTTCTCATCAAGAAGGTGGCCATTTCTGCTTAATTGTTTTCCTCTTTAAGATAAATATACTTTGTTTTGTATTATGGGCTGGGGGTCAGTGTTGCCTCACTTCTCCATGGCCAAAGGGTGGAAGCTGCTGTGACACCTCCCAGTTTTCCAAGATTTCCCACTCGCTGAAGGACTGTTTTGCAGGAATATCAAACATGTGGCAATGTCTAGGTCATCTTCGGTCTGGATTTCCACCTCTCTGCGGGGTATCTGTTGGGTAGAGAGAGCTGGATTGGGCTGAGAACGGAGCTATGAGACACCAAAAAGCAGACACCAATCTCAGTTCTGCTTCTTTGATGGAGTCGGTTGAGGTTTTGGGTGGCACAGGCAGGAGGGATCAGCTGCAGTTAGGCAGGAAGGGACAGATATATGTATTGAATCAGGTTTTGACACTGAGGTTTGAGATCAGTCTGGAAAAGATACTTAGGGTAAGGGAATGCAAACTAGTTCCTGCTGCTGTCAGCATCTGGAGACATGAGATTTCTGCATGCCTGGGTCATATGTGAATGGAAAACCCCACTTCTCCCTCCTTGTCCCCATGGATCTGGGAATGCCACCTCCTCAGGTGCATCCCCACTTGGCATCTGAGTTGTGTGGGAGGTTGACGATTTTATTCCTGACAATGGATTTGCAGGAACACCCTGCTGCACCGAGGATCCTATTAAACGAGGTGCTTTACCAGGGTCTCAGCCCAGAGCGTGGGGCTGTGATGTGACCATGTCACAAAACCAGCCCCAGGGCCTTGCAGTGTGGGTCAAAACAGGGACAGAAACTCAGAGCAAGGCCAGTTTGGTCAGTTTGGAAGCTGAATCCAGATACTCCTACTACAAGGAAATACAAGATTACCAGGACTTCAGTGCTGATATTCAATCAGCTCTACCACCCAAAAGTTATCATGGCTTCGAGATGGCTTGGAGAGCCCGGCAGGTACCAGCTCTGTACGACCCTCCCTAGGCTTCCTTGGAAGATGGGAGGTACCTGGGAATATCTGATTCTAAAGGCACTGATTTCATCCTGGGCTTCTGTCCTGGGGGGAGTCCAGGCTTCAGCATCAGGTCCCTGGAGTGACCAGTCTTGCTGGCATCTTCCCCTTTGTGGGGAGCTGGAGGCTGAGAGTCACTTAAGGACAAGCAAGAAGGGCATTTGGGAATCAGAACAGTTTTCCACGGGAGCGTATTTCAAGTGTTAAAGAATCCGTTTGCATAGGCTTGAGCTCGCTGGGGCCCTTGATGCAACTGTTCACCTCCTCAGGGAGCTTGTTTGGGAATGAAGGGAATTGCATGAAAAAAAAGAAAAGAAAAGAAAAAAGGCAGAGGCTCCAGAGAGTCGACACATCAGCCCAGCCTGGGTATCCTTTTACGCTGCCCAGGTCCCAGGGGCCTCATCACTGCTGCTGCCCGGAGGATGCTGTGCAGAGCAGCAGGGAGACGGTGGTGGAACCGGAGTCCTCCCGTACTCCATTGCTATAGCAACGTCCTTACAAAAAACCATCTCCTGCTGCCAACCTGGGAATATCACCCTTTCCCTGAGCAAGAATATCTGGGAATGTCACCCACAGAGGTGTTCTTCTCTTCTAGACTCCTCGCTACCCAATGTCTGACCCTCCCAAGGGACCAACTACCCTGTTCAGAGGCTGATAGGAAGGTACAAACTTACAAAACTTTTCAGACACATAAAACCCTTGAGGTGTAAATGCCTGTGCGTGGCACCATTTCATGCAATCTCCCTTTTGACTGCAAAGAACAACATCCAAATTGTATTTTTATCTATCATCAGTGAGGATAGAGCCAAGATTTTTCTCCTAACCTGATCCACCTTTTTCTGCCTTGAAGTATTGCTTCTATCATGACTGCTTTGCAAGGGGATGTTCACCATCTCCTGACCCCCTCTTTAATGCATGGGCAGAGATGTGTGCGGGCGTGTGGTGGGGACAGATCCACTGAATCTGCTTCAGGGATGAAGAAATGGCCACAGTGTGAAGCTGTGGTGGCAGAGGACTCCTCATGAGGGTGCATCTGGCACCTGGGAAAGGAAAAAATTAGCTGTCTTGAACTGTAAACTTGCAAAAACCTGGCCCCAGGTCATGCCAGCTCGGTCTTGGCATGGTGGGATTTCACATGCAGTCTGGTTTGACAGCCCTGTTATTTCTCCACCTAGCTGTGCGCTTCTGCTCCTCCCTTTGCGTTACACCGAAGGATCTTGCATGATGGGGAAGCTAAAATCGCTCATCTGATGCAAGCCTAACCCAACCCAAAAAGAAACTGAAGAGTCTTTGTTGACTCATTTACCCCAGCCGGCATGTCCTATGCCTTCAGAATACACAGGTTTCATGCGGGGAAGGAGGGGACCCATGGGTAAATGTGCTTGCTGGTTGCCCATGGGAGTAGACCCATCATTTTGGTGCCAATCTCCTCTTGCACTTAATTAGGCCCATCGTAAACCCATTGGAACCGACTAGTGATGACTAATAGAGACAAATCAAGGGTTAATCACTTAAATTCCCTTGCTCAAGCTGGGCTAGGGGAACACTGAGCCTGGGGCAAGATGTCTAGGAGAATACTGCTTATTTGAAGGAGAAGACGGATTTGTCCCCAGGTATTAGCTAGGTTTGTATTACAGCCTCCCACGGAGAAAATTTTTCACACTTACTGCTTTCAGATCTCTTTCTGCAGGAGAGCTTTGACCCCAGACCAAAGTATTGATAGGAAATTAGAGGCAGCTTCCCTCTGTTTTTCTTGAGTTTGGACAGATTGGGAAACAGACATTCCTGTTCAAGGAGAATCCCTGCACAGAGTGAAAAGAAAATTTCACATTGCACCCAGGAGGAGGTGAAGGATGGCTTGGATGGGTGCTGCTTTCAGAACAGAAGAAATCAAACCCATCAGCAGCTCCAGCAAGTTGGGGACGGGGAGAAGTGCATTGCTCGCAGCAGGGTCACAGCAAAGGGGCTCCTTGGGCCATAAACCTGAGCTACACAAGTGCACACACTCCGCTCTGAGGATTTTAAACATGCAGAAGAAAAAAAAATCTGTGGGGACTCTGCATTGTAGTTGTGGAGTTCAGAAAACTCAGCCCTACAATAGAAATATCTCTGTTAGGGGGTGCCTGCTACAGAGCTGCAGCAGCGTCACCTCTATGAGGAGGCTGCATTTGGCAGCTCCTGGCAATCTGCACTGCTAGAGAGGGAATAAAATGAGGCAAAGCCCTTAAAATCTTTTAGATGTTTCGCTTTATTGATTTTGGTGGGCTAGGGATATCCTGTTGATCTTCCAGGCAAGTGATATTCATTGATAGGCCTTCAACCCCGCAGAGCGTAAACTGAGGAGCTGGCAAATGGTCTGACTCTCCAAGAGCGCTCTGAAATGCAGCTCCAGAAGTGAGAATTGTTGGCTTCAACCTCATCTAGTGTCTGGATTTGTTCCTGCTCCCCATAAAACTCTCATTAACATAAATAGGAGCAGGAACAAGACCACAACATGACTAATTCTCCACCCCCGGACTGTCTGTGTGTATATTATCAACTCCTCATTCAGCTCATGTGCCTGCGCACAATTGTAGGATAAACCTTGCTCTCTGTTAGTGTTTATTTTAAATTTAATTTTCTTACTGAAAAGGTTTGAGGGGCGTAATTATGGTCTGGATTTCGGAGTTACACACATCTTTGTGGGCGTAAATAGAAGGGAAAAGAATGGCTGAGTAACTCATATTTCTGTGTTATAGCGCATCCAACTAGAAAAAACTCCATATATCCTGACTGATCTTTCCGGGCGTGCTACCAGGCAGGCAAAAAGTATTTGTTTTGCATTGGATGTGCATAAGAGACGAGATCTATTCCTAGCTCAACTGTAGATGAACACACGACCTTGAGAAGGTCTCTTATCTGATGCTACTGTCGCTCAAGTTCCCTGTCTCAGGGGTCTCATGGAGAGAGATATCATTAGCCCAGCTTTGCAGAGAGGGAAACTGCGGCTCAGAGTGTGAACACGGAGTCTCTGAGTCCATGTGTGATGCCCAGAGGAGAACTTGGGGTGAAAACTCCCACCTCCTGAGTGCTGATCCACTGCCAAAGGGTTTCCAAGAGTCATCTTCCATGCACGGAAACCCATGTAGTGTGCAGAGTGACTGGGAAAAGGCTTCACGGATAGACCCATGCTGGCAAATTAAGCAGCGCAAAGACAGAAGAACTGCTCCTCCAGTACAGTTCAGGAGTTAGAATGGGTTAACCCACTTATTTTTTTTCCAGCTCTCCTTTTGGATCAAACTCTTGGGAGATGTTTGAGTTAAGTCTTATTTCATCTGTCCCTGTTTTCCCTATCTGAAAAAAATGCCAGCCAGAAAATCATCAAAATGGTACACATTGACCAGAAAATATCCCTGTCCTGGGGAGCAGCAATTGCTGGCTCTGGAGGACGTTGGGATATGTGATATAGCCCCAGAAGGGCATGTAAATGTGTCCCGGGCTCTTTGACAACCCTTTCAAGACCTAAGATCAGAGATGTAGGTAACCAAGAGCCTCACTAAAAGCTAATACCTGTCTGTTCTTGGCCCCCAAAACAGCCATGTGTCTGAGGTGAGGTAAGACTCCCTAAGACCAGCTTGGCTCCGTGCCTCTTCCCTCTGCTCCAACCTGTTTGTAGAAAGAACCATCTCCCCTTCTCCATCCCTTTTGTGTCTCACCATCGAAACCAACCCTTTGCCTTTTTTCTAGGTGTTCATCCAGGGCCAGCACGGTGCTTGAAAGGGGAATCCTTTGGATGCATATGTCCTCCAAGGACCTAGGTCCATCACACCACAGCAGTGCTCTGCTCTGAGCCTTTCCCGCCTCCGCTCGTGACCTGCACAGGCCACCTCTATGCTGTTTGAGGATGTCTCTGCCTAAAATCCAAATAGAAGAGGCACCGGAGAGTACAGATACCACCTCGGGAGGTGCCGTTCCTCCCGATGATCACCTGAGGAGCCTCAAGGCATTGACGGAGAAGCTGAGACTGGAAACCAGGCGCCCATCGTACTTGGAATGGAAGGCCAAGCTGGAGGAGCAGGCATGGAAAAGCCCCCAGTCAACAGGAGAGGAAGAGGCAAACGAGACCAAAAAGGCCACGGAGGAGACTGTCCCTCTAAGCAAGGTACAGCTACAGCTCAATGGGAGCTCTTCCCAGGACAAGGTGACTCTAACCTCAGGGAAAATAGGTGGTTTTGAGAGCATCGATGAAGCTTTGACGTGGCTCAGAAAGGAATTGGTAAGTGGCTTCCTATCCCTATTAGACTGTGCTCGGGATGAGACTGGAAGAAATGGAGCTCTCCCAGAGCAAGGGGAGAGCTGGTGACTTTTTGCTGTCAAGATCATCTCTGGCCTAAGCCAACTAGCTCTGACCAAGGCAGCCCCCAACCCAGCGACCCAGTCAGCACAGTCAAGGAAGACTGATTGCAGCACATCCCTTCTGGAGGCCGGTGGGGGTTAATATGATGGATGGGGCTGCCTTGTGGCAGCAGTTTTGGAGGCTGAGGAATGAGCCCTGATGCTCTTCCCAAGTGTAGGAGCAAGCAGAGAGGCTGAGTGGTTTTCCCAGCGTCAAAGCGTATGTGTCACAAATGCCCCCACACTGACCACTGACCTTTCCTCCTTATTGCAATGAAGAAGCTTTATTATATAGCCCTGGTGCCTGGGAACTGGGTACAAGTGCCTGGTTGGGTGCCTGGTTGGGTGTTTTTGCCCGTTACTCCAATCTCTATTTGCAACTGTCACGATAGCGGCAATATTTGCAAATTTGCGTTTCAAAAATAGGGAAGTGTATGTGGTTCAGATGCACTTGTGAAATGTTCTTGTGCAAATGGCAAGCTCTGAGAGTGTTTGAGGAAAATAATGAATGATAATTAAAAAAAAAAAGTCTTTGCAATCCTCATTCCAAAGAATATTTTTTCAACTTTTTTTTTTCCTTTTTTGGGGTGTTGATGCTTTTTAGCCTAGATAGATTGGTCTCTAGAGAACTTATTTACAGACGGGATTTTGAATGTCAGCACTTTTGGTGATTGAGATGTTTCCCAGAACTGTGTCTTTCACAGATGAATACAGCACTTTCAGGAATCCAGGGCTTTAATAATAAGTTTTGAGCTGATCTCCTAAAATCACACAGGGCTGTGGAGAATATCAGCTCCTGATGTCAGACCAGGACTGGGGTCCCTGCTTTCACCTGTGATAAAATCTTAATTTCACAGCACATTTGATGTAAATCCCAAGTTTCAAGATCCCATAAAGTAGCAAGGAGCAGATTTCCCTTCTCAGAGCCCCACATTTAGATGGGTTTGGTCTGTTCTTTTGGATTCTGCCCATGCTGGAAGTATAAATTTTCTTGGAATCCAGTTCTACCCTTCAGACTGGGATGTGGTATATAAATCATCATCTGATGAAAAACTAAACATTTAAATGTATAAAAAAAGGCAAAGCAAACCCTAATTGTTCCTCACTTTCCATTTTTCCTGTCTCTTAATTATACCGATCTTTGCTGAATGTGGATGTGACTCATGTAATTTAGAACAATTTCCCCAAAAAGGGAGCATGCATCTGGCTGACCACACAGATAAATAGCTATGTCAGAGGCTCCGCTGTTGGTAACAGCTGCCAGCAGACGGTCAGGACGTAGCTCATCCATAGCTTCCAAGTATGTGGAAAACGCAGATGCATTTTACGCTACGTTTGAAGGGTAAAAACCCAGATCCTGTGGGAATAAATGAACAGGCTTCCGTTTGGTGCAACACAGCAGGATTTCAGGGCTGAAGCTGGCTCCTTAACCCATCCTGGCATGTTTTAAAGCACATGGGAAGCCTTTGGAGCAGGATATGGCTATACCAGTGAAGACGTGCAACCAGGAAACAAGGATACCAGCCTATATCTCCATTAAACAAAGTGCACCAGTGCCAGGACATGAGTTCTGAAGCTCCATCACCCATTTTGCACTATGGCTAGCACAGTCCTTGGCATGGTGTGGGCTGGGTTGTAGCATTACCATGGCCCCAGCACAGCTTTGGCTTGGACCTTGCCAAACAGTTAGATCTTCAGGAACAGGAACATGTTAAGGACCATTCCTTAGAAACAACTTGGTCCTTGGGACCCTGTTTTGCAGACTAAGTGATTCAAACAGTACCTATATGGCCAAAATGCCAGCAGGACATGGTGCTACAGGATGGGCCCTGGCACTGGTTAATTAATTATCAAAGTAGTGGCCCAAGAGTCCCTGATTTCTTTAATTTTAAAGTTTCCTCTTACTCCCAGTCCACAAAAAATGGGTTATTCAGTGCTGCAAAGGATTTGCTTCAGTATCTCCGGAGAAGACCAGGTGTCAGCTCCCCATGCCCTGAAGATAAGGACAAACCCAAGGTCTTATTGTGCATCTGCTGTTCTTGATCTTCCTCCCCACGAGACCTTTCCCAGGGCCTGATTCTGTGTCTTGCACATTAAGGCCTGGTCCCAGTTTATAGGACTGACATATGTCTACTGAGCTCCAGCCAGAGGCATCAGATGGGACCTGCTGAGAAGCTGGCCTTGAAAAGCTTATTTATTCAGTCAGGCAAATTCCTGCTCTTGATTTTTTTTTTAAGATCGTAGGAGCTACAAAACTTCCTTTGCTGACACTTTCTGTCCTTTCTTTGCCTTCTTGTTTGCCCTTACTTGGTCAAGATGTGGCTACTCCTCATTATTGCGGGAAATAGGGCCATAAACCAGCCTGGGCATGCAAGACCCTCCAAAGGGTGCTCTGTACAGGCTAGAAGAACATCGAGATGGCCAGATCTCATCTTGGAGGAACAGTCCTTCTGCAAGGTCTCTGGTGGTGAAAAGACCCAAGGATCAGAATGGTCAGGCTGTGTTGTTGAAATTTGTCAGGACATTTTTTTAATCATCAGCTTTAAAAATAGGCCCTCAAAGTCCTCTTCTTCCTAAATGAATAGAAGTGGTTAAAGAACAGATCCCACTGTGAATTTGTATGTCTTAGGACAATTCTGTCCAGGAGGAAAATATTTTCTCCTTCCTGAATTCATTGATTTTTTTCTGCACTGAAATCAGAGTATGAGCCAACGTGTAGGACAGACTCCTTAAAAGAGACCCAAATGTCCAAAGTGCTCTCCAAGGAAATCAGCAAGTATCTCTGTCCAGCTGGTCAGTCAATTAGAAAGGCCTGACCACAGTGTATAGCTGATTAAGAACTAGACCTGAGTGCTAAGGAAGGCCCTGGTAATGTTTCCAACAGATTCAGCGAGGTTTTACAATACAAAACAAAAGGAATTTTTGTATCCTAATAAATCAGCCAGCAAAGGTATCTATTTTCAGTTAGGAAAGCATCTATTTTGCTTTAGACTTGTTTATCTTTGGAAATAGAAAGGATGGTCTCCCCAGGAGCAGCCATTTCTCCCCATGCCATCCATCATCCTGTGCTTTGCGGACCTCATGTCGGGATTGTGCCCATGGGACACTTTTCCTTTGAGAAGAAGTCCCAAAAAACTCCACACCTTCTCTGCTAGCTGGGGTATTCTCTGCTGTCCCCCCATAGCAATGCACAGGGGAGATAGAGCAATGGCTATGGGATCTTTCAGACCTTCCAATCTATGACCATACAGATGGTGCACAGATAAGAAAATCCTGGAGATAAATCCAGTCTACATCGTGGGATACATATATTTGGGCTTAAGCCACTTAAACTGCAGAAAAGACAAGGCAGCTCCCAAAATTTTCTCTTCTTCTCTCTTAGACCTCCATGGCAAATGATGAATCCAAACAGGAAAAACCTTCCTGAGTTCATAAGACTTGCTTAGTCAGGATGTTGTGGTCCAGCTTTGGTCTGGTGGTTGCAGAAGCTCCTCTGCCAGGAAGGGGGAAGCCTGGGTAGGGTTGTCCCTGCCACCAAGGGCAGTTCAAACCACCAGCTCGTGAATCCCATGAGGGCTCCAGCCGTGCATCTTTGCCTGTTGGAGCGAGGCTGGAATATAGAAAATCAAGGGGTAGTTTGTGTGAGCAAAACGCACTTGAAAATGTTTCTGCGTTGGGCCCACAATCCCATGGTGTGGACACTGTAATCCTGTTATTTCTTTCCAAGAAGCTTTCTGGGTCTCTGCTGACCCAACAGTGCTCACTTTAAAGAGAGATCATTAATCATTCATAGCGATGGTCTGATCCTTGGCCTTGATGGCTTATACGTTTCTAATACTCTTGAAGAGTGTCTGGGAAAGGGGAGGAGGAAAATGAAGACGTCTGGGTTCTGACCCCAACTCTGCTGTTATTCTGGGTGTTTTGGAGTGTTTCTTCTGGATTACCTATTCTTGGCTACATCCAGTGTCACCTTCTCAGACAAGGTGGCTCGTACATCCCATCTGCAGAGTCCCAACAGGTCTGCAGTATGTGAGAGCATGAGGAATTTGGGATCATCCAGCCAAGCTGGGGGTCTGATTGGCACAGGGGCAGGACCTCCAGGCAGGGGCGCGTCCCACTCCATGGGAGAGTTGGAGCAGAGTGGCTTAGCCACGCTTGTCACAACCCCATTGCACTGCGAGGGTTGTAAAGAACAAGTCTGCAGGGAGATGACAGAGTTTTGCATCTCGAGCCAAGCCTTGGTCATGAGCAGGAGCACCGAGAGGCTGTTCCCAGCTTTAATACCCCCATGGATGTGTCCCCACCCCGAGAGCTGTCACCACTCGAGGCGCTTCTGATCAGCTAGGAAGCCGAGGGGATTCCCAAAGGGTTGGGGTGGTGACAGCCATCGTCTCCCATGCCATCTCCTCATTGTGTCCGTAATCCTTCCGTCATCCGTTACCCGCCTTTGTGCCTCTCGCATTCTCTTTCCTCTGGCAAAGAGAGGCAGCTCCCCTTCCCGGGGACCATCCAAAGGGCAACATCCCAGCCCCAGCCCTGACGGAGGAGGCAAGAAGAGGACTTGATCTCTCTGGGAAAGCGCTGCCTGTGCCAGTCCGTGCACGGCATCCGTCTGACACATCCTCCTTCCTTCCCCATCCAGCCCCAAAGCCTTGGCACAGCCAGCAAGAGCCGTGTCTAAGGAAACGGTCTCTTTTGATCAGCGCAGACGGGCCCCGAGGGTGATGTTGCCCCCCGCATCTCAGCAGACGACGCAGCGCTATGTCCGTCTTGCAGATGGGCAAGAAGAAGCTGCTTTGGAAAACTCAAAGGAGCACTAAGTCGGACCAGTTTAGCTGCAGGGTGATGGGAGGTGTGAGCGTATCAGGGTACCAAGATGAATCTGCAGCCACGCTGCGGACAGCTTCGCTTTGAGGCTTGCACAAGAGCGAGACGGTTTCCTAGAAACACGCAGAGAGCAAGAAGAGGTCAAGAATTGCAGGGCTGGCTCGCAGGGAAAAAAATAGAAATCTCCAAGTCAGTTTTCTCTCCATTATGACACCCTGTTTCATTCTTAAGTCCTTTTTTATCCCACATTCCTAAAAAAAAAAAAACTTTCATCAAAGTATTTATTGACATTTTCCTAGCTTGATAAGCCGACAAGAAGGAGTGCCCAGGGGCCAGTTTAATAGTGGCCGTGATCGCTTTCCTGATAAACTGTCACATTGCGGCGTTCTGTGAAATAGGAGAAAAAAAATCACCATTTTTTTTTCATTGCAACTCACATGGGAGGAGAAAAACCTGCAGAGTAGCATTGCTTTGCCAGGGGCATGGGTTATGAGGCCTAGAAAGCAATAGCGATTTCTCAAGGAAGGTATATGGCCTCAACCTCAACAATGAGGGTCTGAATTTTGTACAAAAGCAGCTTAATCCTCTCCAGGCAACCGAGGTGGAGCCCAATTACTGGCACAGAGCACTCAGGCATGTTCATCCATGCTCCCTGCCTCGTTACAGCACCAGGAGTGAGAAGAAACCAGATTGGGTTATTAACATTATACTACGTTATATTATTCTGGCAGTGCTGGGGCTGCCAGAGCTGTAATTGCCTGGGAATCAAAACCGGGAGCTGTGGTAAAGAGTGGCTCCTTTCTCACCACGATTTGGGTCCTGTGATGGAGACAGGACATCACATTGGGGCGGACAGAGAGCTATTTTCTACTCGGTTTTGGTCCCCCTGGTTTCCAGTAGTTACAGAGAGGTTTAAGCCACAGGCTTTGCTAAGAGCTGTTTGATTTATTTCCCACTACTCTCTTTTCTTTGTGGCTTTTGTGGTTTCTTACATTTTTTTTTTTTTTTTAATGAGAAGGGATAAAAAAAAGGGTGAGGTGAGAGAGTGGGAGTCATGTTCTTGGTATTTGCTATTCTAACTCTCCTGCCTACTACTTCTATCTGAATAAAAGCTGAACCTTGCTGTGAATCTCACTAAGTGCTTACCTCCCTCCTCGCTACCCCCAATATCCTGCGGCAACAAATTTTCCACTTAATTACAGGTTTGAATAAAAAAAGAATGAAAAGAGCCGTTTCCTTTCATCATGCCTGAATCTTCCACCTTGCAAATTTAAGTGCCAAGGGAGGACAAACCCTCTCAGAAAAGCTTGGCTCATTAGCCCACAGGATAGTCACTGTGTTTCCATTGGGAAACCATGGAGGCCCATCCTAAGAGCCGCTCCAAGCGGCAAGACGAGCCATAGGGAATGGGGAGGGACATGTTCCCAGCTGTCATGAACCATCCCAAGCCGCAGAGTTGCACTGATTTATGCAGGCTGGAAACCTGGCCTGGGTATTTGGGGACTGGGTCTCTGGAGCTCTCTTAGTTGCTGCTTTCCGCCTCTAATTGCCACTTCTCATTGCGGCTGCTCCCTTATGAGTGAAATTAATTTGGGCTTGGTTAGGGTTGAAAGAGGAGCCTGCGCTGACTGATACCCCAAGCCAACACTGTGGCACGGCTGGTTTTAATTCCAGTTTCATAGCAGGGAGGTAAAACAACAAGTAGTGCTCCCGGACCAAGCACAGACTACCTGAATTGTAAAAAATCACCATCCCAAGCACTGATTTGCCAGGAGTTCATTGTTGGCTTGGAAGACACCTCCTTTCCTCCCCATCTACCCTCTCAGTTCATTGCAATAGGGTAGCACCTCTAGCCGAACTTGATTTCCTATGATTTGGGGCAGCCTCTACACTAGTTGGGTGCACCATGGGGGCAAAAGCTGATGCGTCCTTGCTAATACCCTCCTCTTGCCCACTGCCCGCTTTGTGTTTCAGGCAGAAATGCGCCTGCAGGACCAGCAGCTGGCGAGGCAGCTCATGCGTCTTCGGAGCGACATCAACAAGCTGAAGATTGAGCAGACCTGCCACCTGCACCAGCGCATGCTCAACGACGCCACGTACGAGCTGGAGGAGAGGGACGAGCTCGCCGACCTCTTCTGCGACTTCCCGCTCGTGAGCTCCTTCAGCCTCTCCACACCGCTCAAGCTCATCGGGGTCACCAAGATGAACATCAACTCCCGCCGGTTCTCACTGTGCTGAAGGGGGGACGGAAGAGGGAAAGATGGGGGAGAGAGAGAAGATTGGGCAGCACAAGGGCACTCTCCACCTGACAGCTGCAAAGAGGCCTCGGAGAAGCAGAGGTGACAGGAGCAAATAGGGAACCCATAGCTGGTCTTTGTGATGGGGCAGAGAAGAGTTCGACATCGAGATGGGCCGGAGATGCCAGTAGAGAAGACAAGACCTGCAGGAACCATGGAGAACATTTGAACCCATCATGTGCACTTAGCCAGCTCCATTGAGAAGTCCCTTCTCCTCCACCTCCTGCAAGAGCTAAGAGGCTGGCACAGCTCCAGTATGGTTGGTTGTACTCAGAAACCCAAGGGGAGGTCCAAGAGCAAGCCACAAAACACTGAAAAATCAATTTTCCCTTCCCATTTACCTTCTCTCAGACTCAGATCATCTTTTGAGAAAGTCACCTTCCTTGCTGGACAAGTCCTTGGACATTGACCCTCAGCCTTGGCTGTTCCAGGCATAAGCTCTATTTGGCTATTTCAGGGTGAAGCTGATTACCAGAGAAAAAGAATCCTCTTGGTAGGTGAAGGAGAGGGAGTTGAACTGAATGCAACCCAAAAAGTGTTGAGAAGTTGAGCTGTTTGCGTGCTCTATTGAGTCCAATGTACGCTAGATTAAGTTTGCTCATGATATGCATTATGGACCATCATGGACACATTTATATGTAAATTCCAGCTGGCCACAGGTCATCTGTGTGCCCTAAAAATTATACTGGGAGCCACACATGACCGAGATCTCATTGTCAGCATGGTGGCATGCGGTTAACCCCATAAACAGTAATGCAAAGAAGATAATTTATCCTACCATGACATCCCATAACAGAGAAATCATCCCAGACGGACATTTCCCCCAGTACCACCAGCAAGTCCTGGATCCTCTGTAGCAACACACTTCCACCAAAGCAGGGAACTTCAAAAGGAGGAAAAGGACTTTTGTTTAGTAAAGTGTGACTATAAAATTAAAAGAAGAGATATTGCTTCGATGAGTGACCATCGATATGTTTTGGACCTGCAGCAAATACATAGGATTTCCCACCTGTTTGGCAGAAGACAGTTTAAGGTGTTATATTTTCTTGCCTTTCAGTGCGAGGAGCTCTGCGTGGCATGGAGGGCAGAGATACCCATGGTCTAGATGAGCAAGGATGGGGACATCCAAGGCAACCTTGAGACACTTGGTGCCCGAGACAGGCCATCCATGGTTGTCTCTTGGTTCTGCACCTCTCCTGACCATGCCATAGCAGTGGATTCCTTCAGCCCACCAAGCCAAAGCAGCGTGCTGGAGAGGACTGACACAAACCAAACCAAGCAGACGCAACCATGTCTGCACAGCTACCAAGGGAACCAAGCAGGCGCTGAGCCGAGCTCTGCGTGGCTGCACTGACGTGTGTCTGTCCGTGTCTGTAAGCTCTGTGTGTGTGTATGTGTATGTGATTTTGTATGTGTGCACGTGAGCCTGCAGGAGCCTCTCCAGGGAGGGACAGCAAGAACGATGAGCCCATGTTGCTTCCAATCCAAACGTGAACTAAAAGTCAATGCGATTCTGCCGCTGCTGAGAGGAGAACGAGGATGCAACAAGGCTTTGGGTTTGCACAGCTCGTGTCAATGCAGAGCACTGGCCCCATGAGACGTGAAGTTGTGGAAATGTGAAGGCACAGCCTGGTGCAGCCTGTGGTGGGAAGGCTTGGATGTGTCCACTCTCAGCTGGTGCTTTAACGTTGTGGGTCTCTGTGGGAGGGACAAGTCACCTTGCAAAAGTGTTCATAACCACACGGGACTGCCGGTGGCCTCAGATGAAGTTCAGCCCTCTATCTCCAGGGGTTCCATGCTGTGGAATTCCTTGGTGGTCTCCGTCTTAAAGCTCACTGGGGCTCCACCATGGCACTTGGAAGCTCTTTAAGCTCCTGTGCCCACAAACCTGCTTCCAGTTTCCATTCTCAGCCAATTTCAGTCCCTACATTCAATATTGTTTTCCAGTTTCATTGCAACAGGTCTCCTCTCTTCCTGGTGCTTCTTTTTCCTCCCCACTGCATTTCATAGACAGCAGTCAACCTCCTTTTGCTAAATTAACAATCCCAGGTTTATTTAGTTTCCTCTCCTGAGACAGGCTCCTCCATCCTCATCCTAGGAGTCTCTGTCCTTTCTGCACTGGGAATTGGTGCTCGGAGCAGACCACTGTCTTGGTGAGCTTGAGGTGTCTGTGCATTTCTGTGAAAAGTATAATTTCTTTCTGCTAAGAAAGGCCCCTGGAGCTCTGTCTATATCCGTAAGTTAAGTAGTGCAGTGCTCCAACATGGAAACTTACTCTGCCCAGGCACTTAAACAGTTTAATAGGGATGTGGCTGAGGACTGGCCATGATGCTGTTTAGTTTACTAGTTGAGAAGTAGCCTTATTTTCCCATGGACATTTTAAAGGGGAAAAAAAAAAAAGAAGAAGAAAATAAGCTCATTAAAATTCTTGTTTACTCTTTTTAATACAAAAAATGTTTCCTGTCCCACATGCTGATTTTGAGGCATTTGCAAACAAAACACAGCAATGACAACCTTTCTATGAAGATAATGCCTTGGAAGAAGAGGACTGTTTCTAAGAGCAGCTAGGGTCAAACACAGGGGCTGCCTTTGGGTACCTGAACGCAGGAGGTTAGCACAAGCACAGCATTATGAAGTTGTTATATGTGCTGTTAGAAATACCAGAGGTCTGGGTTCCAGACCTGCATTTTCTACATTAAATGGTATGGGGGGTGGTTCACAACTGCCAGCTCTTTGTCAAAACGCACAATTTTTTAATTATAAAATGATGTCTGTATTGATTTCTGTATCTGGCCTCTCATTGTGTCCAGTGGCTCCATCTTCTCTTGGAGAGTCATTGGGGGATGCAAAGGGTGTTTCTGGAGCGTGAAGCAGCATTAGCAGCTGTAAATCAGGACACATGAGTGTTTTCTTTCAAATTTTCCAGATACACAAGATTCCCAGTCAAATTTCTCCAGGATTTTCTACCCATGCGCATCATGAGGACATCTTTACAGCTTCACTAGCAACTACTCTACCTCACAGGAGGAGATAAAACTCAAGTGGGAGAATATGTTACATATTTGGACAAGAATGTACCAGAAACCAAGCCAAAAAAAAGGGTCTTCTTTTGTTAGGTGTTGTTTTGTTGTTCAACCACTGAGTCCAAAGTCGGTTCAAACATTTAAAAACATATCAAGCTATGAAAAAATAAACAGATAGATGAGTGTCTGATTTTTGCTGAGTTATGTTTGGAGAAAAAAATAAATAGGAGTCATCCAAAGGTTGAGCCGTGAGAAACGTAAGTTTGAGTCACTGTTCCCACTATAAAATTCATGGAAAGGATGGATCAGGGCTCAGCTGTCTGCAAAGAGACAAGTCATGGTCTCAAAAGTGCCAGGTCTTCTCCCTGTCCAAGTGATCAAGAGCCACGTTCGGCTTTTTGAAGGAATAAGGAATAAGGAACAAGGAATAAGAGCAGTAGCAAAGCCTGGACAACACAGCCCAGTGATGCAGTCCTTTTGGGACCATCATGCCCTTCCACGAGCACAAAGAAAGGCTGGAGACGGTCAAGGTCATATTAAGATATTAATAGGACCTGAATTACAGATATTAAGGCCATAATATCTGTAAGATACATGCAGATACATAATATCTGTATCTCAGATGCTGCTTAGGTTTCATAGGTTGACCATCCAACTGGCCCATCTATATCCGAAGCAGGACTCAGCTAGACTTCGATTCAAACTCTCTGGTTGTCCATAGGTCACTAGATGTGAGAAATGCTCCTCAGTGAAAATAAACAGCAAGTCTGAGGTTAGTCTACATGAATAATTGATCTAATTTTTAAATTAGATGACTGGACTGGAAGACAACAGCTTTCCTCTTGAAAACCAATTTTCTTTTTCTTTTGCCCCAAAAGCTCACACAGATGCAATTTTGGGTGATAATGGTGGGAAGTTGATCTAATATTTTAAATGGCTTCATTTTTGTTTTATTTTAGAGAATTCTAATAATAGTAATTTTAAATTGAAGTCATTAAGAACATAGCTTTATAATAAATAGTCAAAATATTCTCCCTGCAAAAGCCTTAATTAAACTTTTCTGCTTGCTCCCCTTCTTTCATCGAGTAGAAGCCATTCTTCAAACGAGACCCAAGTCCTGCTGTTTTAATCAAATCAAAGTGCTATATTTTTCATTATAAGAAAACCAATTTAACATAATTTGCCCAACTTTATTTTTGACTTATTTTGACTTATTTTTATAAGTCCATTAAGATAAAGTACAAAGCATTTTTGCATGTTTTCACCTAAGATTAGCTGGCCACACTCTCTGCCTTGGATCTGCAGGAACACACTAATGGACAGGACGCTGCTCATCGGTGACAAACCTGATTCAGCCTCTATAAAAGGGTCATTATTTCTGGGTAAAGTGTTTCATTTCTCACTCTTCTGGAACTCCTAAGTGCTATTATATGATCATCAAGTAATTTGTATTTTGATGTCGCCCACTAAAATAAAGATATCCCCCCAGAAATGCCCTGACAGGTCCCACTTGCACTAGGCAGGACAGGAGATTATATATTTAAGGAGCTGAAAACTGAATTTTCAGATTGCCTCTGCCCTGAGGTATTTCAGATACCATGGTCTGACCTTCCTTTTTTTTTATTAACATCTGAATAAAAGCTCAAGTGGAGCATTCCCAGCACTTAATGTTTGCACAGACTGAGGTTGCCTGTTAAGCGGGTTTTATTTTAGATCAAGGAAGGCAGACGGGGACGCGTGAGCGTAGAGAGACTTGTAAGCGGAGGTGGCAGACACAGCAAAGGCAGGATCAGATACGTTCCCTTCCTGCGCATATTGCAATCAAATCTCAGGGAATAAAAAAAAATAAAAGTAAATAAAATCAGACGTTACTCATAGCTCAGCAGGTCTCCAGGGGAGCTACGTAACTACCCAGGCAATGTCAGGAATGTCACTGAAAGATGTGGAAACCACTTCCATAAATCCTTACTGAAGCCTGGAAGGTCAAACAGTGCTGGTACCTCTCTCCTACCAGGTAAAACCCCTGGTGAAGTAGGTGATTGCACTCACTGATGTGAAGTCGAGCCCCACACTGCAATATTTAGAGGTGGACTTTAAGGTTCAGTTTGGCCT
>JAWLRI010000340.1:57332-70929 GCA_034781795.1 Crypturellus tataupa | reverse complement strand
CTGGGCAGCCTGGGCCAGGGCTCGGGCACCCTCACCCCAAACAAGTTCTTCCTCACGGGGACATGGAGCTGCCTGGGGTTCAGCTTGCATCCATTACACCTTGTCCTGTCACTGGTCACCTCCAGCCCTGCAGAAGCCCCAAAGCTCCTCAGGGTAAAGACTTGCTCCAGCCTGGGGAGGAGATGAAGATCAGGGTACACTTGCATCCCCAAGGGGAAGCCAAGCTTAACCAGTCTGGGAGCCCTCCATGACGGGTAGATGAGGGGAGAGCAGAGCATGCTGTCTACCTCATCTTCAGTGACGCTTTGGACACTTCACTGGCTTGTGAAGGGGCAGAAAGGTGGAACTCAGGGTTGTGCTTGGGGGCACAAAGCTTAGCTGGAGGCCTGCGCCCCACCAGGTCACTCCTGGCTCCAGGCTTGTTCAGCCGTCATTGGGGAGAGGTGCAGGACACCATTGCCTCTCCCCAGGCCTGACCCCCTACAGCAAGTTGTCACTGGGGAGCTGTTCTTTATGTGAGAGAGTAACTGGAATGTAGGGCGGATGTGGGAATGTGGGAGGCCCCTGCAGTGTTGGGGGCAGCTCTGGGCTCCCCAGGAGCAGAGGGACCTGGAGCTGCTGCAGAGGGGCCAGCGCAGGGACACGGAGATGCTGAAGGGCCTGGAGCATCGAGCGGGTGAGGAGAGACTGAGCGAGCGGGGCCTGTGCAGCCTGGAGAGGAGGAGGCTGAGAGAGGATCTTACCAATATGTATAAATACCCGAGGGAAGAATGTAAAGGAGCTGGGGCCAAACTCTTCTTAGCGGTGGCCAGTGACAGGACAAGTGGTAATGGGTATAAATTAAAACATTAATTAGGTAGTTTAATCTGCATATGAGAAAGACCTTATTTACTGTGAGGGTAACAGAGCATTGGAACAGGCTGCCCAGAGAGGTTGTGGAGTCTCCTTTGAAGATCTTCAAACACCTGCCTGGATGCACCCCTGTGTCACATGCTTTAGGTGTCCTTGCTTGAGCAGGGGGGTTGGACTAAGTGATCTCTAGAGGTCCCTTCCAACCTCAACCATTCTTTCATTCTGCATGTTGGAAGCTGCTGAAGCCCCATGTCCCCCTGAAACTCACTGAGGGTTTTCACAGGACACTGACCCTCTACCATGGTAAACATCAACTGGAGAAGACAGTAAAGCTGTTTCTGCAGTCACTGCCTCCTCCCGTGATGCTGGGCCAGCGTTTTGCTCCCCACAGCCTCCAGCTTCTCATTTCCAAATTCCCTCCTCCTTTGTATCATTTGCCCAAGCTTGCTCTTCACTGCTATTCTCCAGCTTATCTCCCCCAGCTCATCTCCCTCCCCGATGTCCCCTGCAACTCTCTTTCTTCTCTGAAACGCCCTCAGCTGCAGCAGTAAGATAAGGACATGCGTTTGAAATAGATGCAAATATCCCACCTTCTGCCTTGTTTTACAGTTCTGTTGCCAGATACTCCTGCTCCATCCCCTTCGATAGCCTGATGATAGTGCCAAGAAACCCCTGCTTGGTTGGGCAGTCACGTGCCGGATTGCATTTTGGTTGCTTCTTGCTTTGCATCCCAAACAGTCAAATATTTGCCTGTGCTTGTATCATCTCCTTGTAGAAATAAGAGAGGCAAAACACTCTGAGCTCACCCATCTGTCCTCCACATCACTGCAGGATGTGGAGGGGAGGGGAAGGAGGGGAAATAATTAAAGAAGAAATAAATAAAAAACGTGTTGGTCTGCTTGGCACTTTACTGTCTACTGATGTTCCCCTATATCCTCTCTGCTCAGCTGGATCCGAAGGGATTATTTCTGTTTTGGGTTTAGACCATTATACAAAAGCAAAAAGCAAAGTCAAAAAAAAAAAAAAGTCTGCAATGGGAAGGAATGCAAAACAAGAGCTGACCTTTGCCTGGCTCCTTAAGTGCTATAAAGAGGAGTGTTCCCTGAGGACTCATGGCACTTGTGGATGTGCTGGCTGGCGCAGCAAGGGAGCCCTGGCTGCTTCCGTGGTGGAAGCTCCTGCATCAGCTGCTGATGCTCTGCTGCGATCGGGGTGGGCACAACCAGGTGGGCACCACTTCCATAGCTCTTCTGGGCACCTGTCAAACATTTTTTTCCTTTTATCTTTTTTTTTTAAAAATGCTTTTTGAGGTTCTCATCTTACCCAGGTGCTGCAAAATCCCCAGCCCATAAACATGGTGGTAAGGCTTAAATCCTATAAACCTGAACTTAGAGGACTTCTGAATTAAAACCACAACAAAAACTCCCAACACAGGCACTTCTATCAGCAGCAATTTTGTTCCCCATGTTTGCAGTGCTCAGGTACCAAAGGTCTAGCCAGAGCTTTGACTGGTTTGGATCTACAAGACCTACTAAACAAAGGTGCTGTTCTCCATCCAGGTCCCAAAGGAGCAGTGTCATCATCACCAGAGCATCTAGCGGATCAACAATTAGGGCAAGAAAATGACCATCCTGCCGTTCTTCCTGGGAATCTCATTTCAGAGAGGAATCTTCATCCTCAGCCCCACATTTGAGATTTTTGCATCATTGTGCACGTTTGCAGAGTGAGATTGTTCAACTGCAAGTGATACAGATTTTGAGCCTTGGACTCTGCAAAAATGATATCTTATTAAAGAGGATGGATGCTTCAGCCTAAGAGCCAGGTGCTTTTTTAGAGAAGTCCCAAAATGTCAATGTCCAGAAACATCTCTCTGGCACATGTGGACCAGCCACATCTGGGGATGGCCCTTCTTGCTCCACTGAACTGTTACGGCTCCTGCCTCGGGATGCAGCTCCAGGAGAGCATCCACGCAATGTAAGCCTGATCCTCATTCCCAAAGCAGGTTCCAGCTCGTGCAAAACAACCAGAGGCAGCTCCTTCCCCTTCTCTCTACTCCTTTTCGCCCAGGAAACCTACCCAAGACACGGAGTTTTGCTCTAGGGAGGAAAGAGAGGCCAGCAGGGGTTGCAAAGCAGAACAAAAGCGCGTTAATTCAGCGTGGAAGAGCTTTTGTCTCCCATTCCCTGCTTGTCAAGCAAGGAATGTGCTCCTTAGCCGTTCCCTCTCGTGACTTATTCGTATTCCGAGCTCGTTTCTTGCACTGGGAGCCGCGCAGCCCTCCAGCTTGCCTGGGAAGCACATGACGATGTGGTCAGAAACCCAGCTCTCCAAATCCACCCCTGACCTTCAGCTACTCCAGAAACCACTCGGGATGGATTTGCATTTTGCACGTGGCTTGGAGAGACTCAGCTTCATTTTCTGCCTCTCTGCTTCCTCGGGGCAGAACTGTGATTTGTTTGGTAGATCAAATTAATGATGCCTCATAAAATTTCCGTTTTTGCTCCGATCTTCTTTTCCTTGGTATCCATCCTGACTGCTGATACAGGCTGTTTTTAGCTGTTTTTCCCCCTTAAGCCTCTGACACTTGTGAGATGATGCTGACTGTGTATCCCTGTGTTTGTGGTCCACCCCCTCTTTCCTCCACGTAACTTGTAAATCCCTTGATCCCAACCAGATTTGACAGAGCGCTGAATCTCAGAGATGTCGCATTCCCACAAACATTTAAGTGTTTTTCCATCTGCTTATTTATCCAGCAGTGGAACATGCTCGAGACTGACGACTCAGGCTACATCTGCACTATAAACTGACCCTTGTTGCAGCCTGTGCTGTGCCCTGGGGACGTATTCAGCTGTCATGAAAGTCAGGGTCATTTTCAGGGCTAAAGCTGGGAGAGATTTACAGCATCTCCTTACCTGGTCGGTCCCTGCATGGCAGCATTAACACGGTGATTTTGGGGTGCTGGTTGCTTGCTTGCTGTGGCTAAATGATCCAAGGTAGAAATTGTCTAAATGAAGAGGCCTTGGAATGCATCTTGGGAGGATTTGGGGAGATAACTGTCCTCCACAGGTCTCAGTCTCTTTTTGGCATTGCATGCAAAGCAAAGCTGGGAGCAAAGTGTTACTGTTTCCTGAGCCATGAGCGCAGAGCAGCCGATATCATTTGTCTCCGTGAACTAGTTATTAATTCTCGCAGCCGGGAGGGAACGCATTCTCATTTCCTTGGCAGGATCCGATTCTGGCGGATAATGAAAAGGCAGAAATGCCGCCGCTCCCGCGTTTGCAGAGCGCGGACCCCTCGCCAGATCCGGGGCTCTTTCCAACCATCTGCGGAGATGCTGAGGAAGCACCTGGCGTGTGTGCAATCCCAGCCTGAGCTTCTGCTCTCAGCTTGGCTCACGCTCACATCGAGCTAGATTTGGTGGATGTTTTTTAGCCTTTTTTTCAGAGGGAAAAACAAGTAACCCAAAAGAAAACCCAAACCTGTGTTCATTTATAAATCCCTACACCCTCCTGTGTGCATACATCCAGGGTGTCATATAAATAAGTAAACATGGGGAGGTGTTTCAGTTATCCTAGGATTTTATCCTCAGCCCACTGCTGAAAAACAGAGCATCTCCTGAATAAAATCAGCAGTCAGCTCAGACTCCCAGCAGGCTTCAAGGAGGCTCCAGAGTTGCTCCTTTCCTGAGGGAAAAAGAAAAAATACATCAGCTTTGGGGGAGGGCTTTGGGATTGTATTAGTTCAGTTTCTGTTATTTCTCCTCCTCCTTTTCCCAGCTGTTTGGGGCTTATGGGAGAGGGAGGGTGGTGAGAAATGTCCCTGTCAGGTCAGTGCCATGTACGGGGGCAACTGTAGGATGGATTTTGAAGAGATGGAAGGTGTCAACAACAGCAAAGCTCCCAGGGGAGTTTACCCCATTTCCTAAGTGAGATCTCTGCTCACTGCTGGGGATCTCATCAACCCAGAGGGACATGATAAAATTCAACATCCAGAACTTGCTCCTGCTGTAATCATTGGAGATGCAGGGCCCGGATGACTCTGATGGCGCTGGCACATGTGTAGTTGCCCGTTAGTAGATGGACAGACCCAAGGTTCTCCAGTTGCTTTAATAAGACCTTAGATACAGGCCACATTTTGGTTGCCTTTATTGCAGACACCAAAACACCATATCTGAATATAAAATCATTCAAATCCCAGGCAGAGGATTCATCATCTAACGCCAGTGTCATTCCAGATGAATGTGCACTAGCCGGACACAGCACACAGACCACAAATATCCCATAGGCCAAAACTGAGGGATCGCTGGAGTTTGCAGCCTAATCCCATCCCTGTCCATCCATCCTTGTCTCTTCGCTGCTGCGGCTATTCAGGGCTCCCCTGCTAATTGGGAGAGTTCAAAAGCTCCATTACTGTTATTCTGAACCACCCCCTGCCACATTCCTTTGGGGAATTTGGAGTTGCCAAGACACTTGCGGGGTCATCTGAGCCGAGGCAGGAAAGCTGCCCAGCCGAAAGGAGAGGAGTGAAAAACAGAGACTGTCCGTGTCAAAACGGATCGGGTAGGAGGAACCTTCCTGGTTTTGCAAACAGCATTTTAAAGGATCAGGGATTCCACCAGCACCTTTGAAGATGGAGGCAGGATACGAGCGTTCCTAGAAGATTAGATATTGCTTCTCTGCCTGTAGAGATGAAAAGGAAAAAAAAAAGGCAGAGAATTGACTAAAAGGGTTTCTGAATCTCCAGCAACCTTTGAAAAGTGCTGTTTGATCAGGAGAAAAGCAAAGAAGCTCTGTGCTGTGGATGGATTTTACAGGCTTCAGGTTTGCATCTCTGCTCGGCTTCTTTCACGCATTCCCACAGGACCCTTAGATAACCCCCCAAATTCTCATTCCTTTCTCCTGGGATCCTTGGTTATCCAGGTGCAATGGTCCCTCTTGGTCCTCATTGCCTTCCCCCATGTCCCACCCTCTGGCTGCAGTTTCACCACGTCTTGGCCTTGTTTGGAGCTGAGCAGGAGGATGTAAGCACTGGTTGCTGGATTTCTGCTCATACCAGCCCCTTCCTTCAGAGACAGTGGTAATGCAACTCCTCCTCTCCAACCAACAACCATTTTTGACCAAAATGTGAATTTTTGAGACCTGCGCCTTACCTGACACGTGGCTGTGATTTGCTGACATATTTCTAGATGATTAATCTCACAGACCAGCAAGTGGCATAAGTCCACATGGTCATGTAAGCCTCTTTCTCCAGCAAACCCAGCAAAACAGCATTTCAGAGCCTGTAGTTGGCTCTTGGCTGACGAGAGGTTTTACTTCTTCCAAATGTTACTATGTAAACATTAATCAGCCCAAATTATTCAAATCACAACTGACGAGCATGGAAGCAGCCTGGGCATTAATGAGGAAGCAAAGCGAACAGATTGGCGGAGCAGAAAGTGTCCTTTGGCTGGAGGTCAGTGGCTCCCATCCAATATATGCAGCTCATAGCTCTGCCTTGCACCAGGTGAACTTGGAAGGATCCTTGGGTGAATACTGTAAAATGAGGAAGGATGTGAAGGTTTAAGCCTGTGCTTAACTCCCTGTGCAATTCATGGCTATTTTATCCCATTTCCCAAGCCAGCTAAGCTGCCAAGCGCTCCTGTTGCGGAATAAGCATCCGTTAGGGCAGACTGCTGTGGATTGAGCCTTCTGCCTGGAGATAAAACAATTTGCCGTCTTTTGCACTGGTGGGTCTTCATTTTAAGACCTCACAGAGATGGTTGACGGCATCTGGATGGGGAGAAGAGGCTGTGGGGCTGCACGTCCCCATGATCAAGCCAGATTTGCTAGAAGATGTCCTGCCTTCAGCTCCAGCACAGATGTGATGGGCAAGACTCATACTCTACCATGAGGCTTGATGCAGCTCCTCTCTGGAAGGAAAAAAATGATTGCAGAGGTGGGTCACTGTGCTAGCTCATCGGTATCAAGGAAGATACAGACCTCTGAAGTCCAGGTCTGAAGGCCATGGCATCACGGGACATTTCATAGAGCAAATCTGCGTGTGCCATGGAGGACGTCCCAGCATGTGGGCATTCCTTGCCTCCCCAGGTTGTCTCTACAGAGATCAAAATCTACATATCAAAAATGAGGGAAAAGGCCTTCATCCCCAGCAAAGCTTTAATGCCCATAACCATGCCCTTGTTGGCCTCCAAGCACCAAGTCATGGCATCTTACACAGGTTTTGGTAGCCACCTTACATGCAGCACGTTGCTGTCTACTCAGCATCCCATGCAAAGATTATAGATGAGACCAGCAAACAACGTACTTAGAAAAGGAAGGATAGTTGTGACAGAAAATTGTTATTTTAGCCTTCAGTTCACACTCCTCTGAGCCCTTATCAAGTTGAAACCCGTCAGTAAAACCACACTCATGTCCAAGGTATAGCGCTATAGGAGTTCCTTTTCAGATGGGGGCCTCTTCAGATTCAGCATATTGGAGCAATTTTCAAAAAACAGAGCAGGTTTTATGTGCAAAAAGAGTAAGACAGACCCTGAGCTTGGATGAAATGACGTTGTCCCACGGAGAGCTGCTCATCTGTGGTGAAAACCAGACAGAAATCACCTGCATTCAGTATGTCATCCAACTGCAGGATATACTAAAGCAGGAAACCATCAAATCAGCCCTTGAAGTTGGTGTTTAAACTATCCTGGAAAATATCCCAGACATTAAACACTTGGAGCTGCTAGAATAAGGTCAGAATAAGACAAATGATATCTGGGAAGGAAAAGAATGAACCCATCAATCTTCAAGTGTCAGGAAGGTCTATTTTAAAACCTCCAAGGGAAAGAATTCTCCATTTGGCCAGAGCATTGAGGTACACTGAAATTATTGAATTATTGGCTTTCTCTCTCTCTCTCCTTTTTTGTTCTCTTTCTAGTCCAATTTTCTACCTCTCTGGCCTAGAAACATGGAAAGGACTTTGCTTCTTTCCCAGGTGAGGTATAAAAGGACCAGGGTGTCCTCCCCTTCGCTCCAGAGGCAGCAGTAATTCCAAGGGACAGAGGCTGATCACCTGCACCTAGAAGCTGGAGGAAAGCATTTATATTGCTCAGAGATGGACCATTAACTTGTTTTCTACCCATTCAGGTTGTTAAGGTGCAGTAAGGTTTTGTAGGCATTAGTACTACGGACCTGAAGCGGTTCCCTTCCTACCCAGTGCTTAAGCTCAGATTGGGCTGGCAAAACCATGGAATATCTTGGTGCAGGATGTTGTTGCTGTCACAAGTAGTCATGGACTCAATGGGAGTGAAATTCAGTGGTGAAAGTGAAATTCAGTGGTGGTGCATTTATATACAGAAACCACAGAGTTGTTCAGGAAGACGCTTAGCCATAGGATGAATCTGGAAGAAGATTTAGGGAAAGGATTATGTAGGTTTACCTTATTTTTATACTATTCCCTAAGCATCATCTTCTAGATGCTGTTGCAGACAAGATATGGGGAGAACAACCCATGAGGGCTGGTCTTATGCCTGTAGATAACATTTTGCAACTCTAACCCACCTGGTTTTGCACATCGCTCTCCAACAGAGATATCTGTGCTCTTGGGTCTCTGGATTCATGCAATGCAGACCCCTGCTCTTTACATTTTGTCCTGTTTCATTAATAGAGATTGGCATTTGGGGACAATTTGTCCCAAAAAAGGAGAGAGGCCTGAGGTAGCTTCCACTTGGCTCCAGCTTCCTCCTGAGAGGAGACCAGATTGGTGGGGTTTGTCCCTGTTACCCAGAGACTCCCAGATCAGATCTTCATAGCTCAAAGGAAGGAAACCATGAGAGCCCCAACTGCAAATCCATGTACTTGATTCAGAGATGTCTATACTCTGGTCTGAGCAGATACCTGTAACAGAGCTAAAATGGGAATTATATTTGTACCCCCAGCATGTCCTTGACTAATGTCTAAATACCCGAGTTATTTAATTTTGCATTGACTTTCAGGCGTCTTTCAGGTAGGAAGCAAGGAGTGCAGGGGGCTTATGCGGAATTCATGCCATCTGTGCACAGGCCCTGCATCATATTTTGCTACGTGTTGGGTTTCTGAACACCAGAGATCGGAG
Organism: Crypturellus tataupa; assembly: GCA_034781795.1. Taxonomy (NCBI): domain Eukaryota; kingdom Metazoa; phylum Chordata; class Aves; order Tinamiformes; family Tinamidae; genus Crypturellus; species Crypturellus tataupa. The sequence continues at coordinate 61,986 of JAWLRI010000340.1, read as the reverse complement.
CCACGGCAGATTTATTACCTGCCCCCCAGCTCACTTCACCTGCAGACAGCTCTGGAGTGACAGAATTAGCATCACGGATCCATTACGCAGGCGAGATGGAGGAGGAGGAGAGAAAACGGCCCGTGGGGGCTGCAGCAGGAGCAGCTCCCGCATTTCCCAAGCAGATGGAGAGCGGAGGGGTCGGCTGAGCTCAGCGCCGAGCCCTGGCGCCACGTGTAACTTGCTGCCTGCCACCGGTCCTGGTTTTCAGCTTGTCCTTGCCCGCAAATCAGATATCCTGAATTACTTTTATCAGCTGTGGAAACTTGGCTCTGGGGACGGCAGTTTCGCACAGAGCTGGTTTTGTCTGCTTTCACCCGTGAAACCATTTACGTGACTTGGCCCTTTGCTAAATCCTGATGGCGCGTTTTACTGGAAATCCCGGGGGAACGTGTTCCTCCTTCATTGTGGGATGTGCAGAGCCGCCTCGCACGTTGCCAGCTTCCCTCACAAATCAACCACTACCGTTAACAAGAGGAATTAGACGTCAGCATCTTCTGCTCCTCTTGGAGAGGGGGCAACCCCAATTTACCCATCCTCTTCTTGGCTGGGTGGGCATCTCCTCTGCATTTTATGGCATGACATTGAAGCCAGGAGAACATTAACCTAAAAACAACATCCCAGCAGCTCTCCTGAGCCCAAATCCCAGTAAGACTGATTTCAGGAGGGGCCTTTGGCCCCCAGATCTTCATCTGAAAGCAGAGGCTCTCAGGACGCAGAGACCTACCTGCTAGAGGACATTTCTTGCCTGTTGAAAAGCCAAGCCTGCGAAAGTCACCCCCCCAAACACTTGAACCTTGGCTATATTAAAAGGAAAGAAAACAAACGGAAAGGACTGTTGTTCTCCATCCCAAGGAGATGCATCTCAGGCCACATTGCTAAGCCTGGCCAGCACGGGGTGGTGAGTGGGTGCTCATAGGTCCTATTTTGTTCCCTGGCATAAATGTAGCCAACAAAATCCCACTTCATTCTCTCCATCCAGTTCTGTGGGAGACCCAACTGAGATGCATCTCCACATCAGATGATGTGAGAGACTTCTGGAGACTTCACCTCGTGTTAACCTCATGTTCCTTCAAGAAAACATGGCAGGGACCCAGGGCTCGTCAGAGGCCAAGACATGCTTCATTGTTGTGCAATTATGGGGGTTAATTACAGAGGGAAGCTAAAAGAAACCTGCAGAGAAGGGCCTGCCCAAGCCACAAGATAATACCTCATATCGCTGCCCTCCTTGTCTGTATTTGAGATGAAAAAGAAAGTCTGATGGGTCCAGGAAGGGTGATTTGCTTGCAGTGCTGAGTGGGAGACTGGGAACAGTATTAACGCAGCATCTATCATCTTTTAAATGTCCTGTTTGTTTATAATATTCTCCCATGACCCATGCCCTGAACTTAAACCTCCCCTCCTCGCTTTCTTATCCGCTCATCTCTGGGTTTTCATATAGCTGGGAGAAGGGAACAGACAGCTTATTGCTTAGTGAGCTCAGCCTAGTGCTTAGGGAATGTAGATTAAAGGAGCTAAAGAGGAACCTAAAAGGTCATTCAGTCCCTTTTTCTACCCGACAGGAGGAGAAACTTCACCTATAGGGTCCTGGCAGAACCTACCTGATGAACTCTTCAAGCAGTGGAGATACCAGCCTCCCATGAGAGGTCCTGTCTATCCTCTGTCTACCCCATCACTTAAGCTGGAACTCCCTGTCCTGTCCACCTGGGGCACAACAGACACCTCCTTCCCATTCTTTCTGTCCAAAGACTCCTAGCAAATCTACCTGGGTCTTCTCTACTGCAAACTGAACAATCACATTTGCTCAACCCAATTGCTCTTCTGCGCTGGTGAACTCACCCAAGTCCCTTTGGTTGGGCTTTCCAGCCCAGGGAAATACAAAACAGAGAAGCCCATAGCAGGGTCTTCATCTCCGTCCACACCCTAGGGGTGTCTTTTCAATATTCCCACATTCTCCTTGTCTCCCAAAGCCTATTTACCACCCATCCCCACAGAGCCATGTAGAGGGGTTGTTTGGTTCAGTAAGATATACCCAGGGCCAAGCCTGTGCCCATAACAGGGCGGGTGTTTTGGTTCAGAGCTGGGCCCTCACATTGCTTGGTGAACCCCAATAATCTCATTACCAGTTGACAGAAGCAGTAAGAACGTGGTAGTGAACTACCACTACCTACTACTACGTGGTAGGTATCCAATACCACCTTTCCCCCACAGCTGAAACTTAACTCAACTCTAATTATTCCAGGATTCTTAGAAAAGGGATGTTTTTTTTCTACAGAATGGGTTTAAATAGATGTTGTTTAATGTATATCTTTAAGCAAGCACTTACAGCAAGCCAGTATGGTATGGATGGGCCGTGCTGGTCTCTGAGCTGCTCCAGTGCTGGATGTCAAGAGGTTTGTGGACATCTCCAAGTGCCAAACGAGGGATCTCTGGGCAAACAGCACTGGGGCAGGATTGTCCATTGAGGTGGGAGACTGGCAAATCACCCCTCGCTTTAGCCTGGTTGGTGCAAGAGAAAAACACATGTTGAGCCCTGTGATAAAATAAGAAAAATATGCTAAAAATAGCTTGTTTTGCCTCCCTTCGACCTAGTGGTGAGTCCTGTGGGAATGGCAAGTCCCTTGCAAGGGTATTCTAGGCTGGGACAGGGTGTTTCACGAAATGGCTTATTCCAAAGAGGAATGGCTTATTTAACAGCATCCCTACCTCTTTAGAGACCCACATCTCTAGTTCACCTGATTGACAGAACCCAGCAGCGCTTCAGGGTGCTTGAGTGGGACTTATAGATTGAGAAATGAGCATTTAGTGCACCCAAACCTCCTGGAAACCATTTTAAAAGTCAGAAGTCATTTTTAGACTCTGGCAGGGCCCACAGAGGCACCAAATTGCTCTTTGCTAGTGCCAAGGGCACTTTGCCACCTATGTTTAAATCTGTGCCTCTAACCTAGCATTTTCTGTGTCCCTGTATGTATAAACACAGCCCGTTGCTCATTTTAAGTCTGGGGCTTAGTGGTTCCTCCCTCTAAGCTATACACCCACCAGGAGCACTGCAAAGAAGGCCCCAAAGCGTAATGCAGGATCTGCCTTCTCCTGGGTCCCCACACAAGGGCTTTCAGTCCATATAAGTGGGGCTGAAGACCCTTTGGACAGCTCTGACTCTCCCCGGGCCTCTTTCTCTGCCCGTGATGACCACAGCTGAACTTCTCTCTCACAACAACCACGCTTACAAGCCCTCCCCAATGCTGTAAGGGTCTCTTACCAAACCATCTACCAGCAGATGTTCTCCTTCCACAAGGTCTCTGGACGTCCCTTGCTCCCCTCCTCCCTTCCCCATCAGCTGAAGCCAGAAAAAGAGAAAAAAAAAGCCACAAAGAGAGAGAAAAAACGTGTTTCCAGCTTCAGCCCACGGGGAAAAGGTCTGGAGAGCTAATTATAGACTAATGCATTAGGGCCATCAATTATGTAGAAGGCTCTGAACCTGAGCTGGAACGAGATGCAGGACAGCGATGCTCAGCTGCAGAAGCACCCAACGCCGCTCGGCCGCGGGCTGGGGCTGTCAGGGCAAACACTCAGGACGTCCCACTGTCACCAAGAGCAGTACCTGCCCCTATAGATCTAAGATTTTGTCAGGGTAGTTATTCTGAGCTCAGGTGGATCAGAGCTTATGGACCTGGAAGATACATCAAGATTGGGGTTGTGAGAGGGTGAGGAAGAGCAGGACTCACTTGAGGAGTCGCTGGCCATCACTGTGTGCTGGAAGAAGGCCCTGGCACACAGGTCCTGGGCTCTATTTTTTTTTCCCTCTTCACGAACCAAAGTTTTGCTCACATCCCTCCTGCCCATCTGTGCCCAACCACATTCCCACTGAATTTCAGGGTGAGCAATTCCAGCCAAGCAGCCGCTAATCACTGGAAGGAGCAGAGACCTGTTCATCTGCTCATCTCCTAGTCCTGTAAATTACCCTACATGTATGAACCCACATGCTTCAAAGTGCAGAAAGCAAATTCAGACTCCCTGTCCTTTTTCCCTTCAACATCAGCAAATGAAGACAGTGGATCCTGCTTTTCCTGAGGCTCCAAGTCACCGGACTCCCACTTGCCATCACCTCTCACTTGGCAATGCACAAGGCACATTTATCACCCTTTCCTGCTCTCAGAGCTCTGCTTTTCTCTGCTTTGGACAAGATCTGTTTGTAGTGTTAGGGACAGGTTATCCCTACAGCATCATGCATTTTCCAGGCTTCTGGAAATTCTAGACACATGGTTGTCCATGGAGTCCATGAGTCAGAGCAGTTCAGTCCTGTCCCAGGACTGTCCCCATGCAGCCTGACAAAGTCCCAGGAAAAAAAAGTCCAACTCAGAAAGCATTTGGGGTGCCCAAGAGCCAGTTGGGCTGAATTTAGGTTTCTTTCCAAAAACTAAGCATCCTAAAAGGCCTCTGAAAGCCTGAATTGCTGGGCATGTTGTGAGCATCCTCAAATAGCATTGAGACCAGCTTCAAAACGATGGTGGCTGCTCTCTGGTCTCAGGGTGCACCACAGTGGGGCTGAACCTGCCTCTCCATGGATCTATAGGAGTCTCCTAAATTTGGAGCTGGACTAGGAGATGCGGGAGAT
>JAWLRI010000340.1:31960-57232 GCA_034781795.1 Crypturellus tataupa | reverse complement strand
GTACCCCCAAAATCCTACAAGCATGGTATTTTTTAAATCTCTCTAGCTGAAATTGATCCCTGGATTTATTTATTGCCGAGGGAGTGTGGATGGGCAGGCAGGCTGCTGGTTGGGTGCATATGCTTCATTTCCTTAGGAACTAAACAGAAAGAAAAAAGCCAATGACTCCGGAGTTTGGGGAAGAGGAGGAGCAAGGAGCAATGGCCAGATTTCAAGTCCTTTAAAATATAACTGAGAGCAGTGCCCAAGCTCATTGCTCCCAAAAGAAAGGTTTTCCCCTTCGTTATCCCCTGCATTGCAGCAAGGTGTTCCAAAGCTAGGAGAGGAGTTAGCCACAGAAAGGCCTTTACTCCTCCACCAAGCAAAGACTTCTGCTCTAACAGCACCACTTGCTCCATCCTTGCCCCAAATCCTTGCAGTTGGAGCATGGCCAAGAGTGTCCATAGGGGCAGCAGTATTTAGCACATCCCTTTCCACCTCCCAGCCAAAGGAAGAGCTACTTCATCAATGGCTTCTTGGGAGAGGACAAGTCAAGTCTTAAATTAAACTTTTCACCTCAACAGCCATCTCGGCAGGGATGGAGACCCATGTCCTGGCCTGGCATCAATAAAGTTGTGACATGGGAAGTCACCAGGGTGGTGGAAGAGACGGAGACTCATTTTTTTTTGTAGCATCGCAAGTGGCAGCAATACGAAGAGCTTTGGAAACTGCTGTCCAAGAAGTTCACGTCCTGAGCTCAGCAAGTGTCTAATCACTATCCCCAGGAAATCAAAAGCCATCATGAAGGAAGGCAGAAACAACGTCCAGAGCAACGAGCAGAAAAGTCTTGGTGATATCTGCAGAACAGCCAGGGAGAATTTCCAATAAAGAAAAGAACCCCTTGAAAATTGTTGCTTATTAAGACTTTGCATTTTTTGGTAAATAGAGAAAAGGTGTTAAATATTTTTTGATCTAATAAATGACATTATAAATAAATCTCCAGTCCTGAAAACTGAAGAGGAAAAGCAAAAAAGCCAACTTCCGGGTCCTGGCATGCCTATAGGATATACCCTTATCCTGCAGATCTAGCAAATGGTTTAGGGGGTGCGGGTTGAGATGAACCACAGAGTGATTTTTCCAGAATCCTCTTACCCCTTAACTCCTGCTGCATCCCTGTGTGTCTGGGAACAGAGAGGGAATGCCCTTCTGCTCTCTCCCAAAAGCTCAGCATTACCTTGGGCAAGAGGCCTGGCTGCTGTTGCAAAGTTTAGAGGCTGGAGGTGGAAAATTCTGCTCTTGGCATGGATTCCTGGGACGTGCTGCCAACGGAGCAAACACCACCGGGGTCGCCAGGAACCAGACATCCGCTACAAGCTCTGCGACACGTCTCAATAAGACCCCGGCGCTCCTCGGGGATGGACGTGCAGCCTTTCCACCTGGCAAGGCTGGAGCCTGCGAAATCAAAGGTGCTGCTGTTCTCCTGCCAGAGAGAGAGAAAAAGCAGCTGGATCAACCTCTGCGCAGGCTCTGTCCTCTGCCGAGGGTCGCGCGGAGGTTTTGCAATTGCGCTGCTGGTAGCGCAGGAGGCAGCGCTCACGGATAAGGGTGGTGGTGCCATGGAGCCAAAGCGAGGGCTGAACCTCACGTTGGGCATTTGGCGCTGGGCTGCACGGGGAAGTGTGGACAGACACACTGCAGACCGTGCACCGAGGTCATTCCCAGTTCCCCAAGCACGCTGGGCTTCAGCAAGGCCGACTTTGACGCGCTCTGGGCTTTGGCAGAGCTTCAGACCTGCAAACGCACACGTAAGCGTGGAAAAATCCAAGCACTCGGGCAGGGAGCTGCACCCAAAAAAGAGGCAGCTGGAAAAAAAGGGGAATTGCCTGTTTTCATCTATTGCCCTCTCTTCCTTTGTGTTCTTCAAGGGCAAATGGGAAGAGGGTGGAGGGACGTGTGTGTTCATGTGGGAATGAGGGCCCAGACACAGGCAGAAAGAAGGTTTGTCTTTTGCAAAAGGAACATTGCTGATCTTATAAAATAATTATAGAAAGTTTCCTTTCTGAAAAAGCCGCGGAATGAGAGCAGTATATTCATTTTCCAGGATAATTCCAGCCTGGCTTTATATGGAAACGAGTTCCACAGTATCAGGGTCTATTTCTCTGTGTGCTGTTTCTCCTCTCAATTAGATAATGCAGAAATATCGGATTGCCACGGCCTGCTCAGGGATCCACTAAGGAAAGGGGTTGCCCTTTCAGTCTAATCCTCCACCGGGCATGAGAGCACCAACCCACAGAAGAGCAATGGAATAATACATCAACAGTGGGAACTTTTGGTGGACACCAATATTAATCAGCTTCAAGACACAAACTCGTGCTAAACCAGGTTTGCCAGTGCCGGCTGAACGGGAAGGGGATGGTTCAGAGGTGAACTTTGGACTTCGGTTTGTCCTTGTACATGCAACAGCTCTACTGGGTCTTTATAGCAGTGAGCTGAGCATCCTGCAGCAGGGCAGTGATGCAGATAGGATTGGTATAGGGCATGTGCATAGGTATTTAGATAAAACACTGCTCTTTCCCTCATCCCAAACTCCCCTCCCTGCCCCAAGGATATTTTCCTCACTCCCAAACTGAGAGGGACGGAGCTGCTTGGCTCCTAAGGACGGAGCCAGATTGCTGCCCATGCAAGTCAAGAATCCAGGAGCACCCAGAACCATGGCACAGGGTTGAACAAACCCACACCAAGGGCTCTGGAAAACCATGGATGAGAAATCCAAGGCTACATTTGTATTAGGAAATAACCCCTCCTGCTGCAGTTTTCCATGTTGTAAACTTCTAGAAGAGCTGAGAGCTGCAGAGATGACTTTGAACCATCCAGCACATCTCCAAACATGACACCAAGCCCCAGTTTTCCAGGCTCTCCCATCTATCTATATCCATTTGTCACGGTGCTGTGAGACTTTAAAAGATCTTCTTTAAAGATCCAGGGATGCAAAGACACAAGACATTGAAGCACTGAGCTCTGTGAGGGCTCCTGCTTTCTTCCCAGCACTCGGACACAGTTCGCTTAAACTGCCTGGGACAACTGGCATTTCTGTGCCAGGAAAATGTCTTTAGATCAGGAAAAGGAATGGAATTTCTTACTGTCTGAAAATCCTCTGAGATGAAGCATGTTTCAAGATAAAAAGGCAGCTCTGGAAAAGCAAAGTTGAACATACTGTCCTAATAAAATTTATACGGGAAATTTCTGACTTCACTCCAAAATGTCATTTATAGGAAACTTATACATTTTCCACACGAAATGCCATTGCCTTCAGCATTTTTTTGGAAAAAAGGGCAACACTTATGCTCAGAGAGCCATTTAACATGGAATATCTCCAGCAATTCCCAAGAAGATCATGGTGGGCCCTTCCTAATTTGTACTTCAATGCAATCTCAGGAGCAGGAAGCAAATTTCTATCCTGGCTGTTCAACTCCTGCTTCAAATTTAAGGTCCTCAACTGCACTGCTGAAATATAGGAGTCTTTTCAGCAGACCCTATTTCCACTGGGAAAAGTCATCCGCGAACGTTGACTCTCCTCCTTGCTGCTGGATGAGGTTACAGTGATCTTTAAACACCCTCTTCTATCCCAGAAGCCAGACACTTGCTTGAAGAGCAAGTATCATTTGTCCAAAGAGTCCAAGGACAATAGATGTGAATCCCAGCAAGGAAAAATAGCAACAGGATCAGCCTTGCGAGCGTACACCCCCGTCGAGCCTCCTTGTGGGAGCCACAATTAATTTAGAACTGCGTATGATTACGGTGCAGAGCCTGAAATAGCAGGGGGTCTACTCTCTGGATCAATGAAGAGTTGAAAGCAGCTGCCTTAGCATGGGCTGAAGCAAAATAACCAAGTTGTAACAAGCACAACCAGACTCTGGTTGGTTTCCAGTTCCACCCCAGACCTGGGTAGCGATTTTCCAGTGTGACAGAAGGGATCCTGTTGGAGCCGTGACTGCAGGCTCTGTTTCAAACACAGCAGTCCAGGTATTAATGTCATGTAGTTCAGCACTAACCTCAAACCCTGCCATCAGCAGCCTCCTCAGCACAAGCAGGAACAGAGCTCCTCAGTTTAAAGTGTTCCAGTGCACGTTTACCCAGCGCCCTGATGTCTGCATTGCTTCAGATCCATGAATTCCCTCTTTAGACAGGTGCATCAGTGAAGCAAAGGGAAAAAAAAATAAACAACAGACCCAAGCAAATCACTAAGAGAAGAAATAAAGAGCAAAAATGGTAGAAGGCTTCTGTTTTCACTGCATTAATATGACTGCAAGTCAAATATTCCTTGTCAATGAAAAGTAGAGGTAAATGATTGCTTTTTCCAGGGCCTGATGAATAACCTTGAAGGAAATGAAGGTGCTTCCCCAGCCTACAGCAGGTTTGGATGAGGCAGAAGCACCTGAAGTGCCTGGAGAAGCCAAGCTGGGCATGTATAAACACAAGTCAAACCTGATTATCAAAGCGAAGCTGCTGGAGAGAATGGGGTGCTCTAAAATCTGCAACTGTTCTGCAAGAAACACAGTGGTTAGGCTAATCTTTAAATTGTGGCTAAATGAAAGGCCTTCTCCACCCCAAGAAACTCCCATCATTAGAAAGTAGAAGTGTAGGAGGAGGAAAAGGCCTGGTTTAATGGGAAGGGTTTAATCACCCAGTTATGAGGCAGGGTAGGTCCGTAATGATAAATTTTGGGCAGAACACACTGGAGCACATGTGCCTCATTCTCACTTGTACAAACTTCTCAGCAATGTTACTCAGCTGTTGCATAACCAGAAGAGATCTACACAAAAGAAAAGGAATGAAGATCCCATAATTTCAAATCCCTGGCATGCAGTTTCTGAAGCTATTCTGCTAGATTAGCTCTTGTAATGTCAAGGACACGCTGATCAAGAGAGGGATGGAAATAATGCTGAGGACAGAGCAACTGGATTTCCATTCCCTACATGAGAAAGGATTAAGAAAAGCAGAAGGCACAGGTGAAATAGTTGAAACCCAGCACTTTTTGGATGGCTGCCATCGACAAGCATAGCCTGTACACCAGTTTAGCAGCACACTCAACATTAGAGGGTAAACCACACCACACTTTGGAGCAACTGTTTGCAAGAAAGACCAACTGGAAGAAACATCAGGAAGTTAAAACATCCAGGCAAACATCCAAGTCACTGCACAGTCTTTCTTTAAGCCTCTTATGTTTCCCTCCTGCAGATCAAGAAAAAGCAGTATCCTTGGATCACCGTCCTTAACTGTTTTAAGCAAGGATGACAAAACCAGGACATATCTGTATAGGATTTTATTAAAGTAGGCATTGTCCACAGCTAACAAGAGTTGAAAAAAATACTCTTAAAATCTGTTTTTTTCCCCTGAATAGGTAATGTAACAATTACAGTCCTCAAATGTTATGAGAGAAGTCTCTGCCCAAAAAAAAAGAACTTCAATTGATCTTCAAAGTGGTAGCAAAAGTTAAACATTTTGTATCATGTCAAATTGGTCCAATGCAGAAAATACTTTTAACAAAGTCACAGAGGTTGTGGGGAAAATTTGGAAGGGAAAGGGGAAGATGCATGCATCCTTGGTTGAAAACTGGAATTTCAAACGGGAACTAGACTAGATAGCCATATCTCATTACAATCCTTCACTACTACATCTTTACCTCAAACCATATTGTAAGAGACAGCTGTTTGATTTCATACTTTGCAAAACAGAACTTTCTTAAATGACTATCGGCAAAAGATTTGTTTAAAATGTCATATATTTGTGTTTCATCTTCACTGCAACACCTTATTCAAAGCTTTTGTGCAACACCACAACCAAGAAGAGTTTGTATCAGAAGGAACATTTTTGCTTAACCCCAGCTTTGAGCTAGAATAAAGGTGAAGACCTAGAACTTTGTTTGAATCAAGGAAATGAAGTTAGTCCCAGCAACAACTCTATGCATAAATAGTATATGTAAAGAGTGTGTGTGTATATACATATAGAGAGAATGTGCATAAGGAGAGTGAATCATAAAAACCTGGAATAGACGAGACATTAGTGATCATGTTAAAGCCTTCATTTGATGCTTCAGGCTAACAGTTTAGTGGAAGATAATCCTGTTTTGGCAGGGCAGAGGACAAATCTGAGCTAGCCTTTTCTTGTGGGGTATGTGAGACCAACTTTGCTGGCCCATTGGGCCAAATACTACATTTGAACAATGTGAGAGCTATTACAGTGGCCACCATTAAAAAAAAAAAGTCTTAGGAAATGTAAACATTGTATAAAAAAAAAAAAAAAAAAGTTTCAATATGGGCCACATCCCTTGAGGTTTTTAAACCTTAAATACCTGGGAAATCCATACTTTAACAGATTAAACAGTATAAGATACATACAAAACCAAGAGATAAAAAGCTCAACAAATACTTAAAATAACAGGGTTTCACCACAGAGTCATCATTTGAGGGTTACTTTCATGAGAAGACATATTCCACACAGAATGTTGTGGACTTCCTCACAAAGAGGCAAAGATCAGGGCTTGCAGGGGTTACAGAGAGCTTAACAGAATAACAGCAAAGAATTGTTCCCAGAAAACACGGCAAACAAGATGTAGGCAAGAAAATATTTCAAAAGGGAACATGTCACCCGCAAGATTCACTGGAGTATGCAAGACAAAAATAGATCTACATAACTTCACAAACGGAATTTCCAGTTATTTTGAAAGCAAATTATATTTTTCTTTGAAAAAAACAGTAATAAAAATTAAAAGTTCCCATTTATCAAGGCATGACATTACTACACTAACAGTAGTATAGCCCAGATTTACAACACAGAAATTGATATTTTACCTAAAATGGCTCTCCTGTATCTCTAGTTCATCATTTCTTGTTCTTCAAGTCTCTGCAGTAGCCTCCAAGTAACCATATCTTATTTACCTGCATCTACTAAGGCTCCCTTATTTACCCCGAAATCTCCTGCACATTAAACTCAAACGAGTGGAATAGTCCTTAGGTGTAACTAGAAACTACTAACAAAAGATTGACAACTCCCCATCATTCTCTAGGAAGGGGAGGGGATGGACATCAGTAATTTAGGCCCCTTGGCTCTAAATAAAAATCCATCTTTCACATTAAGTCAACAGCCTGAGCTTTTGTTTTATGTGATGAATCCAGATCAGAATGGCAGAAAAGGCTGCCATTAAAACCCTGAAATAAATAAATATAGGAAGATACAGTTTTAGCTTCTGGATTCCTCTCTGAAGAATTAAAACACATAATAGTTGCATACACATAATATCTAAAAATACACATACAGCGCACATAAAAAAAATATAGTCAATGTAGTGAGCATGAATGAGTGAGCATGAATGATTTCAAAGGTTGCCATGACTCTACTGTAAGTCTAACTTACTCAGTCCACCTTCAAAACTTGTTCCAAGCAGTGTATAACCATGCTAGCAGGGTAAATAACTGGGAAAACAAGGCAAAAATTAACAATAAACCTATTCCCAGGCCTGGAATTATGCCCTGCATTTGCATGTACAGAACAGCTCTTAGGATTTCAAACCTATCTGAGGTTAAACTGAAGGCAGTAGCATTTTCAAACAGGACCAAGCTTAGCTTGTATATCCTGGTATTTTTAAAGCACAGTGAGAATTCAAGTCCTAAATTCTTTCACATTTATAGATATTAAAAGAATAATGCCACATTGTATGCCTTACATATAGACAAGGGTAGGTTTATATAGCACTGCGTGTGTATGTATATTGGAACTATTAACTACAGTTTCTTTTCAAACTAAAATTGCATCAATCCCTGCAATTTTGAAAAGTAGTTCTAATCTCTCAGATGTAGAGAAAGAAGAAAGAAATAATGCTGTCTTAATATGATCTAAGAAATTCCACTAAGAAAGCGAAAAACATATGGTGTTAACTCTGTATAATATGCCCAAAACAGTCAGTTTGACAATATTGCCCATGTCATTTGCTAAAGGACCACCAGGCAAGAGGAATGATTGGAAACGTCACCAGGCAGGAGTATGTGGTTTCTTTTTTCTAGCTACTTAAATGTGAAAGTTCAAGAACTCCGTGTTTGTCATTGGTGCTATTGTTGGAAACAGTACCAAGTGACTTGTTTTATCTAACTTAGAGTAGTAAATTCCAGCTACAATATTTTTCTGCCCAACTCTATTGCTACTTATGGAAAAGTGATAACTGACATGCTCTAAGACTCAGAAGATTATAAACCAATTTAGTCCTTTCTTCCTGGTCCTCTGGGGAAATATGGAAACATCTTATGAAGGATTTCAGTTAGCTTGAGCAATCCTGGAGTCAGACCCAAGGAAGCTAAACATTGTAGTCACCAATTCAGGGAGGTCATAATCATGTTTCCACCCCCAATCTTTCCGGGCATTGCTGTCATCAAAGTTCATTGGCCAGCTGTCAGCTGCAGCAAAAAGAAAGAAGAAACAACAAAAATCATGAGGCGTAAGAAAGATATCTTGAAGATCACTGGCATGAAAGCTACCAAAGCAGGATTTCAGAATCAAAATGAAACTTCAACTGCACAGCAGTAATTAAAACTGCATAAAAAAGAAAGACCACCAAAAAAAGAGGGTACTAACCTATGGCCTGCCTGACTGCATCCACACTGTAGGTCACCTGCAGTTCAGGAACGTGTTTCTGCACCTCCTGTGCCAGCTCCTCCGGAGTGAAGCTCATGGCACTGATGTTGTACGTCCTCATGCTCAGAGCCTCAGCAGGGGCCTCCATGACCTCTAGAGTCGCCTTCAGACAGTCATCGATATACATCATAGGGAGACGGGTGTCTGGCTTTAGGTTGCACTGGAATTTGCCGTTTTTTATGGCATCATGGAAAATCTGGACAGCATAATCTGTGTAAGAAGATAACAGACATTTGTTCTCATTTGACTCCATTTGATTTTCCAACAGCTAAGACACCAACTGTCTTAGTCCCCAAAGTTTCCTAATAACTTGGCAGAAAAAAAATGCATGATTTAAATTGTACTGCAAAAGTATAGGATGCCAGTTTAAGCCTTTGATGCTATTCTGGCATTTATATAAATAACAGAATTTTAAATCTTTTATAAAGGGAATAATTTCAATGATTGTAATTGACCCAAACTTCCTCTGATTACCTTAAAAGGTAAAGACTATAAAAGTAAGTCCTAAGACAGGACCAGACACAAGTATTGTCCCAATTTTCTATTAAACAGTTACTGTATACAGCCCAGAACTAAATTTCTACAAACATATTAGAACTACTATACTACTTATGTGTTTGCTATCCTTATGGCACTGAGAGAAGCAAGTCACTTACCAGTTGTTCCCCCTCCAGGCTGAGAGTCAGCAGATATAATTCCTGGATACCTCAGGCATCGAAAGTCTAGGCCGTATCGGTAATGGTAGTACTGGGAAAGGGAGAAACAGTTTTACAAATCAAGACTAAATTGTGCAATTTGTTCCCACAAAACAAGCTTCCCATGACAGGAATGAAAGAGCAGGACTACCAGTTAGGGAGTCCCCATTCCTTGAAAACTAACTACTCTTTGCGCATACTTTTCTAGTTTCCAGTCATATACTTAGTTATGGATTCTTTATATAGATCATCTTGAAATAGTAGGTTTAGTGTCCAGAAATTGGTAATTTCTGATCTGGGCAACAGAACCTCCAGAACTGACTTTTTCTTGCATGAAGTGTTAAAGTGAGAATAAAGTAGATATAAAGTATTAGCCTTAATAATGTCATGATTTTAAGAAATAATAAGTTGTGCGCATTTAAAAAAAAAAAAAAATGCCCAAGACTGAAGCTGTGCAATATTTGGGGAGGGAGGAGAGAAGGTTATTGTGTTTGGCAAAAGTCCAAATTTTTCTGGTAAGCTTTCACTAAGTTTTGTAAGCTTTCTTTTATACTATGCCATTAACTATGGCAGGCGATGCAGAAGTCAAATCCAAAATAACTAGGGAAGGGAATTATGTCTGCTAGCCTCTTCTCCTACTTACTTCTCCCATGAGCTCAGCGTGAACCTTAGAGACTCCATAGATTGTCCTTGGTCTCTGAATGCAGAGATCAGGAGTTGGATCTCGAGGTGATGTGGGTCCAAAGGCTCCAATAGTGCTGGGAACAAAGAGTCTCAAATTATGCTCAGCTGCAATATCCAGGACATTGTGTAAACCTGGAACAATAAACAGGATTTTTCAGAATGTACATTGCATTTTCCTCAAGCTTCTGTGGAAGTCAGGAACTGAATTCACTGTTACCAAGCACCGAAATCACGTACCTGTAATATTTACAGCTCTGGCCAAAGGGACATTTGCTTCTCCAACAGCACTGAGCAAAGCACTATAATGGAACAACCAAGTTATTCGGTTATTCACCACTATCTCGCGTAAATTCTTGTAGTCCAAGATATCCGAATAGATAAAAGGACCTAGAGGAAACAGAACCAATAGGAAATTGAGTGACAAAAAGAATGAAGGTCACGAAAAGTTCAAGATGAAGCTCAGCTTGCTGGTTCTTGCCCAAATATGTATTCAAGATTTGACTGCACAACAAAACACATATCTTCCCTCAGCAATGCTCAACTAACTAGCAGTTACAGCTGAAGCTAAGGCAAACTGTTACCTTTACCTCAACAACAGATTCATCTAAACAGATTCATTCATTTTTTTCCCCTCTCCCACCTTCCCTGTTCTGTCTCCATTCAATGGCACAAGAACAGGGAAGACTTGCTATTATACTAATCAAAAATTCAAATGTATTAAATGGTGAGGAGGAGGAGAACTAACTCATTCATACCTCTAATGAAAATATAAGAATCTAAACTACTCTATGGACAATCCTAACTTTTTTTCAAGCACAGAAAGAAAAAAAGCACAAATTTAATTCCCAACTTGTTCAGCCTAAAAAAAAATGCATCTGTTTTTACAGCAAAAGCACAAAAAACAGGCCCAACAACTCTAGTATTCATTTTGATCAACAGAAAATGGCAAAGACACAGTGTAAAAGAGAAAAACATATGCATTTAGGAAAAGGGAATGTCCTACAGAGGGAATCAATGTTTTGGAAAGATTTCAAAGCAGAAAGGAATTATTCAGAAGTTTTGAATGATTTGAATAGCAATTCACTCCATTTAATGTACACATTATTTAGATTTTGATAATCTGTTTATTGACCTCAGAAGTAAGGCCAAGATTTTTTCCATATGCTCAACCAAGTCACTTACCACTATAAAAAACATTATCTGCAGGCTTTCTGATGTCAGACAAGATCACATTGTTCTTTCCAAAACGTTTCCTGTATAAAAAAAAAAAAAAAAAAAAAAAAAAAAAAAAAAAACAGAGACACACAAAGCATAGTTAGTCAACAATCTTCTTTTTTGGTATTCTGCTATTCAATTTAGCAGGAGAAATATCTAAACAGTAGATACCACTGATAGAAAAGCATAAGTCAGAGATTACTCTAACCAACACAAGATTAAACCAAGTTTGAATGAGTAGCAGTACATTCCAGTTTTCTGTTATTTGCAGAATTCTTAAATATATTTTAGAAGTGGTTGAAAACATAGAAGTCACAAAAAAAAAAAAAAAAAAAAAAAAATACAAACTGGTGAATTTTTTTGCTGCAATCAGTTCATCTTTCACCAAATCACAACCAATTCAAGATCTTATATCCTGATCTGCTAATCTTTATTTTTCTTTAAACTATACTCAATATGACACCTTATTCCTAAAGTTACTGAATGAAATTCTGATAGATAAAAAACGTCAAACTAACAAATAGATATTTAGGAAAGTGCTATATAAATTTTAAGTTGTTTTTTATTTTTTTCTTCTCCACACAGCCACATAATGCCTATTTAAAAACCCAATATCTGCCTCTATTGAACACTCAAATCCAGTAGTATTTTGCTGGACTATGAAAACATAAAAAGAAAACCGAGTGTACTCTGAGGATTCAAACTGTGAATACTTCCATTTAAAGTCAAACTGACTCAGTGTCACTTGCATAAAATTATGTTATTTTGGGACTCGTGACCAAAGTACATACAGAAAGTACACCAGTATACCTACACCAATCACAGGAATAACAAAGTTAGTCCATCTGGTATTTACAAAACCAAGCATTAACAAAAAAAGCACAAACTCAATTCACAAATTCACAGGTCACAAAACCATGACTTACCTCAGAAGTTTAGCAAGTCCCACTCCAAGCTGGCCAAGACCCCCTAAAAGACAACAGGCCATTGTTAATCAGAGAAAATACAGAGTTCCATTATGAAATATAGGACAAATTGGTATTATTCTTCTCAGAGAGTTAATAGCTTTTTGAATTTTCAAGGACACAACTGAAGAACTGGTTTTAGCTTTCTGGAATAAAAATAGTACGAAAGTTTACATGGGACCCTGATGCTATCACCCTATGGGAAAAGCTCATCACCATTCCAGAAGATTTGGGCAGATTTTTCTGTTCCCTTCCCCTCAATTTCCATATTCTTTCCACTAGGGAGGAAGAAAGGGAGAGGGGGAAACTTGACGGAGAAGCTGGAGCAAGAACACAGCTATGACAGGAGTCCTGACCTGTAATTAGCACCCGAGGATGATCCGACTCCGAAAAAGACACTGAATGAAAGCTGGCATCAGAGGCCACCTGGCGGGGTGAGATCCCAAGGCATCGGATAGGCACTACGGAAATCCCGCATCCACAGCCAGAGCTTTTAAGCAGCTGGGTGACTGCTCTGCTCATGCTTTTCACAACTGGCATCTTTCACCTTTAAATATGCTGTAACAAGGAAAAGAAAGAATTGTTAATTATGACTCATCCATATTCTTTAACTTTTTAAACAGCACCTTAATGGAGAGTTTAAGAGGAGTTTCATGCAAGCTAAGCCCCAACTAAGTTGCCAACCCAGATCAGCATCTGCTTATGGCAGCCTATGAAATAACATAAGTATTCACCATAGTGAGCACAAGAAAATATGCACAGCCCCAGCACAAAGAGTTTGGTATAACTAGCAAGCATACGAAATGGTACTATTTCAAGTTTCCACTGCAACATTTTTTAAAGTCATTAAAAAAAACATAATTTCAAGCATAAAAGGAGTCTAATGTAGAATGCCAAGTTTCAGCTACCACGATGACAAACTTTCACTCCAAAGTACCTGCAATGAACCTGTGCAGACTGTCACAAATAACTGAGTCATACTGATGCAATACTAAAGAGGTTAGGTTAAATCAACAGAGGAGACAGCAAGTTTCTTTAAATACTGCTTCACTCAAACAATGCATGTGATGGGAAGTATCAGGAAGCAAATAGATTCAGTGTTTGATTTACATAGGGCTCTTGAGGAGTGCTGCTTACTTCACAGCAGTCAGATACAGCTTGCTGAGAGTAACACATTGCAAAGGTATCCCCATTTTTTTTTTTTTTTTTTAAATGAGCTATATGCAAGTCTGTCTTTCTCCAAATCTTTTATGCTGGGAATGGGAAAGCAGAATATTGTAACCCAAAGAAATTGCACATACATACTCCCTTTTCTGTGACTGCATTTTATTTCTTTCAAATACATTTTTTCAGGCACAGTTACTTAAATCCTTCCTTATCTCCACCTGAATAACTTTTAGCAGACTCCCCCAGAGTGATATAAAGAGTAAATTTGCAGATGATAATGTATTTTTAAACTAATTTGCCTACTATTACCTCATCAGCTCCTTTCTCATATACTTTTGTTTCATTTATGATGAATAGAAAGGTGGAGAAGAAAGGCCACAGCTGAAAGTTACTGCAGCAGATATTCACACACATTCATATTATCACCAGTTAAGTTCAGCACTAATTTCCAGTAAGGACAGAAAAGCAAACAATTGACTTCAATGATGCTTTCACTTATGATAACACACAAGACTGGTAATTTTTCTGATACATCAAGGAGTCTTGCTGCTCAGATAAAGACAACTTGCTAAATGAGCTGCTATACAGTTAATGAGAGACCAAGAAAAAATGTTATTAAAAAGCACATTTACACATTAAAACTGATGGAAGTGACTTTGAGATGCACCAACATTTTTTTCCCCGATTTTTCATTTACTTTTTGGGCTTCCTTGTTTGCATATCCATTTATTGCACTGGGAAGCGCGCACAGTTTGAATCTCAATCACTTAACCAAACTTTGGCCACACATAAACACACATAAAGCCATTAGGGAGATCAGTTTGGCTGATATAGATTTGGGAGAGCGCCAAACCTCCCGTCACAGGATGACAGGGCCATTGCGCAATCCACAGGCTTTGCAACAGCTCCCCTGTGATTCCTTGTCCCAAGCCAAGCCAATATAATTCTGTTTAATTCCACTCGCAAAGCCAGAGCAAACAAGCTGTTCTTTGAGCACTGAAAGCACAGGCTTAAGTTACAGCGGTGACTAATGGATATCTAAGACATTAGGCAGCAATTTGAGAGCTCTTTTTCCTATCTGAATTCTCTCTGGTGTCAGTTCATACGGCTCTGCCAGTGCTTCTTATCTTCAGTCATAAGACTAATAAAGTTCCTCTCCTCTATAATCTACCTTCACAGAACAGAGATGCTCTTATGCTCTTTTTGAGATTCAGTCCCTATATAAAGTTTTCTTGAAACTAACCCACAGGTGCAAAAGTAGCTGTGGATGAAGAAAAGACAATAGGAAGACAGAGGCGCACATCCAGATTATTTGATATCATAAAATACATGTTTCTACTTAGGAAACCAGCATAAAGAATCACAAGGGCAGTTTTAGTTCTTTAAGGAGACATGGTAATAATGCTTTTCTGTTCCTGAAAGGGATACTAAAGCTATGTTAGCGCTAACAAGACTTTCTATGATCTCTGGCCTGCAAAAGTTACCTTGGGAGCAGCAAAAAAATGCATTTTACATTTTGAGCTCTAGAACCTGAGTACACATACCAAAGCTTTTTGCTATAAAAATGCCATCCTAGGATGAAAGCAGTTTTCGCACCTGCTAGTCTGGTTTCTCCAAATTCACTTGCAATAAAAACAGACTGGCTTCAGTTGAAAAATTACTGCCAGGCTGACTCAGAACAGTAAATACTACCAGTCACTAAAGAAAAATAAATAAAATCCTTGTATCACCTCACAGTACAGTCATTTCCAAGAAAAGCATTTAAAACATGCATTTTTCTTTACTTCAAATATGAGGAAGAAGAAATAGAAAGTGTTCTAACTAGTTAATAAATACTAAAAGCTACTAGCAGAGGGCCAGATAACAAAGAAATGAATAGTGCTGATTAAAAAAAATTCACAGAACAGGCAAGAAAAATGCTAGCCCTACCACAAGGCAATTTGTTTCCTCCATCCAAGTTGCTATTGCAAACTTTCTGCTACCCCACGGCTGCTTATTTTAGGTAATCAAAGGCATTATTCATATCATTAAACACAGAATTATGACCCTCTTATATTGCATTACCTTCAACTTTTTCAGACAGTGGTTTTTACTCATTACCCAAGCTGATATAAAAACATTAATTTTGTTCTTTTTTAGATTAAACAAAACGAGGAGGTTTTATCCCAAAACACGAGACTTACTTCCCCCATGCTGCTAATTTAAATTAGCAACCCGCATTATATTTAAGGATTATGCAATGCCCCAGGGAATTTTTCTGCTCCCATCCTTACCTTCTCAGCAGCTGGCAATACAGCAGGAGCAGCAACGAGGGCAATTTAAAGGACACTGCCTCTTTGAAAAGCCAATCAAAATCTTACGGAAAGTAGGAGTTGTCTCCTACAAAAAAAAAAAAGTGTGCGTACGCCAGAGCAGCGGCAGCCGGGGATATCGCATCGTCCACATTTGCTCAATTTTGAAATGCCCGTAACTTTGCGATAGGCAGAAAACCTAAACTTTGCAACCAGCTCCTTTAACTAAGAACAACAAAAAAAAAGAAAGTACAATCTGGGGTTATCTCTGAAGGTCGGGTTTGAAACTAATGGCTTGCAGTGCAAAGGATTAGCAAAAAGCAAACACATGTTCAAACTTAAAGTGCTGATCTCCCTTGGATGCCAGAAAAATTATACATTTTCTAAGGAGATTAAAGGGGGGAAGGGAGAGAAAAAGCTCCAAAATTGACTGGAGCTTAGTAAGTCTGTAGCTGTTCCTTAATGAGACTCTGCAAGCATTATACAAACTGCAAACACTCATTGCTAATATAAAAGACAAAAGTATGTTTTATAGAGGTTAGCAGTTTCTTACGCTTTGGTTATTAATAGATCATTACAGTGATAAGAAAGATAAGGAGCTCGGAGCCTGATGTGGAAAATCCCACAAGATTCAGCTTCGGAAAAAATAGAGAAGAGAGAATTCATCAGCAAAACCAAAATTTCCTACAAACTTTCTGGCTCCTGCTGCTGAGCAGGAGGCTGCTACATTGGGATAATCCAATAAGCCTAAAACTTGTGTCTCTTAAAGAAAGCTACGGTACTTCCCATGGTGGGAATCTTGCAGGTTACGCATTCCTGGATTTTAAAAACTACTAGCAACCTCACAAATAGGTTCTAAACCACCACAGCAAACGTGAAGATACTGTTCTGGAATCGCACTGGTCTCCAAACCACCTGGTCTTTCTGCCGTAAGGATACTGATATGAAAACTCGTCTATATTTTCTAACTGCAAGGAGAATTGCTTAAGATTGGAAAGCTGCTGAGGCCTCCAGAAACCCGAAATAGCCAAGAAAGCCAGAAATAGCTAATAAAATAAAATAAAATAAAATAAAATAAAATAAAATAAAATAAAAATATCCAATAGCCAGTAAGACCCCAATATCTAGTAAAAGTAGTACCTGCTCCAGGGCAGAAAGCCCCTGAGAGGGGTACCGGGACCCTCCAGGTGCTGCCTGGTGTGGAGGGACAGCTATATGTGGGCCTGGCTGTATGTTATCTCCGTCAGGCAGCTGGCTAACCCCAAGGTAGAACAACCTTGAGGCAAAAAGCTCGTTTTTCGTGGGTGACGCAAGTGCTGGGGGGAGGAAAGATGACACAGGATCCCTGGCCGAGGCCACCAAGAAACCGGTTCACCGCACGGCCCCTGGAAACGCAGCCAAAATCAAACCCCGAGGGCTGGAGCAAAGAAAAAATGGAAGGTTTTATATAAAGCAGGAGAACGAGGCTGCTACTTGGGGATGGTGCTTTGGAGCGCCAGGCCTTGGAGAAAAAAAAAAAAAAAAAAACAGCATTTGGAATGAGGGGGATGTTAAAATCTATCAATCAATCAATAAATAAAATGAGCAAGGCAGCACTCGAGACCACAGCTCTGATTTTGGGTGGGTATTTTCCTTTTTTTCTCCTTGTTTGTCCCTTTTCAGCCCCCAAAGGATGGAGCCGCCTCAGCCCTGTCTCCCCTCGCCCCGGGGTGAGTCGGCGCCTCCCCCCGCCGCCGTGCGCGGCCACAGGCCCCTGAGGGGAGCGACCGTTGCGACCGTTAGGACCGTTGCGACCGTTAGGACCGTTACGGGGCTGCAACGGCCGGGCGCCCCCCCCCATTCATTCAACGCTCACCGAGCTCCCGCCGCCTCGCCGCGCTCCTCCGCCGCCGCCGCGCCCTGATTGGCGGAGAGGGGCGGCGGGGGGCGGAGCTACAGCGCTACGTCACCGCCGCCGGGGCGGGTGTAGGCAAAGCGGGAGGGGGATGCTGACGACAGCGTGACGTCATACCCCACGCCATTTTAGCCCGTGTGGCGCCCATGAGGTCTGGATGTACAAAATAGTGAGTAATTTGCCTCAAAAATATGAGGATTTACGCCTAAAAGTGAGGAAACACCAGATTCCTCATGAGGGAGGTGTGAAGGATTATGGCAGCCTGGGGCCTGACCCTGCCCTGGGGTTGTCATCCTCTTGCAAACATGACCTCAAATCATCGAGGTGCCCGACCCAAAAGCAGGTTCAGGTTTAACTATGAGGTAAAAATGTAGCAAAGCCTGATTTTGCTTAAAAAAAAAAATGTAAATTTATGGTTTTACCTCTTTGCCGACTCTTTGAATGCAACTGCTGAAGGGAAATTTTCTGATGATGGATCCTGGGGGAAGGAGATTGAGCCACACTCAAAAAAAAAAAAAAAAAAAAAAACACGTTTCATTTAACCAATATGGGGAAATTCATGGAAAATTGGTGACTTCTGTAGGATGGGTTTGTCTGAGCTCAATAACCAGACCCGTTTGGAAAATTCCTCCAAGAAATTCATATGGAAGCTCCTGAGGTGTTTTTGTCAGAGATGAAGAAGGACTTTTGGGGGTATTTGAATTAAAAAAATAAAATAGAAGTTGATTGTGGAGAACATGGGCAGGAAGATGTCCTGCAAGTTGGTGATAATTATCGTTGTGATAATTAATGGCACAAATTAAGGAATAAAGTAAGTATTAGGCATTTGCTTGTCTACTTGGAGATAAAAAAAGGAAAATCAGGAAGAAAATGAATGTGGCCCCCGGAAAACACTTCCAGGGCTCCCAAGGAACAGCAAGGGGAGCGTTTGAAGGTAAACATGAGTCAAGCATGAGTCATTTTTAAAACAAAACCTGAGAAGCTCAAAAGCTGCACGCAGAAATGGCTCTGCTGGGCAAATAGCACCCAGTGGGTCCAGGAAAGGCCCTGCGCTTAGGAAATTTATAAAGTATTTCAAGAAATTTAATTTTTTGCACTTCCTCATATCTCATTGTTCTGCTTGGCTGGAAAAACAGCTTTTATTTTGTAGAGAGGGGCTAGATGTTATTCTCTGGAAAGCTACCTGAGGTTGTCTGCTCCTGCTGTGGGTGAGCTCATCACTATATTCCTATCAAATGAGCCAAAAGTATAGAAAATGACCACAGAGTGTCAAACAAAGATTAGCCCAGACCTTCCTTTTTTTTTTTTTTTTAATCCTTTTTTGTATTTTTTATTTTATTTTATTTTATTTTTGTCCCTAACAGCAGCTGTTTCCCCATAAAACTCTCGCAGACCTCAGAGCTCTGCAGCTCAAGGACTTTCGGAACCAGACGGTGCTGTCTTTACAGTCCATGTATTTATAACCCCCTTTCATTAATATATTTCCCCATGAACTCTTCCAGATGCTTTTGAAACTCGTGTTAATTTTAGCATCTATGCTGGACGCTGGGCCTGTTGCAAACATAATTTTGTGTTAATTAGCTGTGGCTAAACTATTATGCAACAGCCCCCAACCAGCCTGCCAAGGGGTGGAGTTCATCAGCAGGAGAGAAGAAAAAAAAAACCACAAAACTTTCACAAATGTCTAGGTGAAAAGGCTAATCTTATCTCAAGGCCTTTGTTCTTCAAGATTGCTGGGAGTGTTAATGTTGTTTGTGCTTTTGTGAGAGATAAAAGTGTTTGGGATATAAGAGGGGGAGAAAAAAAGTAGTAACTTTGGGTGCTAGAAAGTTCAGCTCTGCTGAAGTGAGGAGGAGGCTGGAGCTGTGGCAAGTCTTTGTGGGGCCGTTGTTGGAAAGCAGGAGATTTGGGATTGCCCTGGGAAGGAGGATTCAAGTCTCTAACCAGTGTGTCCCCACGGTCAATAAAATTAATGATACATCAAACACGATGTCGTGTTTTCCAGCAACTTCTCTCTTTTGTCCTTCACAGGGCTTCCTCCTTAACCACATAGTCACAACGTTGTACATAGGAGAAATCATTTATTCCAGTGATGAAGACCCTCCTCAGACCTTCAGCGTGGGAAAGACATGGGAACGGCCAGACATTCCCCGGGAAGGAGAACGGCTCACTAGCCTCCTGCTAGCAATATCAGAAATACTGATGCTACTTTGTCTGCAAATAGCATGGGAATCTTGATTTAGGAATGGGATTCCTGTATCCTGCTGGGCTCAGTTGGCTGAAAAAAACAAAAGCGTAGCGCACCAGGATGCTGCTGAGAGGAGTCTTAGAAAGCGTGACACAAGATCAGATTTAAATCCAGATACTTCGCACAAATTGCCCCAGGCTCCGTAATCCCTTCTGGCTGCTCATTAAGAACTTCCTGCTACTTGCAGCTTTACGATTTGTCTAGGAAATAAAGATGGGGAAATCAGGATCGTCAGGACTGCATGGAGCCAAGGTCGTTTCACTGGCCAATGAAGGTCCCCTCTCTATGGAGACCTTGTGCCAATGCCCCAAGAAAGCCACAGCTGTGTTGTTAATCACATTGATTTGGGGAGTGCCTGCCTATCAGCTCCGGCACCTGGGACTGCCATTCGCAACAAGAACAGACAGTTCAGGACGTTGGCTGTAAATAAACCAGGCAGACGTGGGCTGGGGAGGAGGACCATGACAAATGGGGCAACGTGATGAGGCAAAAATAGAAGGTAGAGGGGTTCACAGCACTGAGAGCAAAGGAGGGTGGTGAAGCTTTGAGGAGACTGAGGGGCCTCAACAAAGTTTATTTTCCCAAAGAGAAAGGAAGAAGCAGGATCTGTAAGCATGGGGCACAACTCCAGAATCTCTACAGCAGAGAGCCTAGGAGGACATGGAAGAGGATGCAGCAAGTCTCCACTTTCTGCAGGGGATTTGTCAGCTCGCAGGACGCATTCCTTTGGATGAAACCTCCAAAATTTGAGCCCAAGTTAATGATAACCCACAAACCATTCAGAGTCCTGTTCTTCCCTCCTGTATAGAAACTTACCTTCCATGTGTCTCCAAAGAGCCTAAAAAGACATGTCTCCAATAAAATCCCTTGGAAATGCCAGCCTAACTCAGCTCAGGGAATCTGGTATCAGATGAACTTCCTTTCTAAAACTCTTTTAGTTAGAGAATCTATCCCTATTTTAGTGCTAGACTTACTGCAGAGCCTAACACTCACTGAGGTCCTTATCTCACAGTGGACGTGCAACTCAAGTCTGCTCTCTGCAAGGCACACAGAACACCAGGCACACAGATAAGATGAGCTTTCTTTTCCAAATAGCAACACCCACCTCCTTGCACAGAATAAAACAGACTTTCTCAAGTGATAGGACAGAAGCTCCTGGGGTGTTTGCTGAACTGCCCCTCCAGCTGGGGTTGTAGACTCGAGTATGTCACAACCGATGGAGTATTTATCCGGTTTCATGGCATGGCATCGCTGTCTGACAGGATAGAGAAATAATGGTTTTGCTACGGGCCCTGTTCCGGGGAAGATCTACTCAACCCAACTCAACCAAGTCCCAACCAAGTCCCACCTCAACTAAGACCAGCCAGGTGACTCTTTCTACTGGGCTGATGCCTCATTTAGAGAAGCCAATTAGGACTTCTGCATATATATGAGATGCTGGGCTTGATGGAGAAGGAGCCATCTCTTCCTGTAACTCTTTTACAGAGCAGAAGCACCCTCAGAAATGCTGTACAAGACCTGACCTAAGAGGTCCTTCATTGCCACTGCCCTGGGTGACCTGAGTGGGAAGGTTGGAAGCCACAGACTACGGAGGGAAGGAGAACTCTTCTACCAGGTGTTCATGCAGAAGAGCCATTGAGAGGAGGCAAATTCGGAAAGAAAACAGAGGAAGTTTGCAAGGTGAAGATGAGGAAGAGCTAGTGTAGGGACCATTAAGTGCAGCACTATGGACATGTGGGCAGTCAAAGATCACTTCTGCAGCGAGCAACAGCTTTGAGCGTACAGACCATGCAACTAGGAAGCAGGTAGTACAAACTGCAATCTTTCTGTGTGGAACTGTGTCCAGATCACACAGCTTCTCAGAAAACATCATTCACTTGCATAAATCAGCAGTATTGGTTTGTGCTTACTCATAACTGCTGGTGCTCCCCCCTGTTTTTTGATACATGCCGGCTTAGACCCAAGATATGTAGATAAATCTCATAGAGGCAGTGTTATGTAGAAATTTAGGAATACAACATGTCTTTGGGAGAAAACCAAAACCAGCGAGGGACATTGTGCAGTCTCCACAAAAGGAGGAAAAAGTGTTATAGCCTCATTTGTTTTATTTATCCTAAAAATTATCATAGAAAATTTGTTGCTAGGTTGTTGCTGCACAGGACCATACTGACCTGAAAGTGTTTGCTGGTTGGCTCAGGAGATCCGTGTGAACTGGAGAATGCAGCAGGATGGGATCTGATCACGAGAGGATGGAGGGATGTCGTCCTGTAGGATCACTGAATCCCTCCTTGCACCTACATGTTTTATCCCACGGAGGAGAGAGCCTGGATTTCACTTCAGTGACAGCTTGGAAAGTGGAAGGAAGAAATATCTTTCCCCACAGCACTGAACTGTTTTAACCCTGGTGTTCATCATATCCAACAGGTCGACACAGGCTGTCACAATTTGGTGGCAGGCAGGGAGCACCTACTCCCGACCAAAGTCAGTCTGATCCTCCCTTTGTGTTTGATGCACATCAAACACGTGCATCAAATTGCACTGCCCTTTCCTTGGAGGAGAGATGGAGGGGAG
Organism: Crypturellus tataupa; assembly: GCA_034781795.1. Lineage (NCBI taxonomy): Eukaryota > Metazoa > Chordata > Aves > Tinamiformes > Tinamidae > Crypturellus > Crypturellus tataupa. The sequence goes on along the minus strand of JAWLRI010000340.1, from coordinate 34,838 downwards.
GAGGATTTTAATGGACTTTAATGATTTCCTTTTGTTTAAAGTCTGATGCTGCCTGAAAGGTGACGTTTTCTGCAGGATTTTCTGCAGCAGGTTCTCCTCTGGCGCTGTGCACATACACCTCAGAGACCTTCTTATAATCGAGATCTTTTTGCAAACATATGATAACAACCCTGCAAGGGCAGCTCCCCTTGGAGACACCGGTTTATCCACCATGGTGCAAGAGTCAAGTGAATACTCTTAATGCAACCATGGCAGGTGTTTTATCTGGTTCCTTTTAAATCTGTGCTGCCAATTTTCTCCCTCAGTGTGGGGTTTTGGAGGAGGGATGGGGCACAATTCGTGAAAGTACGGAGCAGCAAGAGTAATCAGAAAACCTTGGGAATAGGGGAAGGGAACTGAGGTTGTTTTGTCACAAGTGGGGATGGCTGAAGATGACAGCGCCTCAATTTTATATCACAATAAAAAAAAACAGCAAAAATATATTGGTTTCCACAACAACCAGGGTTAGGACAGGAAGCCATGCACTGAAATAATAGCAAGAATATACGTTAGGACAAACTTAGAAGTAATTCCTGGAAAAAAAAATTCCCTGGGGAGGGAGCAGAGTCCTTGTTGCTGGAAGTTTTAGGAGCAGTTTAGGTAAACCTGCATCAGAAATGATGCACACATAGCGGATAAAGAAAAGATAAAAAAAAAAAAAAGGTAACCTTTTATGCTGAGAATGTTATGAAATGGTCACTAATTTAGTTTTTTTGAGTCACACAGTCATCAAGAGGCCTTGGCTTGTCCTGCAACAGGTTGCTAGGAATTCCTAGATCTCAGCAAGAGATGAACTTGTTACTTTGGGGAAGGAAACAGCTTCTTTTTTTTTCTTTTTTTTTTCCTCAGACTTTCCTATGCAGGCCCATTTCCCCACTGCCTCCCACCTTTACATCTAAGCAGATGAACAGGATGAAGGATGCACCAAAAATGTAAGAATGACAGGATTTTGAGGCATCTTTGTATGTGCAAATAATACTCTTCACTCACACTTGCCCATCCAGAGGCTCTAACATTGCTACAAAATCCCCTGTGAGTCGGTGCTCGCCCTCTGGGTGGGTTTTCACCCCCCTGGGTGGGTTTGCCCCCTGCAAGGGACAGGCAGATGCTCTAATTCAAAGCTGACTCTGACTTTTGCTGACTCCTTTTTTCCTGCAGGGCTCCTGGAGCACCGAGAAAGTCACAGGGAAGGCTCAGGACAAAAACAGGGAGTGCTGACAAACCTCCCTGCCCTTCAAAGCGACCGTAAAGGCCAAATACCTTTGTCATGCAACAAACGTGAGTAACCACGGCCAAAGCCAAAGGCAGTAGAGACACACAGTGTTCCCTAAGTGGCTGTTTTTGCAGAGCTGTATCCACTTTAACCATGTCTAGAGTGATGGAGGCAGAAGGAAATACACTGAGCAGCGCACACAGGGTCCATCTTTCTTCCCCACTGGCTTGGACAGTGCAGGTCTCTACGCAGGGATTCATTTGAAGCAAGCTATGGAAGCAGAATACACTTTGTGCAGCTTATAGTTAACCTTACAAAAATCACTTTCCAGTTTAAATTGGAGCATTGCTTCAGACAGCTCCTAGGCCAGTAGAAAAAAGAATTTGTTTGCAGTAAAACTCCCTCCATTGAGGACTTTCCTAAAGGCTTGTGTCCTTCTGAGTGACACGCTGCTTGGTATGAAAACAAGCTCATACAGATCTCCGAGGTGAGCAGATGTTGCAATACGTCAAGGGTTAAGGAATGTACCCTGGGAGAGATGAAAACCAGAAAATCTTAAGGCCAGAACTGGGGCAAAGCTTCACGACGAGTTTATCAGACACCATAAAGAGCAGTGGCTTCCAAGGCAGCGAGTTTTATTGTCCACCTCTATCCAACTCCACCTGGATGCAACGTTCCAGGATAACAGACGGCTCTTCGGAGTGCGCCTGGGCCAGTGCAAACCACACTGTACTGGGAGTCCATTTTCTCATGAGAAAAAAATAATTTTCAGTGGAAAGCAAACTAGGCTGAGTCCTTTACTGTGATACAGTGAGAGAGAACTTTGAGATTTCTATAGAAAAGATGCTCTACAAACACAGAAATGTCCTTGCTTTCCTCCTATCCAACAGAACTAATTCTTTGGGAACTCTGCAATCCAAGGAGCGTCCATGTGATGTTGACAGTACCCACTGCTCTTCTGATCGGGGAAAACATTCCAGTTTTGGGATAGCTGGCCACTGGGATTAGCTTTATGTGAAGCCAGATCCCTAGACGTTGGTGAGGGAGAAGGTTTGGAAGCAGCCAAAGGCAAAACAGCAGGTTTTGGACAAGGTTTTGTGCCTTTTTTTTTATTATTTTTTTAATGGGATTCACTGTCAGTGCAATGATGCATCTTCCTATGAAGCTCAGACATCAAGAGAAGAGGAAACATCTGACCCAAAGAGGATGAACCACTTGGTGCTTTTCTGTCCTTGGGATGCTAAAGGGTTACAGAGTTTCTGGATGAATGTGTCAGCACATATAGTCTTTTTTGACTCAGTAAATGTGCAGCTGCCAGATGCACAGGGCAACGAATACACTTATTTATAATCTGTGTTTACAGCAGCTAGAGGAACTGGCTCCATGAGCAGTAAATGTCCTGAAATCCCCCCAGTTCCTTCCTCACTGTCACGGAGAGCTGGATTAGAGTGACAAGAACATACATGCCCTTACAGAAGCAGAGCTGATGATGTCATCCTAGTGCAAGAATGACATGACAGACATCTAGACATAGCCTTTCTACACTATAAGGGAGAAAAACAGCCCCAATAATGAGCAGAAATGTTCAGTATTACCATACAAAGAGGATCACCCATCCTTAGCTCT
>JAWLRI010000340.1:0-31860 GCA_034781795.1 Crypturellus tataupa | reverse complement strand
AGGGAGAAAAACAGCCCCAATAATGAGCAGAAATGTTCAGTATTACCATACAAAGAGGATCACCCATCCTTAGCTCTATACTGGGCTTAAGGGCCACGGCAGAAGCAAACACTGAACATTACAGGGGAGAGGAAGAAAATCTCCGTGCTGACCAAGTTGGTCATTATATGACAAAAAAAAAAGTCAAAACTCCCTCCCCATCTAGGGCCCAAAGCAGGAAAGTCTGTGATGTGCAGAAGCAGAAGCAGACCTGGGAGTAGATGCACAATAGCTCAGACTAGCCAATGGGGCTTATTAGGGTCTGGGGAACCTTTGGGTTTACTAGTCTTAGAGAATGTGAGTCCCTTCAATTTACCTGCTAAAACTGGATCAATGCATTTTATGAAGCCTGCAGGAATCTCGTGGACTTAAATCCCTCATCTCCAAAGTGCCTCATTCAATTAACCTCAAACTTCCCTCAGTCCAAAATAACGCTGACTTGGTAGAGGGCCCTGGGGGGAAAACTCCTGATATTAAAAAAGAAAAATGCAAAATGCATTTAAAACAGAATCTAAAGTGGCGATCTTTGCAAAACGGAGCCATTACCACGGCTACAAAATTATTTATCGAGCCCTGGTGGCAACGCTTTGAGCTTGCACAAGAGCGGGCAGGCACCTTTCCCACGGAGGCACCAAGTGAGTGTGCAGCGTATCGGGGAGAATCAGCTTGAGAATCCAAACGTGGTTCTTGCCTTTGCTGGAGGGCAATAAGGCATTGCGTTGCTAGGCGGGGAGAGGCAAAGCATTTGTGAACTCCATTTTCCATACAGCAGCATTGGATAATCTTTATAAGCCAGCACAATGAGGCTAAAACTTTGCTCTTCATTTTTAATATCCCTTTTACTGGAAAAAAATATACAGTTTATGCTTTCTTCTCGTTTAGCTTTTCTTCTCTCAGGGGAAGGGCTCTGCAGAGCAGCATTTCAGGATCTCTTTGCATTTGCAGTGAAGGCCCCTCGGAAGACAGGTGATGAAGCTGGGATTATCTTTCCTTTTCTTAATTGGCATAATTTTTCTGTCATTCCTGCAGGCTGAAATGCAACTGAAATTTTTTGCATTTCCTCCCCCTGGCAACACGAGGACAGATGGAATGGAGAAAGGAACTTTGTGCTGCCTTCAGCTCTCTGTTTATCCACAGTTTTTTGTTGGAGCAGGATACAAACATAGAGCAGCATATGCTTAAACTAAAAACATGAGCTTGCCAACTCAAAGAGGTTGGGAATTTTCCATCCACAGAAAGAGCAGTTACAACAATAACAACGACGGCAACAACAAAATTACTTGGGGTATGAATGGATTTTGCTCAAATCATTCGTTTTTCTTTACATTCTACACTCAAATGTTGGCAGTTGTTGAACTAAATCCACAGTGTTTCAAGTTATTGAAGTATTGTCTTGCGTGACTCCAGGCCCTGGTTTGCCTGCTGGGATCACAGTTTTGGGTGCCACACATTCCTAGTCTTTCCAAAATAAACTGGAGAGCATCATTACCCCACAAACACCCCAAAGTATAATTCAAGTGTTACATCAGCGGAAATGATACACGACAATTTGTGATTGATATCCTCGTAGTGACTACTAACCATGACAATATTAATGACTTCTGCCCAAGAAGCCTTCAAAACCGTTATTCCTGGAATCTGGGAAGAGCCTTTTTTCACCTCCTCTTCATGTGATTCTGTTGCTGGAGACCAGGCATGGTGAAGCTCCTCACCTCTCTGCTTCAATTGGCACAGGTATTCCTAGATAATTTAGTTAAACCAGCTCAGCTCTGTTCTCATGATGCAGCATCATCCCTTCATCCGAGTGCAGAGTCCGTGTCTTGGGACATGTTCTTTGGGAAGGAGTCCAGAACACGAAGACATGGCATGTAAGCTACCCCAGGCCCCTGTGAGTATACAGTTCACTGAGCCAAAACCTTTCAGCTCAGCAACCCGAAAAGGAATCCTGAAATAGTAAAACGCTTTTGTCACAGATAACAAAACGAAACGTTCCGGCAAGATTTAATATATATATGTATACATGTCCTAAGAAAAAGTGCCCGAGGCCTTAATTCTCAGTCAGGACTAAGTTAAAATCTCAATTTTCTGGAAGGGAAACCTTCCATGTAGCTCTGCCAGCAAAATTAAACCCTCTGCTGCACATATGGATCTGGCCAAGTGGAGATCAGAGGAGGGGTCAAGCGCAAGTGACAGCCCTTAATCACACCCCCTAATGCCCGGCTGGACCATGCAGGACTCAGCTGCAGGGCACGAGCAGAGGTCCCGACACATCATTGCACCCTGGTATGTGTTGAGAGCGTGGGCCAAAAGCACCTCCCTTTCTCCTGTGCAACCCTTTGAAGTGGAAGAAGGGTTTATTGACAAGAGTGCCGACAAGTTGTTGGTGTTTCTTGAAGGTAGAAGGATTCAAAGCAGCTCAGGATTGGCACAGAGCCTGATTTAAGGAAGTGATTAATGGTATCAGGCCATTTCAAAGGCAGGAGAGCAAATATAGCAGCTCAACTTTTGCTTCAGTGGCCACCTGATAATTTCATGGGGTGCTCTTTGATTCTTGAAGTGTGAGATGGAGCAGGTGGCTGTTCCCTACCTTCTCCATGGCAATATTTCATAGGCCTTCATCCTGCCCTCACCCTGTCCATGACTTTTCCAGGCTGAGGAGCAGGAGTAAGTTTACTAAGGGAACAAAAAGCAAAGGAAGAGCAGAGCAAGGGATGAAGAAGCAGGGCAGAAGTGTCTTAGTGCCAACAGAGACATCCTCCTCCAGCACTGAGGCAATCCCTATGAATGTTCAACTGGCCTGAGCACAGGCTGTAGGGAGCTCGGAGTCAGCTGCACCCGTATCCACCCCTGTCCTAAGGTTTCGGCCATGATCCAAGGCCTTCCCGATAGGGCCCAGCTGGACAACCCTTCCCCAGGGTGCCCAGAAGTTTGTCAAATTGTGAGAAAGAGCACAGAGCCCTGCAGGATAAGGAAGATAAAAGTGAGGACGGAGAATGAGCTGGAAATCAGCAACCTGGATGGTCCACTATGGATAGGAGCAGAGAATGAGCCTTCCAACCCAACCAACGCCTGCCTGGCCAGCAAAGACTCCTTGGTGGGTCAGTATGAATTTGTAGCTCACTAGTCCTGGCTACCTTTTACGTGGATTAAAAGTGTAAAGGAGTAATCTATTGGTTAAGTCATGTGCATTGTGCCTAGAGAGACTCTCTGCAGCATGAAGATCCCAAAGAAAGTGCCCCAGGGAGAGAGAAAGGGGTATAACATAGCAAGAAACTTGTTTTTTTTTTTCTTTTTTTCTTTAAATTTTCATCGTATCTAGATTTAAAGCATCTTGATTTCTTTTTTTTAATAAATCGCTGTCTGAAAGGCTGCAAACAGAAGCCAGTTTGCTCCATGCTAATAGAGGAATTTCGGGAATGGGAATTGCGAGAGGCAAGGGGAAGGGATGAGGACATGTCCCAGCTCCTCCTCTCAAGGCCCAGATTATGGGAAGGGAAGGTCAGATCAGGGCTGGGTCATGAGGCAACCACATCAGAAAGAAACCCAGGTTGCTAAAGGAAAGGAGAGGGAATAGCAAGAGGTTGAGTTTAACTCCAGAAGGGTGATAACATGATTGTTATAGCAAATTGCCCTCTCTTCATCTCTCCAGCAGAAGTTGCCACCCTTGTAATGGTAGGAGAGTGGCAGATTTAAGGATCTTTCTGGTTTGGAGAGGTCTGTTTACAGCCAGCCTCCCTAAGCCATCTGTTTTTTCATAGTTAAATATTTTTATTTTTTTCTTCCTCCTCTAAACGGTTCCAAATCAGCAGTTGGAAGCTCCACCAGGGCATCGTTCAGGTACAACGTGATCCCAAGCCACCGCAGAGCCCTTCCTCGCCTTGCAGGACACCTGGAGCTGCAACACAAGGAGCAGCGGGAGGGCGATGAGGTAACTCACTTGCGGTGGCAGAGCGGTCTGTCTATGGCAGGACCCAAGCTTTGGCCTCTGGATCCCAAATCCAACCCCGTGGGCATCCCGCTGCAGCATCCAAGCCTTGGGAGGCAGCTCGTAAATCCACGTGCGGTGCCACCATGCAAATCCTCTGTGTTCCTCCGTTATCACCAGCGTCATCGCAGCGCTCACCCTCACGGCTGCTGACTCACACTGTGGAGCTTTCCCCTTTCAGCTCCGTGGTTGTTTGTCCTTCCCAGATTCTGCAATCTGGAGCAGGGTGGAAAACAGCAGCGCTTTAATTCAGCATCACCAACGCCTTCCCCGTTGCGAAATCACAGCTTTGCAAGTCACTGGCAACGCAGCCCAAGCACCTTATAAATTTGATGTTGTGTAAGTGTCCCTTAAGGAACTTCAAAGGAAAATCTTTTCCCAGCAAGGCACAGCTACGTTTCCCTCTGCAAATACAAACCTAAAGGAACTGCAGCAACCGGAACCCTGTACATAACCCACTATCATCCAAAGTGCTCTTTTCTCCCTGCAACCACTGATTAAATATCCAACACGAGGCATTTTTTAACAACAATATCATTAAGTCTTGAGGGGAAAAAGAAAGTTCAGTTCAAGCGCAAGTCTCCGTCTCATGCAAGAGCATTTCAGTTATGCAAAGCTATTCCTACAGCCCGTCTCTTCCACGTGTCAGGAAAGCCTTCATTCCAGAGCCCATAGCCATGCAGGATACAGCCCCAGTGACTGATACACCCAAAGCAGCACTAAAAATGGCACTAAAGAGATGGAGGAAATGCAATACCCGAAGGCAAGCAGCTCTCTGCTCCAAGAACCTCCTCTGAAACAATCCCCATTCCTGACAGAAACCATTTTTGACAAGAAAGCTTATATTTCACACCATCACCGATTTGTAAACCTAAAAAAATGTAATTTTAAAATGTAATGTCTTTATAGATGTTCTACATTATTCACTGATGCATCACACAAAATAATTTTCCATCTCGGGAAGGAATACCAGGTTCTGTACCCTACATTATGCCCTTTCAGAATAGCTTCTTGCAAAAAGGCTGCGGACCTTTCCAGATCTACCCCTTTCCAGCCAGAAACTCCTACATTAGATGATTCTGTTACCCACAGTGCTGGACCCAGCCCAGCTGGTCTCACATCTGGCACAGCACAAACCCTGGGGCTGCATCTCCCCGAGGGGAGTCCTCTGGGTTGCTGTGGATTATCCACCTCCTCATAGGAGGTTCCCTCTGTGTCCTTTCCTTGCATAAAGATTTATGTCCTGGATGCATCTGTCAAGCTTAGACCGTTGGGATCATTTTTTACACGGGGAAAAATAAATAAATTTTAAAAAGTCATCCCAGCTTTGTGAAGCCTGCTTGAAAAATTGGTACTGAAAACTCCCGGAGCTGCATCTTGTCAGAGCAAGACATTCCTTGGGTGAGCTGCAAGACTAGTGGGCTGCAACTATGACTGCCCTTTATATCAGGGTCTACTAGTTTGTACTTTACATTGGGGCAAGTAATAAATCAGCTTTCAGCTACCCAAATTAAGTAGGAATTGTGTATTTGTTCAGGGCTCTGCACTGCAAACGCATAGAAAGTGCTTTCATTTTTTGATCCTGGAGTTCAAGGGCTGTTGGCACTAACGTACAGCTGGGAATCCAGCAGCCCTTGCACATACAAGAGCTTCTGTGAAACCTAATTTTGGCAATTACTCCGTGTATTTTTAGGACTAAAACAACATGCATGTTATTACAGTAAGGTAATTAGTTCATTTAATGGGCATTTGTTGCTACAAACAGTCCCTCATGCTGCAGCCATCTGAACACTGCAAAGCAACACTAAACCGTGTGCATTGCCAGCAGAGGATCAGCTACGACTCGAGATGACTCAGGTTGGCTGAAAAGTGGCAGCACGATGAAGAGGTCAGAGCTCCAGCTCCATTTCTGTTAACAAGCACAGAAAAGCAGCAACCACCAAATTTCATTTTGCCAACCTGGCAAATTCCCCACAGGAATGCAAAAGGCATCTTTGGATCTTCCCCCCTTGCTGTCTAACCCAAGTGGAAGGTTTCCTCACTAGATTAGCAACCAGATATTATCCAAACACAAAGTGTTACATGAGGAAACGCGTTTTCTCCTCTTTAATGCAGCGCCCAGGCTTTCTGCCAGGACTTGAGGAGGCAGATAACAAGCTGTAAGAGCAAACCCTCATGAGCACATCCTGGAGCATCAGATGAAGGGATGGGAAAGCGCCGGCAGTGCCCGAGCAGCAGGACAGCGGAGGAGCATTAGCTCTGCCCGCACACGCCAAAAGCCACAGCCTCATGGTGACATTTACGCAGTGGGGGAACCACAAGCCACCGAGCACCATCCAGTGCTAGACATGCTTCTTTCTGAGCCTCATTCAGCATCCACACATAGTTTCTCCTTGTTGTCTTCTTTTATTGCATGGGGAAAAGTGGTAGCACAAAAAATAACCCTAGAAAAGCAGTAAAGGACCATATGATTTTCCTTTTTCCAGTAAGAAATAGCTATAGCCACAATGCTCTGGCTTCAAGCTCTCTCCAGACATGTTCATGCTGCAGGATCGGGGAAGGTGGATGCTGCACGATCAGCAGCAGCCACAGAAACTCGGTGTTCAGCGGATGGGGAGCCTGTGCATACTCCAGCCTTGGGGATTAAACAGGTTTTCAAGACCTCAGCCAGGCCACTGGTTCCCATGAAACTTGTAGGAATGTGGTTGCCTCTAGGTTCTCTACTCTGAAGTCTGGTCCAAGATGGGAAACAGGTTGGAAAGGGGTGAGAGGGGACAGATCTTCAGCCAGACACAAAGTGAGGCTTGGGATTGAGGTTTGGAAAGCCAGGCTGGAATTCAAGTGAATTGAGTGCCCAGGACTGCATCCAGACATGTTCTGAGCATCTCCAAGGATGCAGACTCCAGCTTCTTCCTACAGCCTTTATCAGCATCTATCTCCCTTCACAGTTCCTCAGTGTCATTGCTCCTTTCCTCCCAAATCCCTCCAAAAAGGTTAAAAAAAAAAAAAAAATCACCCTATTCCACTTTGAATATGAGCTGAAGATAACCAGAAGCATCAGTGAGGACTCACACCCAAGTCTCACATCCACCCCCTGAAAACAAAGGCAAGATGGATCCCGCACAGTAATTAAAGAACATTTTTAGAGTCTTCAAGATTTTAATTCAGATAGACATTTCCACTGTGTTCTCAATGAATCTACAGCAAAAGTTTACAGCCGTTTTATATCTGTTATTTCCCCTAAACGGATAAACAACTCCAGGCATCACAGCTTTTTTCTTTTTCCTGAATTTGTTACCTTTTTGCAATATATTCAACACCACAGGGGCTGGGATTCTGTACGCACGCAGTGTAGTTCTAACAGCAGCGCACAGCTCCCAACCCTGCAAATTATTTCATTTTAAATCAAGTTTGAAGCAGCTACCAAGTCCAATTAGCAATTCCAGATGTTTGGACAAATGCACTCCACCTAAATTCTGAACTAGGTAACAGATATAGAATATACATGACTTTACACACAGTGCTATTCAGTGTCACACAGTTACAAATCAAGTGGAATTGCCAGTAGAGACATTTTCCCTCGCACAGGAACCCGTGCACGATAGCACTTTCCAAGGCTTTAGCAAAGCATACGTGAGACGCCAATATGCTACACAGTGCAATTTAAGTTATATCATATGCAACATGGACAATAGTGCACTTGAACAGGTCACCACATTCAAGAGTTTAAGCAATACAATCAAAATTTTGCAGGTATATATTTCCCTTTGTGTTCATGAAAACTGTGCAAGTTAGTTCCTCTTCCCTTTTTGGTTTATTTTTTGGTAAATGGCAGTGTCCACATCGATTGACCCTAAGTGTTTTCAAGGGATTTTATGACCACCTTACTATGTGGATCTTTAAGTGTGTGCACAAAGGTAGGGGACGTGCAGGGAAGCAAAGAGGGCTCCCGTGTGCAGCAGCAGCAGCCCCCAGGCTCCAGCCTGGAAGGCACTGGCCATGGAAAGGTCCGAAGGGAACATGCAACAAGGCTACCACACAAAATCCAGGAACTGTGTTCTCTTAGGAGGACCTACAAGTGTCTGAACATCCCAGCCTAACTCCAGCACTGCAGGAAGGCGACTATTTGGAAATGAAGCCTCCAACGCTTGCGCTTAGCTGGGAATACAAGGTGTAGTAAGGCAGAAAAGCAGGAAAGAGCTACTCGCTGCTCAGAACTACACTAGTATTTAGCTTTAAGGCTAAGTGATCCACGCTGCCACTGAGCCAAGGCAAACACACACCACTCAGTGGGGATCAAGCCCTGAAACTTAACTCGAGGATGAAATCCCAGCTCAGACTGCTCTGCCTTTCGTTTGCTGTCACAGCTGGTTACCCAGCTCCCTCAGACACAAGCAGGAGAGGCTGGAACAGCCAGGCAATCACATCAAAAAACCTCTTTGCTTCTCTATTATTTAGTTCAACGTCTAATTACTATGTTAGGAATCTACATAACCTTTAAATGTTTTATGTATAGTCTACTGGGGGAAAAAAAAAATAATCCCTTTTGAATCCTTTTCATCTGACTAGTAATGGCGCGTTTCAGACTTACAGGCACAGCAGAAATTCTGAATTGGATGGGAATCCTACACCAAGGCAGGTGCAGACAGCACATCCATAACTTTAAAGGGTACAAGCAGTAATCTCAAGGGCCTACGTCTCATAAACACCTGAAAGACAGTTCCAAAACCAGGGGTTGGCAGTGGGAGGAAGGCAGGGCCAACGTGCGCCTCCACATTATGTAACAGCAATCACTAACCTGCTCTGAGAACTCTTCCTTATGTCAATCTTGATTTAGTGAACAAGAGTGCCCTTCTTCAAATATATCTGATATTAAAAAGAGAGGGAATTATTTGACTGCCCTAAGGCTATTTCTGCTCAACGGGGATCTCTTTCTAAAACAGCCCTTGTAAAATGAAACCATGCAGGTTAACTCTTATGGGGAAAGAAAGAAGAAACGAAAACAACAAGGAACACTTTAGGACCAAGTTCAGGCTAGTCAAGAAGAAAATACTTAAGGAAACAAGGATTGAAATAAAAGGCATTAAGGTATCATTTAAAATTACTATCAAGTTATTTTACATAAATGATTTCCTTGGTTATAGAACACTTATTTTATAGGTCATGGGATTTTGTAGACAACTGCTCTCCAGATACTTTTAGGACAACTAAACATCTCCATTCTCATATAAGTATATATACACACGTATTTCTGTAAAAGCAGCTTTTAAAATAAAGGCATCTTTGTTCCAAAACACAAAATGCCATGGCTAGGGGTAGATCAACTTTCCAAGGAAGTCAACATCGACCTAATGCAGCTCCTTTCATTTCAGAAGCAAGCAACTAACAGCAAGGAACTTACAAAATAGTCCCAGCCACATGATCCATTTTAATTCATATCTTCTTGGTCATATAGAGCCAGCAATGGAATCAAATCGAACAAGTGTCCAGATAAGTATTTCAGACTTATTCTTGACTGCCTTATTAAAGGAGAAGAAAAAGTCTCCAGCAAAGATCAGAATTAAGAGGCAGGTTGCAGACACAAAGAAAAGCTACAGAAGACATTAACTTGAAAAACAGCTGATCCCTAATATTTTTAAATAGTTTAGCAGCTAAAAATGATCTAAACAAGGGAGCATTTTTGTAGTGATAGCTTTTTAATCCGCAAAAGATACCTGATATGTTAGATCAGACCTATTTCTATCTTTTGCTTTTGATCATTTTTAACATGTAAAATACCCAGTATGAACATGAAAGGAAAAAACAAAACAAAACAAAACACACACCTGGAGTAAAACTGTTTCGTTGAGACTTAAGTTAAGAGCTACTGTACATGTTTTCTCACCCTAGCAATGACATGAGTCTATTTAAACTTACGAAAACAGCCAGTGCAACCAGAAGTTTCAAGATCAGCCCAGCTCTAGATAAAAGGATGGGTCCAAGTCACTGCTTTGCTCAGCAAGTGGACACCTCTGCCAGCTACTTAACCTCTGTTTTCCAGGCAGAAAAAAAGGAAAAAAGTTATTTGTTGAGAGAGATTTGTTCATGGGCACAATTCCACCTGAAGGTCGTGGGTTAATTGCTAACAGCAGAATCCCTACCTTAATCCTGTATTGCACTGAAATTTCTTGCCCAGTTTGGAAATTCAAGTTACTGCTCCCAAGCCAATGCTTAACACAAAGTCTTGTGCAAATGCATAAAAATAGTGTGACTTAACTAAAAGTTCTAGATTTTCCAAGAAACTGAAGAACTAAGCTGCCTTAGCTACCCTTGGAGGGAGGGAAGAAAAAGGTGCTTTTGGACAAAATGCCTTTATCTCCCCATCTATAACTTTGTAGTTTATTCCTGCCAACGGAGTGCTTGGAGAGTTTAACAAATCCAGAAAAGTCCAAAATAGATTCGAAACATCCTGTCTCTTGGCCCATCCTGGTCATCCATAGAGTTGGACAGAGGTGAGAGCTCCAGCTTATACCGACACTGTACACAATTTATTAGAGCCAGAAAAGCAGCCAGGAGGGGACCCCGTGCCTGGTTGTGCACGTCTTCTGTAAACAAAACTGATCTCTCCCCAAGAAAGCAGGGATGTGTACATAGTGTGAAGGTTTCAGCAGTGGGAGGACTGAGGATCCGTTGCACCAGAGTGCTCTGCAACACATGCACTTTCCACGTCCAGTCTTTAGTGTAAAGGGGAGTTGAAAGGAAACACCCGAGTCCAAAGCCCTGTAAGCTCAGGGGTTCTCCCGCATCCCGTCATCTGTCTCCAGCTCTGCTAGCTGCCTCCTCAGTGCATTAACCTTGGCCTTAAGCTGCTTGTTGTATTCTATAAGCGTGACCATTTCTTCATAGGCTTCGTCGAGGAACTTGGAAGACCTGTTCCACCGAAGAAAGACACCTGAAAGCCCAGAGGGAGAGCAAAATCACAAGGGGCTCTTTGTTGTAAGCCGAAAATGTTTTTCATATTCCTTCAGCTCATACAGGCAGCGTGATACAATCCACATTTTTTCCCCCCTCAACACCACTTCAAAGTTCTCACTCACCTCTCAGGATTCATCACTCCCAACTAAATAAGGTTAATCATTAAAAAAACAGGATTTTTTTTTGACTTCCTTTGCCTTTAGTAGCCACTAAATGTACATTGCACATAGGAGGCACAAGCCTGGCTTACCTTCCCAGAGCTGCAAGCTCTGCGGGGCAACAGAGGGCCAGATGACCAGACTGTTGGCCTCAAAAAGAGGATTCTTGTACTTGTTCAGTTCTTGGGGCCTGTTCACCCAGGACCACAGGGACATAGTCTTTGTCTGCAGCTTCAGTTTAGACCTAACAAACCAAATATGGCCAAGTTAGCTTTCACATTTCCACTATACAAACTCACTTTGCTCTGTCAGAACTCTGCAAATTAAAATATTCCAAGTTTTCCCACATGCTACTAGCCCAGAGAAATCAAGGGCGAGTAATTCAGGCTAATCCCATTCAGTAGCATCTCACCAACGCTGCAGTGAAATGGTGATGCAATTTACTCAGTCTAGCCGTTGACAATTTATTCCAAAGAAGAGATGCTAAAAATGACATTTGTAAATTGGGAAGCTGTCACTCTACCTGAAATGGTCTGATATGTTTTCAAAGGAACGGAATTATTACGTTGTTGTCAAAATAGAGCCATTAGGGATGGTAAGAAAGGATCATAACACAGTTCTCAGGGTAAATTAAAGCAGGATAATTGCTGGAATTGCACAACAAAGAGGCCTGATGAGTTCCCTCTGGTGGCAGGAAGCATCAGAGCACAGAAAGAAGGCAGTTCTGTTATCCTGCCTTAAATCCACCTCCACGAGGTCTCTATTAAGGCTCTCTATTCCTTAGATTTTGGTAGACATCACCCTGCTTGCATCAGCAAATGGAACTGCCGCTCAAGGGGGAGATTTGCCAGCCCTGTGCATTCTTCAGACAACACAAGCTTAACGTCAGACTTCAAAGTTCTGTGCTTGCAGGCACACATATTCAGATGTGACAGGCAGATTATTACATGTAACATCCAATGCTCTTTAAATTTGGCTTTATTGGTTCTAAGTCCAATTTACTTTTACAGATGACCAGCTGAGCTGCCCTGCAGAAGACAGTCTCTTCTAAATAGAGGTTACTTTAAGGGCAGAGAGGTTTCTACAAAGTAGAAACTGGGTTCAGAAAATAAGTGTTCTGGGTTCAGAAAATAAGTGTTGACTGAGACGAATTAAAAGCCACAAGCTCATGAGCAAGCTCAGCACAGGTCTAGTGTTATCTGGGCAGGCAGACTGCAGCAGGACGCAGTGCTGGCTGCTTGCTTTAAAGAAAGTGGAAGAGCATCATCATCCTGGTGCAGAGGCCCAGCTTCAAAAGAAACCTCAATTCTAATAAAGATGCTTGAAGTCAAATGAGCAACTAACACACAGATCCTTTTGGCAGGACCTCTTCAATATTTTTCCACGTGCCACAGTTCACAGATGATGCAAAAAAAAGCAAAGCCTTGAACCAACAATCCCTCCTTTCCCTGGGGGTGTTGTGACCACCAGGCTACAGTCATGTTCCTCCCTGACAGTTATTAAAAGAACCAAACTTTGCAGTTTTCACCTCCTTTATGGAAACAATCACAGAATCGCTGAATGGTTGAGGCTGGAAGGGACCTCTAGGGATCATCTAGTCCAACCCCCTGCTCCAGCAGGGACACCCAGAGCACAGGGAGTTGCTGTGCAGGAGACTGTATGAACTGCTAATGGGTGGGTGATTCTCAGGACTGCCCAGGCAGACAGACAGGGATATTAGCGTACACCTGGAGAAGACAAATTCACCACCTATCAAGTCACAAGTTTCTTTGGTCACAACTGCTCTCCTGTAAAAGGGCAAAGCTCCCTAATTTTAGGGTATATGCCAAAACAGAGCTTTACCTGTGCTATAAGAGCCTGCATAAACATCCCCACCCTTTTATGATACCAAGAGACCTTTGCTTTGCTAGGTGCAGGTTCTGAGCAAGCATCCTCACCAACCTCTCGTTCTCATTGTTGCCCAGAAACGTCCCGAACTGCGAGGCGTAAGCGTGTTCGAAGAGCATGATGAGGAAGTGTTCGTTGAACTCAAAAGAGCAGGGGAACTGGCGCAGAATCTGCCACACACAGTCCAAGAAGAGGAGGAACACCGGGGCTTCCCACTTCTGCTTGCTGTTCGAGTAGGCTGACTGGGCACAGCGCTGCTGAAACGGGTGGCCAGCCTGGAAATAAGCAGCAGAGAGTGTCACGCACAGCATAACAGGATGCAAATACATCTAGCAAAAATACTTCAATAGAGCCATTTCTCTCATTTTTATGCTATTAAAACTCTTTCCTGCGACTGTAGTTTGGTCAAGCACCCAGTAACAAATTGCTACTGATGGTGCCTACATTTACTGCCCATTTCTGACTACGTAAGTAGCACTACATTTTACTATAGAATTTAACTTTATTAGAGAGTACAATTTACCAGAGATTTTTATTAAGAATGAACTGGTGAAGGAGCACTGAAGGACAGGCTGAAGATATCTGCAGTGAGAATACAAAGAGTGGAACTGGGGTTTTGTGTTAGTTTCGTGTGCTCAAAAGAGATGTCCAGACTATGCACACAAAACAGAATTCTCCTGAACCAAAAAAAAAAAAAATACCATGAGAGGCAGAGGCTACATGGAGTCCCAGAGGGACTAATGATTCAGTAATGATGCCGCTCCTTAGGGCAAGGGCTGCTCACACTAAGCATGACTGCAACAAGTTCCAGTCTTTTTGCTGACTCCCAAGTTCTCTCTCAGTACAAATCTCCCTGGAAGAGCTCAGCATTTTGTTCGCGTGGATATTGCTGCTTCAATGGCACTTCTTACCTGCAGCCACTCTCTCACAACAAGCGATTCAAAGCCACGGATGGTCCTGCATCTTGGGTCCAAGATAATCTGCGCCAGAGAGGTTACCTGGAGTGTAGAGTCAGTCCCTTCAGTCCCATGGACTAAAACTGATGCTCCTTCCCTGAGAGAAGGGTGGAAAGGAATAAGAGTATGAAATAAGCACTTCCCATCCCATGGATGCAGACATCCTAGTGGATACCAGCGCATCTCATGGACACTAATGGCACCACCCTGACAGTGCTCGGGTTTTGATGGTCTTTGTCATGAGATTTAAGCTTAAGAGGTGGAGGAAGAAGAGGCAAACACAGGGATAATTCCTCCTTCACCAAAACAGTGCTATGAGAGTCTTGCTCACACCTGGGCTCAGTTGCATTAGAGCCTTAAGTGGAGCCTTTAGCAAATAAAAATAAGCCATTCAGTGAAGACATAAAGGGAAGATCTTGGTCTCCTGAAAGTTATTTGTGCTGATCAAGGACAAAGGTGTCAAAGAGCCAAGCACAAGGGCTTTTCACTCACCAGCCAGCACAAGAGAATCAGCAGACCAACGTGAGGAGCAGAGGGAGCCAGAGACACGAGGGCAGGGGTGCCACGTGCTGTCATTGCCCACATTCCCAGGGCCACTGTCCAAGCCAGCTGATCCCCTCCCTGCTTCCCGAATCTTTGGCTGTGTTTGGGTATGAGTCAAGTACTCCTGAACAAGGACCAGGTGGTATTAAGCAGCATTCATCCCTCCCAAACCTTGGCACAGTGTCTTATTTGGGGACAAAGCCTTACACCTAGAAAGGAAATCAGGTGCTGGTTGCATGTTACTGTGTGGAGACACAAGCTAAGCTGCAAAGCGTGGGTGAAAAGAGATAAATCCACCAAACAAGTAACCCTGCTGGTGGATCTTGCTTTCTGAAGGCAAAAGCCATGCTTAAGGTGTAGATTTTTTGCAACATCTTTGTCCATAGCTCTGGGTCTAAAATAAAAGTTCCTCTATGAAATAATCTTCACACACTGTCCTTTCCCCATCACCCAGGCAGTGAGGGATCAAGAGGCCTCTTCCTGCAGCTCTCCTGAGCACTCTGGAACCAGCACATAGACCCGAAATATCCTCCTCAGCTTCAGTGCTAAGCAGCCGGCTCTGCTGTTCTGGGTTGGCCAGCCGCCCCTCCAGGTAAATAGATAAACAGAGAGGTCTGAGGGAGGTTAAGAGTGACGAAACCGTCTGCTGTCCCAATGTGCTGGGGAAGTTTCGTCAGTGATTCTCCTAGTACATGAGGGGAAAGGACTGCAGATAAAACCATCGATCGAGAGCGATCCTTTCCTGGCACGGGCCATAGCTAAACGTGCAACCTGTTCCTTTCCGATGACACAGCAGGTAGTATTTTAAAGCAGTAATGCTGTTTTACCAGCGAGACTGCATTTCATTCTACTTGTGCATCTGTAGAATGGATTCCCTGGCTGGAAAAAGGAGCTCGGAGTTCACAGAGCTGTGGGAAGATCATTCTCCCTTCATGGCCATAAAGGGACTATATGCAGAGCACTGCACTCAATCTCACAGACCCTGGCACTGGCTAAAAACTAGCTCTCCAGTCTGAGGTCTGAAGGTGTTTCGAGGACAAGTTAACCAAATTAACAGCATTTATTTAATAACTGTCAGGCTAGGAGAGGTCACATGCCATTTATAAAGGGATGAGCAGGATGGCTCAGATTGGACTATGGAGAGAAAAGGTTTCATGAGCAAAAAATATAGGACCGACTCCAGAAGGAAACTGGGAAACATCCCCAAGTAAGGTGGTGTACTAGAAAGTTTCCACTGGAAAAAAAGCTATTTTTTAGAACATTGTGTGTGTGCTCATTTTACTAGGCAGCCACAACAGCACTTCCAATGAGCACATTCTCATCTACACGTTCAGCAAAGCAAAGTGAATTAGCCATACGGAATCAGACCTAGGAACAGATCTCAGACAGATGATCTAATATCTATTCTCAGTTATTTTTTTTCCCTCCCTCAGGCTTGTACTCATAAAGATGTGAACATGATGTGCTGGAGGAACATTCCTTAACTGTGATGATGAAAGAGTGTTTTCCGTGGGTACAAGCAATCTGGTTTCACGGGAGCGCATTACAAAGTGCTGAAATAGGGAAGGAGTATTTAACAAGAAGCTCATAAGCGAATGAGGAAAAAAAAAAAATCAAGATTTCTAAGAAAAAAAAAAATTATTTACCTATCAATACACTGAGCGGCCAGACAAGCTGCAGTCAGTATTTCCTTGATGTGAGTCAACCAGTTGGAGGCCTCCAGTTTACTGAGCCAACGGTCCATGTTGTGCGACTGGTCATTGCAGGCTTCCACAAGCTTGATGAGGCTTTCCTGCAGAATATTGAACCTTTGGGAAAAGCAAAATATTATTAGATCACAAGCAGTGGCACAGCAACTGGGCCAACACACCTGCAAAATGACATTCAAAGATCATGATCTAGAAGTTGGACACTGGGGTTTATATGCTGTTACCTCATACAGCAAGACTTTGCAGAATTCAGATTTCTTCACTCAAAACTTGCTTTTGCTGGGAACTCTAAGGCACAGCTAACAAGCAGCAGGATGCCACTCTTTGGACACAGGCTGCCACGCTCCTTTAAGGACAGGAGCTGCTTACGGACTGCAGCATTTTCCTTATTTCCCACAAACTCTGTGTGCTCAGGCATATTTTTAAAATGTGTTTCAAAACATCTCATTAGCAAACACAAGTGTGACTGCAATCTGGCATGTGCATTAGCAAATATCTTCATTCTCTGTATCACACCAGAAGTCTCAGGGTTTTCTCTCCCCCACACATACAACACTGACCTGAAAGCTGTTACCACAAGGACACAAACCCACTATCAACACAGAAAATTAACTAGACTCAACTTCTCAGCACGGAGCTGTATAAAAATCTGTTTGGCTGCATTCTTTACAACAGAAATGGAGGAAAGTTACACATTTTGTTTTAGAGCTGTTGAAATATGTCCTCAAGCCTTAGAAAAATGGTAAATCAGGCATTTCTCTCTGTTTCACATTTTTCAGGTGCACTGAGTTACTGGTGGATTGAGTGCTGCTTAAACAACATGGATTACAAATGTAATAAAGCAGGCGTTAAGCAAGTAAATTAAAATTGTGTTACTTGGGGATAAACAAAACACAAGACTCTGGTGCCTAAGTCCATCTGTAAAAAAATAAATCAACACTAAGTTCACTTCCATCTAAGTTTTCCAGAAGCAAAAACAAATGGTTAAAAGCAAAGAGCAGGAAATTCCCTCTAGCTCAAGAGCTGGCCTACACAGTGATGGAGGGCAGGACTGCTTTTCAGTCATTCAACACTACTGCAAGCCCCTAGGGAAAGATTCTCACAGAATGCTTAAGGTCGAAAGGGACCTCTAGAGGCCACCTAGTCCAAGATGACCTTAGTTTCTCTGAAACTAAGGGTTAAGAGCAGTTGTAACAAGTCAGAACAAAGTTTACTGAACTTAGTAACTTGTTTCCAAGCGGCCAAGCACTATTAAATGACCGGAGGAAAGTGCAGGGTAGGAAAAACATGACTCTGCCACAGAGCACAGTCCTCATTTCCAGAATTATCCTAGCAAAAGACTTCCTGTCCTTCCTGCTACAAAGATGGACACAAGAAACCGTGCTGAAGGTACAGGTGGTCAAAGCAACACATTGCTGTGGAAAGGAGATTGCCTGATGCCTGAGAGCTGTAGCAGCAGTAGGTTGTTGAGAAACAGGAACCAAAGCCAGGCTTTTCCAAACCAAATGCCTTGACGCACACAGCCTTTTTGCTGAAGATAATATGACTTTGTTGACAGCAACCAGGACATGTAGCTACTTCTTACAGCACCAGAGCCACTGTAAGAAGCCAGCGTGATCGAGGCACCCCACAAAGCCTTGTGCAAGGAAGCCCTGCGTGATTCCACCCACCTCTCGATGGATTTGTGAATTCTCCTCCACTGGGGATAGTGAGCTTCCTGCTCAAAACCTCCTCCTTTGGCCCTGGCCTGCTGGGCGACGTTGAGGGACCGCGTGTCGATGATGTAGCCCCGCTTGCCCGCGCGCAGCGTGGCGTTGATCAGCTTCTCGTCCTCTTTGCACCGCCTCCCGTTGGTACCTGTAAGAGGCTGGCTGCTTCGCATCATCACCTGCGGGGACAAATCATCACGAATGAGGCAGGAAAAATGGAGAAACTTAAAGGACACTGCGTATTCAAGCCCCAAACCTAGAACACAGGGTTAAACTCACTACGCAGAGAACACACCCCTGCATTTTCTAACCTGTGAATAGACTGAAAACCATTGCATTAGATCACTGGGGCTGAGCTCCAAGAACAGAGCTGCTCTCTAGAGAAACATACACTTAAATTCACAAAGGAGACTGCTGTTCTCCTTTACAGCTCAGGTCATTAATGATGCTGAGTAGGATGAGATGCATAAACTGTAATTTACTTCCTCCATCATCAAAAATTCAAATCCTCCTGGATCTTCAGCTCTTCTCTGTGGATTTACACCAGCATGTGCAGCTCTCATCCCACTGCACTTCTCCCTTCTGTCTGCTTCAAGTTCCACATCTGGACACACACCAGGCAAATATTCTCAGCTGCAAACCTGCTGCACAGAAACAGCACCCAACATTTATCAGGTTCTTCCTATAGCTCCTGTTCTCCCTTGCCCTGGATCTTTTAGTTCTTTTAGACACTGTAAGCAGTTGCCTGTGATTTATTTAAAAAATAAACTAGAAATCCCCGAATTAAGCATTCATTCAGCAAGCTACTTTAAGTAACACACATCATCTCAGAGGTCTGTTGCCTTTAATTATTCCTGTAACATCATCTTTGCAACCCATAAAGCTGGCTTCCTGCTGATGCCTTCTTAAGCAGCCAGCATTTTTAGGATCATGATTTTTAATCTCTTTATAAGCCTGTTTTTAAAACACTCAAGTCATTCACACTTCAAAAGTTAGTTTTATTCAGTGGCTAGACTAATAAAGCCAAGGTCCCCAGAAGTATAAGCTGGGATTTCCACTCAGTAAATGCCTTTTGTATCATAAAGCTACTGCATCCCAGCAGCTTAAACGCGAGGCAGCAAGGGGAGCTGCTCTCACAAACTCAAACCAGGAGAAGAATACGTGACAGGAAGCATTACTGTGACAGGTTCAAGCCCTCCAACCTGAATTCTAATGCATTCCTCACACTTGAAACACGCACAGTTCAGAGATGTAATTGAGCAAATCCTCCTTCAACAGCTTGCAGGCAAGCAGAAAGGGCAGAAAGCAAGAGTATTATGAAATTAGTGGATGGCTGATTTTTAGGCAAGAAAGAAAAGAGATATAGAGCAAACTACTGGGTCAGACTAGACATCCCTAATTCATTCCGAATCTTGGCAACTGGAGGGGAGGACACATTACAGGAGTTGACTCAGGAGCTTGGCTGAGTGAACAGTCTCCTGAGCTTAGAGGCTGCAGAAGTTGGACACTCCAGCATCCTCACTACTGGTTTAAAAGAATTAGACTATTTTCATAGCACACGTCTTAATTACAGCATGCTTCAGAGGTATAAAATAACTCAGTGAGATTTCGGCTTGTTGGAAGGTGGCAAATCTGTGCGAGAGGAAGAATTTGCTACTCCCAGACCATGCTGACAGCCTTGGAGGGCAGATTGCTTTGGTGGCTCCGCAGACGTTTGTGTGGCCAAAGCGGAGGCAGCGCTGGCTCTGTGCACACTCGCTGCCATCATGACTCCTGTGAAGGACACGGCCCCTACACAGAGACACAAAAAGGTGGTTTCTGCCATCCTTTCATCATGGAGCCTCTTGGCAGGCAAAGCAAGAGAGGGAGCCAGTGCTGAGGACAAGCTCACAACAGACACACTCCTAAATAAGCAGATTAACAGTTATTTCTAGACTGCATATTACTCCTTCCATCACCCAGAACTAATTTCATCACACACACTCAGAAATAAGCTGTGAAATGATAGAAGTGAATGCCTCAACCTGCATTAAATCTAGAGCACAAGTTATTTTAACTGAATAAGGCTGAAGAGACCTGGTCATACTCATATTGCTCCTTCAAGCACAACTTACCATACCGTTCTTCTTATGATAATAGCTGAGGACTGGGAAGCGACCGCCGTGGCGGAACCCAGCCACCTTCCGAAGCGCTTCATCGTCGACGGATTTGGGGACAATGACGACTGCCGGGTAGGAGGGACAGACGGAGAATTCCTTATTGATGCAGCTCAGACGCCATTCATCTGTCTGAAAGATGAGAATATTGAGGTTTTGTGTCAAAAATGCTTACTGCTGTTATACAGTATGGTATTAAAGAACAGGAACTGCTACATTCAGAATAAAACATAAACACACAAATTATCTTTATTCAATTGGTACCACAGATAAAACCTGGTTGTCACCATTGACAGTATCCGTTTTGCTCATCCAGAAATTGGGACTCCCCTCTAACAGGCTAATATGCTGGTGGGTCAGACCAAAAGTTCATCAGCACAGAAGTCTCTCTCCAATAGTGACATAAAGACGCCACTGAGGAACAGAAGACAAACTTGACTCCTCTCTCCAGTCCCTTCCTTACCCCCCTCTCCCAAATGAGATATTAGAAGGTAAATTCCCACCTGGCCCTTTTAGTGTCCATTTATAAGTCTGTTCACTGATTTTTCTTGGTGTTTGTCATAATATCTCGTTGCAGTAGCTCATTACCCTGAGTGCAGATACTTCCTTCTGTTGTCTACAAGCGTTGAGCGAGTCTTATTCTTGAGACATGGGATTTTTTGAACACTATTCCACATGTGGCATATCCACACCCCCTGTAAACAGCACCCAGCAAGCCCACCTTGTTAAGAATGAGGATTTATGGCTTTTAATCCTTCCTTGGGTACAACAGGCAGCACATCTGTGCTATACATGACAAAATGATTTACAGTTCTTCCTGCAAAAGCCCTTCCTGGAACTATCACATCACCGAAGCGCAAAGGTCTCCTCGTGAGCTCTAGTTACGTAATTTTGCAGCTTCCAGCAGCCAAATGCTTGGGAAAGAACCTGCTCAACACTGGCACCCTGCGGGTTATATTTCTGGCAGCCACAGAATACCAGATACCCAGGGCCAGACACAGGACTTGGCTCCGTCCGTGTTAAAACCAAAGGTCAGTGAGCGGCCACATCGATGGGGAGCCCTCACGTACTGAAATCCAGCCTGGAACTGCGGGCACTGCTCTCACTGCTGGCTGAAAACAGAGAATTTACAGTCTTGGGTGCTGCGTGGGGATCCCATCCTCAGACGAGAAGCAGGAACTGCAGGATTTTAGTCCAGATTTTTGCAAACTTTGGTCTCAAATGCAGTTTTACTCCTGAAAAAGGGAGGGTGCTCAGCAAATGCTAGAGACATAGAGGGCTTTCAGGGACTTATTTGCCCAGAGGAGCACAGAAAGAAGAGCTCACAGCAGAAAAGTTTGGCCTAAGACTGAGCTCTCTGTGCCCTCAACAGCAGGGACAACTTTGCTGGGCTGCACCTTCAGCTGATGCATCCTTATTCTGTATTCATCATATCCACCAAAACCTGTGGGCACAAGCTTGGCAGAAAAATGACCCAGAAACCTCTAAAATATGCTTTGATTTTAACAATGTCAAACTCTTAGAAGTAGCAGCTGAACAGCAATCGGATTTGCCCATGGAAAGCTCCAGGCAAAGAAAATTAATAAATAAAATGAAATTTAAAAAGCCTTTCAAAGAGCAACAGATAGAAAAAGAGTCTTTGATAGCAGCTATTACTAAGCAGCAACGTGAAACAGGCATCAAATGGCAAGGAGGACCCTAAGTAACTCCTCAGCTGCAGAGTTTTGAGCATAGATGATGAAGGATGAAGATGAAGGCAAAAAACAAACACTGTGGTGTGGTAGCCTTTGAGGGACTGGCTGTCACTGATATCACCACTACGCAAAGCAATGAAAGGGGATCAACCTGATTTACGTCCCACTTTGGTAATTTACCTCGGCCCATAACCTCCTCCTCTCCCCATCTACAACACGGGGCAGATGATATAGTTGTGTCATCTGGTTATAATTTACTGTTATATGGGGAGGAGGAGGAGAAAGGCATCAATTAGCACCATTTGTCTCCTGGAACATATCGACTTTTGCAGAGATCCAGTTAATCTCTGCAGTGCCAACTTCAAATTGATAAAACATGAAGTAGACGATGGTAAAACCCAACCAGTGCAAAATTCTCTTTTACTTTACTCATGGTACCTGTAATTCTCAGAATTAAAATATCTGCCATTACTAACCAGAAGGGTGAAGGGATAGCGATTCAACTATGCACAGCAAGAGATGCAGCTGCAGGAAAAAGCAAGGATGTCAGGAAAAGAAAAATAGGTTTCATCCTTAGAGATCAACTAAAACCATGCAAAATGAGACTCAAAGTGCAAGGTTAACAGTTATTGTTCCTCACAACAAAAGAGATCTGTACTTTTTAGGCCTATAGGAAAAAAACAAAAAACAGAAAACACTGAATTTAAGCTCAGGTAGGCAGTGGCAAAGGACTGTGGAGAGGACTTGATGGAGAAAGCAAACAAGAATAAACACCCGTTTCACACAGGGTACAGGATTTATTATTTCTCATGTTTGCACTTGTCTTGTCCTGGCATTTGTCTGGAGATACTGATTTCCAAATGCAACTGAAAGGCTGCAGTAAGTTCTTCTCCTCCCCAAACTTACAATAGCATAAAAATAAAATAGTCTCTCAATAAATTAATGTAAAAGAATTCAAGCTTCACTAAGAAGCCTTCAAGATAAGCCAAGACACCAGCAGCCATCTGGAAGATGCTTGCAAAGCAGCAATGACAAACTATTACCAAGGAAGAAGCAGGAGGCAGCAAGTCCTGTTAGTAACAGATTGCACATAGACCAGGAGCACAATGACAGACATAGGCAAAGACTGATGCTCGTCAGTAAAACATGGGGTGCTCCTCCCATTGCAAGCTGAGCACAGAAACAGAAAATCCAGACATTTTCGCGAAGCTCTAAGATGCTATAGAAAGCAGAGTTAAAATGGCCAGAGCTCTAAGCCCTGTCCTGCATAGGCAACATTATAAAAATATAGAGAATAAAGAAATTTAGTTTGGTGGCAATGAAATATCTTCATGCTAATGACATAACTACTGCCCAAACTCTTCCTCAGGACCATAAACTTCACATGAATTGAAGATTAAACTCAATTTTCAGAATTTATAGCACTCTGTTACAATATCTTGCAGTTGCAGAAGCTGACAGGAGGGAAACCTCTCCATCCTGATCTGCTAAATCTTCTGACTCCTCAGAAAATAGGAAACCCAGTGCATATACTCTGTAATTCCACTTAACCATTCAGTTATGGAATAGTACAATGAGGAATAAAGTTTTTATACAAGTTACACCTGGGATGCTTGCAACTGCCTAAATTGCAGGCACTACCTAGTGCTTCAAGAAAAAAATAAATAAATCATGAGCTGGATGAGCAAACATTAACTGCACTGTACATGTTCCTCACTATTCCTCTATTTGTCAATGGTATCTTTAAAGCTTCATCTTTGAAGTAATTTGGAGCCAACAGTCACAGCAGGTTTTGCTCCATTCCTGTGACATTTATATAAAGGTATCAGCTAAACATTCCACCGATTTGCAAGTGAGCTACTGGGTCTATTGAAACGATGGATTTAGTTGAACAGCAGTGCAAGGACTAGCTGCTTGAGAAAAGCCCTTATAAATATTTTAATTGTAATGTATGATTACATCCTGATATCTATATTATATTAGACAGCTAAATAACTTTTTCATAGGTTTACTTTGCTGTTATAGAATGGGCTCAGAGGTTTAAAACTCACATGCAACACAAATGTGGAATTCATAATGTACTAGAGGTGCACTGGGGGGGAAATGCAGTTCTTGACAAGCTGTTACCATATTGAGGAAGGCAAAACACAACAGATCCAGATGGATGATTTAATGGAGAGGGAGGTAACCTTCTGTATTGCACTCATTTGACTTTTCAGAGAGAAAGAAAAATGTAATCAGCCATTCACTTACTCCAGCCTGTCACATAAGGGAGTGTAATTACAGGACAAGCAATATTTGGTCAACAATATTTTTAGCTGCTGTTCAGGAAAAGTAAATCACTTGAACATGGCTTTTGTCACCATTTCTTCGACAAGGAGTTGCAGCTGAAGTTTTTGGCTTAAAAGCCAAGAATTAATCAACAGCATATTTAAAAGAATGAATTATTGCTGTTGAAACCTATCACTATAAAATATATTAAAAAAAAAGCCTTCCAAAGAGTGCACATTTAAAAAGCCAAGAGAACCACAAATAAGCTGCCGCTGCACTTTTAAATCTGTACACAGGAAAAAAATAGCAAATCAATGGATTAGTGTTAACAGCTGCGCTGCGTGGTGGTAAACACAACAGTCTAAAGAGATTAGATTCCTAAAATGTAGAAAGGATTTCAGCTCAGCACAGAAATCAAAACAGGAGTGGAAGCAGAACCCTCTTCTGCACTTTTTTTTAGCTCTGAGGGATTCCCCTTCTGCTGCTCTCACATTCCCTGCACTCCCACCCAAATAGCAGCCTTCGGCTTCCTGCCTTTTGATTCTCATTGAAATGCCTGCAAGCTTCCCCTGCTGAGCTGAGAGAGCGTCTGCTGCTCTGCTTCCAAAAAAAGAGAGTGCTCTGATCACGCGTTTGAATTAATCAACCGAGATGCAATGGAAGCTGCGGTGTTAGTTGTACAAAAGAGGCATTTTTAGGATTTCTGACAGCAGGCGGCAAAGATTTGAGAGCACTCTAATGATGAGACAAAAGTAGAAAAGTCTTTCCTAAGCTTTATTTTTTTTAGAGATTTTTATCACAAGAATCTGATCAAATTGTTATTAGTCATATACAGGAAGTGACAAATGCTGCAGACAGGCTGGGTTGCAGATAAAAAAATCGATTTTTTTATGATGTACTAATGGATGTGGTCTCAGAAACCCCCAAAAATGCAGCAAGGGCACTATTTAATGTAACAGAGACTTGTAGCAATAGGAGATGCCAACCCAAGCACTATTAAAGCAGATAGGACCCTGCAACCGAGCCAATTCTCCTCCTGCATCAAGTTCAACATCCTAAAAACAAGTCTGACAGACAGACACAACATGTAATTTCATGGGATTTCTACCCTACAGGCACTGAGATAATGTCAGCATGAGCTGGGAGCACCTAGAAGGGTAAAACTGGAGATTTCCACTGCTAAACCCTCTCAATATTTTCCTATTATGAAGAATATTTGGAATTCACATTTTGTATCTACTTTCATCTTCCTATAGAGCTATGAAGTCCTTGGCCACTTTAAGCAGGCCAAAACTTCTTGCTCTTATGACGAGAGGGCCATCTCCATAGGGCAAAAACATTTCCCACCTTCCTGTCTTCCCAGAAACTTTTACACAGGCCTTAAAGCTCCCTTTGCCTATGGCATCATGCAAGGACCAACTAGACATATTTAACACATATACAGAATTACTCACTCTTTAAACACATCAGGTGTTTCAGTCACACTCATTTTCCGCCCAGACTGCTAGTTTTTCATCCAAGATTTCCATCCCAGACATTGCTGAGTGAAATGCTTCAAAAAATTCTTTGCACAAATCTATTTTCTTACACCAACCATTAAGTAATGGTTCCAGTATAACTGCATGTCTGTGAAAACCCTTGAGATCCAACTTACCAGTGAACTGAGAAGCTCGAATTCTTGCTCGGGTAGAAAAGAGCGCCAACCATCTTCAACGACTTCAAACATGGGCCGGTAGAAAAACGGATACATGAGAGTGACAGAATCCAAGGTGGAAAGCGCCTGAGTGGAAATGGGAGTTAAGTTTAGTTAGTCAGGAAGTTTAGGAAGTCAGTTAATTCATTCAAACTGCTATTCATTTCCAAAGCAAGATGGTGCCTTCCTATAGCATTGCAAATGCAAATTTAGGCCACAGGTCTATGCACAGGGATTTAAGACTTATTTTTTAGCTTGTAGAGTCATTACAGGAGATTTCACTGCTATTTTGATGTATTTTTTGCCCCAGTACTGTATCTGCAGAGACACGCACAGAGCAGATCAGCCAGCTTTCCCAGAACAGCAGTGCTCTGCTGCTGTCAAGAGGAGCATTTGGTACAGTGAGCTGCAGCCCATCATAAGCAGAATTTATCAACTGTTTCCAGAGTAAAAGCACTTGTCCAGCTGCAGAAAGCAAGACACTAGAAAATGGTGACAGAAGGGAAAGCCTTCAACCTCACTCTGGTGGCATGTCCTGGCCTGCCATGGCACGTCCTTGGTTTCGTCTGCCACCCTCTGTTGCCACATAAAATAAATTACTGCTGCTGAATCACAATGCTTTACAAAGAAAAAGGTTGAAACCTTTTTATTTGATACAAGGATGGTGAATCCATCAGCAGAATTGTAGGCAACAGTTACTCTGAGAACATAAACAGAGCCTTACCTAGGGTGGGGAAGGAGAGAGTACTGTATAATAAGCTTAATGACTGACAGTTAGATGGAATATAGCTTAACAGCCACATAATGTGATCTGCCTTTTTAAATGCCACTTAAGTTTCTACTGCTTCCTGTAGATTTTTCCATATAGCACCACTCACAGAGGCTACAGTGAATAACAGTGCAGCAAAACATGAGAAAAATGAACACTGAACAGGCCCAAGTGAGCACATTTTGCATAATGTTCACCTGAGTTATATATCATTATAAAGTCTTACCTCAATAGAGCTAGCGATGTTCAAACACTCCTCCATTCCAGGTATATCCAGCTGAATAATGCGCAGATCTTTACATTTGATGATGATGGTACCCAGGGAGCCCACAAACCTACAGCAAGAGATGAAGAAAAAGTCTCTTAGGAACACGATCTGCTAAAGTATGACAGAGATGCAACCGCCTACAAGGCGAAATTCCATTAGCGCTAATTCATGTGCAGTATCATCCGTTCGGAGGGAGATGAAGGGAGGAGGGAATCTATTTAAGCATTTGTAAGTTGTGCTCTGCTCATCTTATCTTTGTGATATGGCAGTGAGTGGAAGCATTAGCAAACAGAAAGAGGTTTTCCTCACAATTTTGATTTGCTAAAAATACATTAAAAAAAAAAAAAGAGGTGGACTCAGCTATCTTCTGATGCCCCTGGAAGACTTGGTTGGAAGCTTCCAGATTCATTAGATGTCTTGAAGCTTCAAATTGATAAAAAATGTTTGAGTGGATTTTTTTTGAAAAAGCATCTCAATCTGGCTACATTACATTCCCTTGTCTTTTACAAAAATAAGAGTTTGCCCTCCAACACCTGTAATACCATCCAACTGTTTCTTCTGCAGGTCTCAGAAGTACCAGCCTTATCACTGGTGGTTATAATGTAACTCAACCCAGAAAGTGTTTTGTGTTTCAGTGTTTAAAAAAAAACAAAGAAACACAACAACATACAGATGCCCTCTCCTGCCTTTAACACACACCTGAAAGAATGATGCCCAAACAGAAAAATAATGAGTTTCTTCTTCATGCTATCTAATCACTAGTGTTCACAGAGATTATGTGTGTTGGCAACCCACAAAGAACTAAGCAAAGAACTAAGAAAAAGCAGTCAAGTTTCCTTCTAGGCCACAACGGTGCAAGCACTAGCAGAAGGTGATGGAAGAAGTAGAATCTCACAGAAGCTGAGGAACCAAGTCCTTTAAAGATTAACCTTTGAAGGCCTCTATTCCTTTAAATTCCCTCTAAACCTACCGTGTAGTTGGACCGTGAACATACACAGAGAAAGCAGTAGATGCCCTAAGAGGAGATCTGATTACCAAGCTCTGGGTTGGTTAATGTTTCCTCCTCATACATTTCTTTAAGCAAAAGCTTCACTAGAGACCATTCCTCTCTCCAACAAACCCTACAGATCATATATAAGTTGTTTAAAAATTAAACAGTTTGACCATCACTTGACAGTTATAGGAAAATATTCTTTTGTACTACAAGTAGGAAAGTAGTTTTTGAGTCCGTAGTTAGAGTTGTGCATCAATAATCAGAAGTGCCACACTGGAAGTTTCTACAGCCTTTATCAGTGAGCCTTGTTACTCCAATCCCTCCAATATTCAACTAAAATATCCTCTTTTTTTTTCTTTTTAATATTGCAACTGTATTTGCATGAAGGAATTCTCAAGGACAGAGATAACTACACGAGGGACCTTCTACAAACTAGGGTCAGCAATAACACCTAAGATTGCAGACATAACTGTTACAAATCACATGCTGAATTACCATTTCTTTACTCCCTGGTAACGTAACTTAGTATCATATGAGTAAGGAATGTTTTAAGTTGCATTCTCATTACCTCAAAAAATAATGACATTTGTCTGTAAGTATATTCAAAGCACAATTGTGGTTAGTTTAGTACAAGTGATAAAGAGGACAGCACCAAATAAGTGAGTGGCACAGGATGGGAATAATTTTAAGAGTCTCTGCTCCCTTCTATCCTTTGGCCAAGTAGCAGGGTTGTTTTAGAAACACTAAAATAAAACTGCAGCACTGGAAAAAATGTAACCAGCGTCTGATATTTTTCCCATTCTTAGATTCTGAGGAAGCCTGATATTTTTAATTGTTGCTGTGTAGATTTCCTTCCTTGGTAGGAAAACCAAGAAAAAGAAAAGCAAGAAAATATTTCTTCCAGACTACTTTGAAGGGTGAGGAAAACAAGGTTTGACCTTCTAGCAAAAAAAAAAAAAAAGAAATTATGACTAAACTGAGAAAAGGGTTAAAGCGAACAAGTAGAACAACTACAAGATGAAATGACATTTCCAACCCAACAGAAGGTTGGAAGATTCAACTCTGCAGCCTCTCTGACACAAGGAGGTGGCCAAGAATAGAAGTGACTCAGGTGCAGTAGTCACCACTCGGCTTTGCTGCCTCTTTGTGCTGTTAGTGTTACCAATCTCTACAAGCACTTGCAGAGCAAGGGATTGACACTCCCCAAAAACAGGAGAATGATTCGGGACCAAGAAGATCTGAAGTTGACTTCTGGCTCTGTAATCAGTTTTGCTGGAAGCAACTTGGGAAATTGCTTAATAAGGACTTCAGCTTCACTTCTGAGGAACAGCGATACTGATACATCCCTTATTAAGTGCTTTAGGAGCTACCAGTGAAATACATACTACTAACAAAAGACACAAGAAATGTAAATATAGAAGGTCTACTTTTTAAAAGAAAAAGGTCTTAAGATGCAACAGCTATTTATCAGTTTCCAAAGGGAATAAGAATCTGCCAGCCCAAGACAACATCCCACCCCATGTTCTAGCCGACCAGGCAAGTCTCCCGTCCAGACTGAATTTGGGGAGGCCACAGGGTGAACCTGTCTTGAGAACCACGTTTCATCCCGTAACAAGAACTGGGTACAGCCAGGAGGAACTGGGACACTCACCTTTTCTCAATGGAGTCGATATTGGAGTGCAGCAGCCAGAGCTCCTCAGCGTCGTCCTGGCGCCGCGAGGACAGGATGAGGTGGTGGCCCGTGAGACACAGCGTCCCCTCCACGGCAGGGTAGAACGGGCGGTGCAGAACGACGTTATCCACGCGGGGGGTCTTGATGAGCTCCGCAAACTCCATGTTTCCCAGCGAGGACAACAGGCCCGCGAAGCCTGACGCTAGCTGGGAGACGCAGGAGCCCTGAGCAGCACCAACAGGGCCAGGATGGAGGGGAACCCTCTCTGCAAGCCGCCAGGAAGCCCTCTCAGATGCCGAAGATGAGCAGGGTCATAACCCACGGTGGGCTGTGCTGTTGGGAATGGCCTCCTTTACTCCTATTAGGATGAGTAAGGGGGAAAAAATGAAGAGATTAAGGAGGGGAAAAGGGACAAGGGAGGAGGAAGAGCATCCAGGGAGCAGAAATACCAGTGCAGGAGCCTGGGTGTGGAAGGGAGGCTGGAAGGGGGCAGCAGGTGCCACAGCCGCCGCTTCAGGGAGGGCAGACGCAGCTCCGAGGCTGGGGATCCCGGCGGGGTGCCTGGGGGGGCCCCTCGGTGCTTGACAGAGGGAGAGGCGGCGCCGGGAGCCCCTCGGTGCCAGACGAGGGCTGTAAAGGGGGCGCTGGGAGGATCCTGAGGGCGGTTGGGGACCCCTCGGTGCCTGAGAGGAGCTGGGGGCTGTAAGGGCCCGCTGGGGGACCCGGGGGACCCCTCGGTGCCCGGGGGGGCTGCAAGGGCCGTTCAGGGTCCCGGGTCCCCCCGGTCTCGCGGCTGGCGGGGCCCGGGCCCGGCCCCGGCCGCGCTGCGTTACCAGCGGTAACGGCCGGAAGCGGGCGCGACCTACCCCGGACGTGAGGAAGGTGCCGAGCCACGTGACGCCCCCCGCCCCGCCCAGAGCCAATCCCCGCCCGCCGCCACCCTGTGAGGGCGGAAGAGGCCGAGAAGGGGCTCGGCGCGCCCTCGCCCTTACAGGAAGGCGCGCTCCCCCCGCGCGGCTCGGCGCTGCCCGCAACCGCGAAACTACCGTTCCGCACCCCCCGCTCCCCTCGCTTTTAGAGCGGGAGGGGAAGGGGCGGGGCCACGAGAGGAGGAGCCAATGGGAGAGCAGGGGGCGTGGCCAAGGGGGCGAGGCGGGAACGGAGCGGGGAGCCCGAGAATGGGGATTTTCGGGGTTTGGGACCCAAAACGGGAGGGTTTCCAGGGCAGGGCCGCGGGGACAAGGGCGACTGTGGCCTTTTGGGGACCAGCAGGTCTGAGGGGAGTGGTGGCAGAGGCAACTTTTCCACCTAAACGGCTGCAAAAGGTTCATAATGAGGAATTTTGACGCTCTGCTGCGAATAGTTGCCCTGATCTGAATCACCGGCTGCTCCAGAATGTGCGAGGGGGCTTGGAGGTATCAGGACATTCCATATATAGAAAATAGAGGATAAAAACTTGCATTAACTGCTGCTTTCAGTCCAGATACCAAAGCAGCACGGGGCTCTTTCCCCCTGCTCAGATTCCAGATCAATTAAATATTGTGCCGCGCTGTCTGTGCCGCCCCTCTCCCTGGCTGCAGAAATCCCAGGGAACGTGTTTGGACGGTTGTCATATCTATTTGGGGTAAAAAAACCCCATAATCCAAGCAACCCCGAATGAACACACATTGCTCCCCTGTTGCAGGCGCCACTGATGATCTGGGAGACCCAAATTCAGCCAGTTGGGCCTCCTTTTCCCATTCCCATTTCCCATTCCCATTTCCACAGGGAATTGAAGCCGTTTTAGCCGTTAGCCTTTGGTGTGAAGCCAGAGCCAAACTTCAGCTCCCGCCTATGGGGCACGAGCTGGGCTGTCGAGGAGCTAAATAGTTCGTCCTGCGCTGCAGATTGCCTGGCCAGGTCTGGAACCGAAGAAGCAAAACTCTTTTTTTGGGGGGCATTTCGGGTTCATTTCCAAAGTCAGAACGAGCGCCTGGGTTCCCGCTGCAGCTCCTATATCCGCACAGTCAGTTTACGGGTGTTTGCCACCCTGGATCTATTAGGGGACTCTACACACAAAGTGTTGGGGCAGCCCAGTTGTTGCCCCTTCACTTTCTGGCTCAAGTCCATCCCCAAACCCTCCTGCCCCACAGATCCCTAAAGCCCCCGGGTTCCCAATTATTCCCCTTGTGCTTTTGGGAGGATGAATTTTCTTTATGACAAAGTTGAAAGACTCGTAGGCAGAAGCCCCTTGGCTCAAATCTGTTTCCTTCCACCCCTGCGTATTGCAGCGCGAGTCATCCCGCTCCCCTAGGCTTGTTTTCCCGCCGGGAAGGTAAAGATTCATAGAATGATAGAATCATAGAATGCCTAAGGTTGGAAGGGACCTCTAGAGGTCATCTAGTCCAACCCCCCTGCACACGC
>JAWLRI010000339.1:385967-412477 GCA_034781795.1 Crypturellus tataupa | reverse complement strand
TCCCTTCCCTTCCCTTCCCCTCCTCTCTCCAGAGCTCAGCAGCTGGTGGAGGTGTGTGAGTAAGGGCAATAGTAGCTGCTGGATGAGGCACTGGTTCCCTCACTGAGGTGACTGCTGAGTGCCCTTGGCTCCCATATTGCTGCTGCCTGCGAGCGCGGGGTGATGTTGGTGTTCTTGAGGATTTACGTCAATAAAATGGAGGTAAAACAGTCTTCCCTTTCTGTTGTCTAAATCATCGAGCATGGGCCATGGATTCTGCTTGATGGTATCTAGATGTTACGTTAATACCTATAACCTCACCATTGTGATTTTGTAGAAACTGATATAAACCCCTGTTATTACTGTAGCTGAGTGGAAAGTGCTTATTTTCATGACCTGGATAAGGGACCATGCTCCATCTGCGAAGAGGAATTCTGGTTTGGAAACTCAGCCTATTTACAGAAATATTTGCAGTCTTTTTGTAGCAACATGGAACAACTGAACTGCAACTAAGTGGTCTTCAGAAACATTTTTTTTAATAGAATGCAGTTTTTCCTCAAGAAGGACAATCTTATCCATACTTGAAAATCATTCTCTTTTTTTTCTCTGTCAAAAAGGATGCAAGTAAAAAAATGTAACAAAGTTTGTTATTACATTGCTGTTAATCATAAATCAGTGATTTCCCAGTCCCCATTCCCTGCTTCCTTTCACCTCCCTCAAAAGTATTATGTACACATTAAACAAATATTTTCCTCCCCTTGACCTTCTTTGCAGCCTCTAAGTGCTAATTTGCATTATCAGAGAAAATATTAGCTGGCAGGAATCAACACCTCCGTTGCAAGTTTTATTTCCCTAAGCAGGGAAAGAGAACAAGGTCACTTTCACGCATAAGCAAGGCCAATCCTGTTGCGTCCTGCAGTTAAATACCAAATCCCCAGCTGGCTTCTGCCCTTTTTTCCTCAGTCTAGGCCTCACTGGGAATTTTGCTCGCTTGATCTTTGCTGATTACAGAAGCACCTGCATTAAGGACCCTTTTTTGGCTGATGGCAAAAGACCCCAGAGCCCCACAGCAGGCTCAGCTGAAGCTTCCCGCTGCCCGTGGCGAGTGTCAGCTTCCAAGTCTCTTTGGGCATCTATGAGAGCTCTGCGCATCCTACTAGATCACGCATGAATAATATTCCTCCTTGTCTATTTTCCGAGCAATTCCATAGCTCTTATATAGCTCTTGTGAAGAGCTCTTATGTTCCTTAGCTCTTCAGCAAGGTCCCTCCGGAGGAATAAGTACCTCAAGTTAGTAGAAATCGTGAGCATTAACTTTCACTGATTCAAGAACACCTTGTTTTAAAGGAGAGGAGCTTTGCCCAGATGTTTCAGGATAAATGGTCAATCTGTTTAATTAATAAATTGCCGTAGTAAGAATATATTCCCTTCCTGTCTACTTCATTCCCGAATGTATGCCATTAATGAATCAGCTTTCGTGCCGTTTCTTTGTTAAGAACAAAAATCTTTCCAAATCTTTACTTCTGCACTTGCTTATGTCTTACCAAAGGGTGCTCTGCTAGCTCTTATTTCTGGAAGAGGAAAAAAAAAAAAGAGAGAGAGAGAGATTTGTGAGCTACCTGGTTTCCCTTTACAGTTAGGGAAATAATTACTTAACGCAATATAATTTGCTTAAAACCATGACAGTTTTAACTATAGTTTAAGGCTAAATGACTGTTCAGCAAGACAGCTGGTAAAATTCACCCTGTAATAAGACTGAAGCAATATAAACAAGCCCAGCCCGTTTGGGTCTTTGAGTTAATATAGATGTCAAATGCTTCTTTCAAAACCTTTAAATTTCCCAAACAACCAGACATTTTCCTCCTTTATAAATGTATTTATAACAGGTCCCACCCTTTGTCACCTAAACTCGCTGCATCTGTGACCTGACGCTCGGTCCCAGATCCCATAAGTAAGGATGTTTTGGTGCAAGTTAAGCTCAAACGGAGCAGGATCCACTTTGCTGCAGTGCGATAGGAACCTGCGCAAGAGCAGCAGGAAGGTCTGGTCCCCAGGTGCTGCTGCAAAGAGAAAGCAGCCAAGGAAAAGGGGCCTTCAGGCCCTCAAAGAAAGCTCGCAAAAGGGTCTGTGGGGGTTTTCCGCGCTGATGATGGTAATTTTAACAAGTGAGAGCTGTAGGACTTGATCTCTGGTTAACTAATGCCCACGGAAGGCTACTGTTGGGCATGCAGCATGCTTTGGATCAGGCCTGAATCGGCCAGGAATCGATGTCGAGCAAGTGGAACTTGTACTTTTAGAGCAGCTGAGTGAAATTTCTGAAAAATAAAGCCATTTCTTTGCAGCCTCCCAGGGGCTTAAGTAATGCCGAACAATTCTAATTTAAATCACAACTGGTAGGGAATAATCTCTGGGGCCTGATGTCCTTTATCTTGCTCAGATAATAACAGGGATACAACTGCAATTATGGGGATAAGGTTGCAAATTCATTTGGGTATTCTTCAGTTGTGCTGATTTATTGTTTGGTAATTAGACCGCTGGAGTCTTACGGATGGAATAATCTCACCTATTTTCACAATCAAGGCCTCGAGGACTTTAGGGACCGGCATGCACTTAACAGATGGCCATGGCATGTGCGGTAAGGCCCTTGGTTTTCCTAGCTCACATTGCATGCAGTCTGTTAGCCTATAGGCCAACTCACCCTCTTCTACTAATTGGGCGTAAATGACATTAATATAGTGAACTCTTTGTTGGTGTTCAGCACTGCTTTTGCCCTGTTAAATGCTCATTGCGAAGCAGCTTGTGACTCAGCTGTGTCTCTATGAGTGCTGTAAGGCTCATTTTGGGGGAAAAGAAAGCAGCTGGTGAGTTAACCGAGGGGTATCCTTGATGCAGAGGGGATGGTTTATGGGAGGGAGGCCAGCGAAGAAGGAAGAGAGATGATGAAGAGCAGCACATTTGTCCCTCTTGTGAGCAGCAGCAGTGGTGCTTGAAGAGGCTGCACATCCCTGGGTTGGATGGTGACCTGCCTGGCTCCTAAACGTGTCTGCTTTGCTTGGAGCAGATACCAAAAAGAAAAGAAGTCATGAAGAACTGCGAGTGAAGAGTGAACAGGAAGAGAGAAGAGGAGGAAAGAGAAAGGCGCTCTGGGCAAAGGGACCGCCCCGCGAGCAGGGCTGTGGTCCCATGCGAGCACAGCTGGCCTTTGGTGGCCTTGCTGCCCTTGTGCTGGGCGACCTCCCTGTAAGCAGGGCTCAGGTCTTTGCTTTGATATTCTGGGCCTTTTGCCACGTTGCTCCTTGGCTGCCTGGAGAGAGGGGCAACCCTGTAAGGAGGGTGCGAGTCCCTTTCTCCACTCCTCAGGGTCACGGGGAGCTCCCTGGAACCCACGCCTGCCCTGTAAGCAGAGCAGGGCAATTCTGTCCCCCCTCAAAAAAAGGCTTTTTCCCTGCTGGCAACTGGCCAGTGTGACCCCCTGTCCTCGGGGGGTGTCCGCACAGGAGCCCTTTGGTGACACATGAATCTTCTTGGTGTTTTGAGACCCTGCATGCGACGTGGGGGCAGGACGGAGGCTCTCCTCGGATCCGAGGTCAGGACTGGTTCCCCAGTGATTTATTGCACTGGCAACACAACCCCATGGCTTCTTCTAAGCAGACGGTTTGATCACTGAAGAGAAAAAAAAAAAAGCCCCTTTGCTGTGTCTCTATCTGTGCTTGAGGGGCCTTTGTTAGGGGAAGAAGAACCTGTCTGTCATACAGCTCAGGCTCAATTTCAGTTTTACATATGAAACCCCCCCAGAGAGCACCTGCCCTGCACACAGCTCTTAGCCCCTCGCTTCCCTCCTCCTTCTGAAACTGTGTAAAAGGAATGGGTTTGTATTTTAGAATGCAGCCGCTAGGTCAGACCATCTGGGGCGCTGAACTAAAGGCGACTCCTGGACCAAATGAGCAAAGCTGCAGCCTGCGCTTGCTTCGGCGCATGCAAGAAGGGGTTACGGAGCTGGGGATGCTCAGCACTGATGTGCGTGTTTGCGTCTCCAGCGGGAGTCTCTGCAAAGTTCAGGAACAGCCTTCTCTCTGTTTGCACAGAGCTTGCCTGCTGTAATCTGCCCGAACTTCAAGCCCTTAGGAGACTCCCTCTCCCACTAACTAAAAGCCAGTAAAGGTCAATGCCACCTGCCAGATTATTTAGGCCTGAACCTGCCTAATATGATAAGCAATAGGCAGGAGCTGACTCTAGGTCTCCTGCTTTTGAGGGCAGCGTTCCAGAGAGCAGGCTTTATCTTTTGTTTTCTCAATTTTTCTTGAAACTCCTAAGTTGGCTGCAGAAAACAGCATAATTAGGAACAAATTATCTGCTCAAAAATGTTCCAACTGTCTCCATTTCCTGAGTTCCCCCAATTATCCACTACCAGGTAAAGGCTGTTTTGGGTGTTTTAATAGGTGTTTGGATATTGTCTGTACATTTTTTTTCTTCCTTTCAGCATGCGTTTATTTCAGCTTTAGCCATCTAATCTGCAGAACATACTGCAACTGCGATCGGAATATTTGTTATTAAAAAAGAGTCAGGGTTAACTGCTAATTGCATCCATGGAGCACTTCTGCAGTGGCCATCTCCCATACAATTTAGATTAAATCAGCAGGTATATATGATAATAGGCTGCTTTTCATTGATCCAGCAAACAAGAAAACACTGTCTGCAGGAGCTGGCAGCAAAGCTGGGCAAGCAGTCAGCACTGACTGGGCAAATATTCACCTGCCGTGACTGGAAATTTTAGGCAAGTTACCTGTGAGACGGAGCTACTGCTTGTTATTTTGGATGAGTCTTTTCATGCTGGAGAATACTTGATGGCACCTTTATTCCTCCATGGCTTTTGAATTGCTGTTATAGACAGACACAGCAAGAGAGGTACCAGCCACACCTGCCCTGGCTTGGGACTCAACCACAGGTTTGTTTGGAGTTCAGAGGCACTTACTGTGGTTTGGGATATTTCCTGATAGAAGAAAAGAAAAAGAGAAGACAAGTGAAGGGGGGAAAAAAAATCCTTCCCTGATTTTTTCTCTCTCTGCTCTGTCCCCAGAGAGCGTGCCCAGTCTGTGAAATGGGTTATTCTGTGAAGGGGTGAGAAAAGGAGAACAAATAAGCAAACTCTGGCAGACGTGGAAACCGAAGAGCGTGTTACCCCAGAGGGCAGCAGGCTGCTCCCTGAACGCCTGGTCCCAGCCAGGATTTGGGCAGATCAGAGACACCGCGGCTCTGCACGCACAGCGTCCTTCTACCTGCGCCTCGCCGCCCGGTCTGGGTCTGCCCAGCATTGCAACTACCCAGTCCTCCCATTCCAGCTTTTCTTTAGCACAAGGTCTGTGCGCAACATTACCCCCTTTGTGGCAACCCCAAATGCTCAGGGATTTTTCCTGCTCGCTGTAATTAACAGTATCTTTCAAAGTTACTTTTGAATGCAGATCAAGGGGCACAGGCAAATGCACAAGGTTCATTTTGCCTGCCCTATCTGAGCTCCCGGAACAGGACCAAGGACCAAAGTTCCATGAAAAAGCTGCCCTAGTGCATCAATCAGACCTGCTCTCTCACTGACAGAGCAGCACCAGCCATTGCATAGCACTTGGGAGAGATGTCCCTATCCTCTGACCCGGCCGGGTGACCTAGGCTGGTAAATATGAGGTGCAAGTGTCCAGCACTGCTGGATGCAGGTTCATAGGCAGGCGTCTGCTCTCAGAGATCATTTCTGAAGCACTGGCCCTAGCCTTGAGCTTGTTCCTTGGCTAAAAAGCTGCCGCTGTGATTTGCTGGAGAAGATGTTGCCCATGTTAGGCCACGATTTGGTGCCGCGGTGAAGCATGGGGGAAGCAGCGGTGAGTTTGTTCTTGTCGCACAGAAGTGCTTGCAGATCACACACGGGGCTGGGAGGCATTCAGATGCTATGGAAACAGGAACTGAGCAAGTAACATAGATGAATGAAAATTGCTTTATCGCTGCTATTATTTTCAGTAGATGAGATGTCCTATTTCCCATGCCCAGGTGTCCTTTGCATTACGTTTTGCACATATATTGTCATACACAAGAAGAATCTCATTAAGATTAAAGGCAGCACATAACAGGCCAAATGAATATTGGTAGCAGGTGTCAATGAGCATAATTAGAAAGGTACTTCTCTCTAAGATTAGGACTAAATTGGGGAGTTTTATTAACCTCAGAGCAGTCCATCTCCGCTCAGCATACTGAGCAGGACATCAGTGAAAAAATACCAGCTTGCTGAACTCGCAATGTAACCAGCTCTACTTATAATTGCTGAAGTGTGAAGTCATCATGCAGCAGGGCATACATAGTTAGTATGATTTAAAGTCATTACTGACTGCTCAGGGTACTTTGCTGCAGCCACGTGCCAAACCACAAGGAAGGCAGAGAATTAGCCATGGAACTGCTGTTGGAAAGCGGCTCCCGTTTTTGCCGGTGGAATATGCCACTGCAGCCAGTTGCAGCCTCAGCTTAGTGCGGCCGTCTGCTCAGCTGACATGTCCAGCCACAAAACAAGAAAGTTGTCCAATTTTCCTGTGAACGCTTAAATTTCTGGCATGGATGTCTGCACCTAGGTCTGTTTTACAGGGAAGTCCGCTGCTTTGTGGACTTTAATTACAGAATTATTTAACGAGCAGAAGTTTCTCCTTGCCCTGCCAGTGCGGAACTGACATCTTTTGAAGCAGAGAGCTGTTATCCCTTCCAAAGCATCCCAGTTTGGAGTGAAATCTAGGAGTAAGAAACGGTGCTTATCCGGACATATCATGGCAGGGTTATTCTACCACTCTGATACTTGCTACTTTCCGCTTGTTCTACTCATCCTTGTTACATTTCTGCATCCGGTCAGATAAAAGTTGCCAGATATCCCTTCTCCAGTTGGCTTTCAACACTAGGGAAAAATATGACAATCTAAGGGCGAGAGGGAAAGCAAACAAATCACTTAACGAGACCTAATTATTGCGGGATTCTCACAGGGAGCCTTCCTGGGGTAATTGTCACTCATTATCAGCTGTGAGTACAGGAAGATAAAATAGTTTTAAGAAGCTTAATCAAGATGCAGAAAACTGGTAGCACCCAGCACTGAACCCAGGGCTGGAGCGGGGAGTGTGAGCAGTTATTTACCAAGAGTCCTTGGGAAGCTCGCTAGCTGACTAGAGAGCTTTCCACCGGCAGCTCTCCCAGGACCTGTTCTCTGGTCCTTTGGTAAACATTCCAAAACTGTCCGAGCAGTTTGAGGAGTTGTGTTTTTGGACGTACTTGTTTGTCCTCCATGCAGTGCAAAA
This sequence comes from Crypturellus tataupa, assembly GCA_034781795.1. NCBI lineage: Eukaryota > Metazoa > Chordata > Aves > Tinamiformes > Tinamidae > Crypturellus > Crypturellus tataupa. The sequence goes on along the minus strand of JAWLRI010000339.1, from coordinate 405,185 downwards.
CTTAATTGGAGGAAGCTTCAGGGCAAGAGCCTGCCCTGCTGATCTGTGTTAGAAAGAGAAGTATACATTGCTCCTGGAGCATAAGGGATGCAGGAGCAGTGCACACAGATGGGTTTTGTCCACTCTGACCCCAGCTCTCTGAGTTTCCCATCAACATTTTTTTGCCCTTTGCACACCAGAAAGGCTATTTCAGGGTGCCAGGAAAGGACTGCTGAAGGATTTGCCTTCAGCATCTCCTGCTGTCTACTCATTATGCAGGTGCCAGACACTGCTGTGACCAACAGCGTCTCTGGTGCTACAACACAAAGCCATGTTCTTCTGAAATGTAATGATCTGAATGGAATTAGCACCAGGTCTGCTCCTGTCCTCACATGCTCCACCCTCAAAACACCATCCACAAAAGGGACTTGCAAGGCTGTGTATTATCTGACACAGCAGATCCACTGCAGGGAGTCAAACCATTCCTGCCTGTTTGACCCGTGAGGTAACAGGGTAACTCACTTCACAAATATTTGTATTTGTGTTTCTACTTCCCGCAAAATGAATGTAGCAGCGTTACCGCTGCAAAAGGCCCGGCTGCTTCTGCAGTTGCTGGCTCTACCTCTGTGAGCAACTTCTTGTGTCAGCATGAGAAACACGTGCTGCAGAGGAACAGTGCTAATTAGGATCCCGTCATGTTCATCACTTCCCCACTAATAGTTTGGCTTTTTTTAGTCTCAGTGCTTGGAAATGATATCGAATGTTTGGTTTTGAGAAAGAGTTGAAAAATAAAAAATAAAGAACCACACTTTAAAATAGAAGCATCAGGTGGATCTTTCTGATGGATTTGGCTTTCAAATGAAACAAGGTACGACTATTTTTATGTCATTAAAAGAAGGCATAGGAAGTTTGCAGGCAACTTTCTCGGACTGTCCACCCCTGACTAGCACATGTTTCTATTTTATCATGCGTGAGTAATCAAGTGGAGATGTTCACATTTACCGAACTTTGCTTTGCACAAACCTCCTGGGGAGCTGCTAGCAGGTACCCTCTTCAGAAACGCTTCCCCGCAGAAGTAGGATGAGAGCGGGAAGACGGTCCTGGCCTCCTTTCCAAGGCTGAGGAAGGAAGTAAGGCCATGCTGAGCGGCAGGTTTGGAGGCACCCGGCCTGCCCCAGCACCGCAGAGTGACACAGGCTAGGAAATCTTTCGGAGAACCCTGCAGCCGGCAAGTTTCCATCCCGAATTCTGGCAGCCAAAGCAGCTCCTGATGTTGCAGCCGCTCACTGTAAACTGCTGTAAGGCTGATTTAACAACCGGAGTGACTGCCTGAATTTTTAATTACACTTAATGATTAATTTGAAGGCGTAAACCTGCTTTGGAGGTCCATTATTATTACACAGTTTTATTAAGCTCATACACGATATTTTTAGATGACAGCTTTCCCACAGGCTCCGCAATCTGCAGCTGAGGGTGCTTTGGCATTGAGGTGGCACCCATGGAAATGTGCTCACACTGCCTCATAGATGCAGAGTTGAGAGGGGTTGTTTTTAACTCTTGCAAAACACGCAAGCAAAAGGAGCATCAGGATGCTGAGAGAGCACCAGGATGTGTGTCTCTGGATCCAAACCAAGAGGACTGGTCTGTGCTGCATGTGAATTGGGATGGATTGGAGGTAGAGTCATGCATAGCCATGATCTGCTCTGCCACTGATGCACAGCAATCAAACACAAACTCATTTATATTTTAAAATCTGGACTTTAATTGCAAGCCTGTGTCTACCTGTTTGCACAGGCAGATGGGAGCCTCTTTCACCCAGCTGCGGTCAAATGCTAGCTTTTAGGGGAGAAAGAATTGCTAAGAGTTGCCTTCCTCCAATGCTGAACCTCTTAATAGGTTGTCTCGGGCAAAAATGCCTCAATCTTGGCACACAGATACACTGGCCTTTGTCGCTCTTTTCACCAGTGCAGCCTCCCTATTTCTGTATTTCATCTTCACAGTCTTTAAGTCTGTCTTAAAGACACAAGCACGATGTACATGACACGTGCTCTTCCTCATCACACTTTAGAGTATTATCTGCCTGTTCTCTGGCCCCTCACACCCTGTGCTTGCTCTGGCCAAGCTGCAAGGCAAGCATTTAATTTTCAGTTCAAACACTTACATTTGTAAATATGCTAGAGATATTGCTGAACTTTGTTCTTCTGAAATGGCTCCACAAGCTGGCAACATTATAATGAGTGTCTGGAAATTAACTTAGTAGTCTCAGCACGGGCCACAACCTGGACCTTCCTTTTGTGTTTGCTGTGTGATACGCTTATTGCTGGCTTCTGGCAAATGGTCCTGTTCAGCACTGGACTCAGGTGAGGGGAAGATGAATTAAAACCTTAATTTCTTCTATTTTCATTTGATTAGCTAAGAGGAAGAGGCATGAGTCCCTGCTTGTGTGTTACTGGAGGCCTTGTGTCGGCCATGAATCACAGCTCCCATCTGCCGCACTCTGGTTGCATGTCAAGCTAATTACGATGTTGTAGTAAATATTCTTACAAGCAGAGCTCATCAATTAGAGCATGCCACATGCAAGCTGCACGACTCATTTTCCATCACTCACCCAAGAAAGGACAAAGATGAGAAAACAGAACTCAGATAAAAATGGGCATGGGTCACGGGGCTGGGAACATCTCCAGGAGGAGAGGCAGGAGACAGGAGTGGCCCGAAGGGTCAGACTGTGAAGGAGTGAGGTGGTGCCAACAGACTGGAACTCATTGGCCAGACTCTCCTGGGTACAGTAAGTAAATCAAAGTTAGCAAGCAATCGATAAACTGAAACATATTTAAGTCTTAGAGGAAAATTAAATAGTTCTAAACCGGCGAGGGACCAGCAAACCAAAAAGTGCATTTTCCTTGTCCTCTCTCTTGAAAGCCTGATGTCAAGTTTTTCCTACTGCCTGTTCACCATAACACCATCCAGCTCTTGTCCTGCCAGCTGCTGCTGATCACAGTTTCTGTTGTGACTTGGTGCTATCTCCACAGGAGCTATGAACTACTATTGGCCTTGCCAGTTTCCACCTGCAGTACCAGAGAGCCAAGCCAGACCATTAACACCCCAAGTGCACGCACGGAGCCTTCAAGAGCTGCAGCCTTAATGCCATGCGAGTGCCACAAGCCCTTAGATTTTTGCTTCCCTGTTGTGCTGCCACTCTTTCCCTGTGCTAGCAAGCTCATGGCGCTTTCTTTTTGTCTTTCTTTGTCCTTTTCTTAATTTCACAGCCTGGTACATCACCCAAAATATCTTCTTGGTATTTAAAGACAGATGGAGGGGCAATGAGAAGATGGAGCGAGAAGTTCCAGGCAGCTTTTCTTTCGTTTCTAAACCTCGCAATTGAATCCATTAGTCACGAGTGTGTTGCTCACATGTGACACACTTCCCCCAGCACGACGTCTCCTTGGCTGTGTCTCATGCCCGGTGGCCTGCGCGCTTGGAGAGGCATTTGCTCCAACAGCCATTTCTGCCTTCTGCCTGCGTGCGGTTTGGTCCTTAGAAGGAGACCCCCTCCCGAAAGGATGTGATCCATCCCCGCCCTATTTGGTGTCCATGAAGGGGAACCAGCCAGCCTGGTCTAGCCTGGTCTACTGACTGCCAACAGGCACGTGTTGCATGGTCGAAGAATCACCCATCGCATCCACAACCCTTTTCAAACACCAGTTCCTCTTGCTCTCCCCAGCCCTGGGTCCTGCTGTGCTGTGACTCCTCTAAACAGAACAGACATCTTGGGCAAACAATTTCCCAGTGACTTACCATAAATTTGCCCACCAAGAGACGCTGTCTGGTGAAGTTTCCCCCTATGGAGCTCCCTCCTGCCTCATTTTTCTTCCACCCGCTCCTCTGACCATCAGCAAGCAGGCGCTTTGGGAGAGGAAAGACCCTTGCAGGCTCCACCTGACGCCAGCCCTCACGAGGAGGGAAGGAGCACGTGCAGCTCCCATTCCTGCGGGAAATTCTTGGGCTTTCTTGGAGGTTTGGAGTAATTACAGGGAACGAAAAGCTTCATACTCTAAAATGTCAAGCAGTGTTTATCTGAAATCCTCCCCAGCTGAGAGGAAATGAAAGGAGATGCAGCAATAAGGAGGAGGAAAGCTGTGCCCGGGGCAGGGTGGTGCACGTGCTGCGCTGCCCGCCCCACACGGGCCTCCCGCGCCTGGCCGGGGGCTTGGCAGCAGCAGAGCTGCGAGCAGCTTCTGCAGAGCTGAACGAGGTCACCTCTGATTTGGAAGGTGACAGGAAAGCCATGCCCAGGTTATTTGTCCCTTGCCTGCCATTTTTGGTTAAGTACAGTGATGGTTTTCTTCCATCCCCCAGCAAAGGATTAAGCATTTCAGGGCTGCAGCATGCAATGCTGCAACGTTAGCAGGTGTCTCCTCAGCAAAAGCTAGCAGGATTTTGAGCTGTAACTCAGTCTGTTTCACCAAAGTGGCCGTGAGCTCCCCCAGAGTCTCACAGATGCTGCTGCTGCTGTTTTATGGCAGCCAGCGCTTGCTCTGTGCCTCTAATCTTGCAGCAAGCAGCCGAGGGGATTCCCTCCAGGATTTCCTCTCTTTGCCTCCAGCTTTACATGGCAGAAAAAAATTGCTGCCTCTGCCTCGCTGCATGTTGCCAAGTGATTACCAGGGGAAATAAACATACATAAAAAAAAAGAAAAGAAAAAAGACTGGTGAGAGGAGCCCAGAGGAGGTGGTAATCTTCGTAAAAACAACCTAATGGTCTGGAAAGTGGCAGAGAGGCAAGATATCGCCACGTTACAGCAAAATCATTCTAAATACACACAGGCTCTGCGTGCAAGGGAGGGAAGTCCCACGTCGAGTGAGGAGCCTGAACCATTTCATTATGCAGCAGGGGCCTCGGAGGCCTCCCTCTTTTGCCCAGGAGTTTAACTTCTCTTAGGGGCCTTAGGGGCTAAGGGGCTAAACAGCTCAGGTAGTGACTGCTTCGTCTAGACCGTGCAAGACAGCTCCAGGCTTTCAGGGGATCTCTTGCCTTTAACCAGGGTTTTGCCCTGCAGCTCTGGCCCTCAGCTGGTTCTGATGGAGCTGCCAGCGCGTCCCTGCTCAGCTCGCTCCTCCATCCACCCCATTTCAGAAGCCGGTTATTTGCCATCTCTCCACTTTTCTGCTTTACTCTGGTGGGAACCTTGGGAAGGTTACTTGTCCTTAAGCACTTAAAATTCTCTGTCTGCAGCAGCATCAATCAGTCATTATTAGCAGCAATTTCAGATTCTAATTAGAAAGCTGTTGTTTCTGCTCAGTCCAGACATTGTTAATTATTAATTTGATATTTAATCCCCCTGGTACCTGGCAATATTGTGCTATTATCACTGTTTATATTAGCTGTTATTTATATGAGACAGTGCAAAAATAACACGTTAGTAAACACAGCCTGGTTTATTTATCCTTCTGTGCCTCTCCATCCCTCTTTTGCCACCATGTGCCATGCCAGTGCTGGATGAGGGAGTCACGGAGCATGGGAGAAAATAAGCCAGGAGCCAGGGCCAGCTGAAGAGGTGAAGCCTGCGGCCACAGCAAAGGAGCCTGTAGCTGGTGTTTGCTAAAGCACCATGCAAACACTCAGTGCTGAACATTGATTCAATACCTGCAGTTGCGGACTGCATGCAAATCTTTCTGCAAATGCACCATGGTTGTCGTCTTCTCCCTATGTACCTTTTCTGCAAGGGCTCCACATTAGCACAACTCTTTAAGTTTTAAACATAAAACAGCAATTTATCAGACCCTGCAAGCCTCCCTAATGGGAGAGTGACAAAGACACTTCAGAAAATTTCATGGTAGGCACAATTTATTGGGAATACCATTACTAACAAGTGATTATCTGCTGGGATCAATCGAACTGTTTTACGAATGGTGCTTAAGAACCTCGTAATAACATGTGAGCCAGCTGGTATCAAGTACCCAGTGCAGGCTGCATTTATGTGTGTGAAATGCTGTGATTTGCCCTAAAATGAGAGGGGGAAAAACATCTTTTTAATGAGATAATGCTCTGAAAATGTGGTCTGATGTGCTGTCTACCTTTCAGAAGGGCAAAGACTGTTGTGATGGACAGTTTTGACCCAAAGTGTTTCCTGTTGCTGTTCCAGAACTTCAGCATGAAAAAAAGAGAAGGCGCTATTATGCAAACCAAGTACTCTGGCTCTACAGCCTGAACTATTCCCTATTTCTATATGTGTATTGACCTGCTACTGCTTTTTAACGGTAGCATCAGTAAAGTCTTCCTTTCTCCACAGTCAGCGGGAGATGATGCACTGTGGCCTCTCAAATGTACCCACCAAGCACGGTGCGGGGAAGACTCCTCTTAACAACTACCTTGCTTTAGGATTTAGCACCCTCTGCCAAGGCACCGCTGTCTGTCACAGAAACCCTTCCCCCTCCCCGCTCCTCCAGCCTCTGGCAGATGAGTTATGAGCAGATGCTCCCACGAGGGAAGTGTTAACGCTGTGCGGTGAGGAATGGCACAGCCTCATTGCCAGGGCTGCTGTGGGGGCTGCTGGGCTGCGTCTGACCTACAGCCAAGGACCCTGCTGTAGCATCTCTGCTGCTCCAGGAAGCCACTAAAATGTCTGATTACTCTGTGACAGTCATTCACGGTTGCTGCTATTTTCATTGCTATAACAATGAAAATTAATGCAAGAAATGAATGTAGGAATTTTCACTTTTTTTAACAGTGTAAAACCTGTGATTTCTATCCGAGTCTGAGAAGCAGCATCTAAGACACATAGAGCTTGGCTCACAGCATTTTGGACTTTGTTGCAATATTCAGGAGATGCTTCCTGTGTCCTGTGTCCCGCAGCTAAGGAGAGCATGCGGTTATTGTGCCCCCAGTCGCCCTGAGGACACGATGAGGTGCGTGCAGAAACGCGCAGAACCACAGCGAAGTTGCAAGGAGAGCAGGTCTCTGCTGGGACGGGCACCAAGGAGTTAAGGAAAGTCAGCATGAACATTGCAGGCATCAGCTCTCTTTGCATGATTTTTTATATAGTCTTTGTTATGTGATTATATGTTAGGGCAGTTATTAACCTAGGGAGAAGAAGAGTCATTCCCAGCACTGCTAACAGCGCAAGCCTAATAATATTATTTTCACAGAGCTTTTATTGTTTAAATATATTTGTTGCCTTTGTGTATACATTCATTTCACTGTTTATTTACCTATAGCATTATTGAAGTTGCTCTAATTTCCTTAAATCCAAATTTTCTAGTTGCCATGTTTTGGGGCAAGAAGTGCCAAGCTGGTTTCTTTCTCCCTTTTCTTATTCATCTCTAGTGACTGCCTGGATCAGCACCTGTGGAATAGCTCGCAGGAAGCCCGAAAGGGCCTGTAGCAGGTATGGGGGATGGCAGGGTCAGCTGGGGATGCTGAGGGCCCTCAGCTGGGAGCAGGGAGCGGTGTAGCAGCAGCAGCACCCATAAAGGTCTGTGAGGAGGCAAGAGGGACTTTTCCCTCTCACAGACGAGCAGGTTGAGTCTGGAAGAGAGGCTGGAGGTCCACCTGGGTAAGGTGGGTGCTTGTTTTCAGGCTTGAAGCAAGTCTCAGAGCTGATCTCTCTTTGCAGGTAGATGCCACTGCTGCTGCTTCCACTTCAGGCAGGGCTTCTGCGACTGTTACACAGATTTTGGCTCAGGTTGGAGGGTTTTCTCTGGAGTGGCTCCCTCCTGTGTGAGGGTGGTTTCCTCCAGGTGGACCCTTCCAAGAGTTGGGGGGGTTGTTTCTTAGGAAGAAGTAGCAGGGCAAGCAAGTACTGCAGAATCAGATGAATGGGGCTAGGGATGGAGCCCCTGCGCAATGCAGAGCAGAATGATTGAAATAAAGTTGTCCTATTGAGGCTTGTTGTGTGCTGCAGGCAATCTAGAAGGCTTCTAGGAGCTTGCATGATGTACCCAAAGGCTTTCTGTGGCAAATCCCCTTTGCTGCTCTGCAACTAGGAACAGCACTATGATGTCCTGGGAAGAAAGCACAAGTCCTTTTTTTTTTTTTTTTCCCTCCTCCCTCCCTTTTCCTCTCCTCAATCCCTTCTTGCTGCTGATATCTTTGAAGTCCTTCCCATCCTGAAGCCAGAGGTGTGACCCCTCTGACAGGGCTGGATGTGTCCTAGTAGGGCCCTGTGCTGCCCAGCAGCTGTGGGTGAAGAGGGCTCTTTAGCTGTGCTTCAAGCAGGCTGGCCAAAAGTCTCCTGAGTTGGGAAAAGGTGCTCAAAAGCTTTACATGGTGCTAAAAGAGAGTCTTGGACCTCTTACTGCTGAGCAAGTACTTCCATGTCTCAAGGTGAACTGGCTTTGCAGAAATAAATAATTGTATGCTCTGGTTTCTGGCCTTATGCAAATCTTTGGGTGGTTTGTTGTTGTTGTTGGGGTTTTTTTTTTTCCCAAAGAGTAAAAATAATAGTGCTCCTGTAACACCATCTGCTTCCTCTTTTCCCTACGGTGCTTGGGACAATGACTGGTTCTGGTCTGTGGGAAACATGACAAATGTCAAAATTCTCTTGTCATTGCTTCCCTTCATTTCACAAAGTGACAAATCTTGCTAGAGTGAAAAGCAGAGAGAAGTCTGTTTCCAAATAAACACAACCTCTGTTTTGCTGGAATGTGCACCAAACACGAGTGCTCCCAGACTGGGTGCTGCTGCAGAGTGGGGATGGTGTCGGTCTCTTTGCTGGGCAAGGTGGAGCAGGCTGATCTGGTGGTCTGTAGTGAGGTGAGGCAAGACACCTGCATGAGTTCCTATGTCCCAGAAGGTGATTGCTTCCATCTGGGAAGAGGTTATGACCTACACTGGTGTTGACGAATAGCTCAGGCTAGGAGAACATTTCTTGACCAGCTTTTTAGGGAGAATGTGTAGCAGAGGGGTATCCAGGAAAGGGTTCTTCGGGGCTTTGTATCGGAATCCCTTGGGTCACTCTAGAAACAGCATCTTCACCTGGAAAACATGCAGCGGCCTTGCTGTGTGCAGCTTTGCTGTCCTGACAGGTATCTGCTCTCAGGTTATCTATCCTGTCCTGCCCTCTAACGGGAAAGTGCCACTAAGTCTCAGCTGAGCTGAGGGAGGGGGTGCAGGGGAGTCAAGCTGTGCTGCTCTGCGCAGCCCTCGTCTGAGTCACGCAGCAGCGGTGGGAGCCGCGCGTGCCCTGCGTGGGGACTCGGTGAGAGGCACCCGGCCCCCGGGAGAAAGCGGGTAGGCGGAGGAGGGCTCGTGCTGCACCTTGCAGCCGTGCCTGGGGCTGGCCCTGTCCTCAGCTGCGTCCCTGCGCTCTCTGGGAGAAGCAGCAGCTTGTTCTGGCTCTGCTGCCCCCGAGCGCATCCTTGCTGGGGGAAGAGCTGGATAACGCCTCCTTCCTGTCCCCTGAGACCGCAATTGCAAACTGGAAACTTCCCCAGCAAGTCTGCTGGAGTCACCTGGGGTAACGCGCTCGTGGGAACAATCCCCATCTCCTCCCCGCTTCCCCTGCTCTCCTCCACGTACGCGCACTGCTGTTTCCAGCCCTGGGCTGAGAAGCAAGGAAACTTCGTTGCAGAAGAGGCTTTTGCTGACAAGCTCTTCAGCACTTAACATCCCATTACAAATACGACTCTAACTTGGGTCCATTTGCAAAGCTTTGGTATCTAACTAAGCTTCATGAAACAAACTCGAGGTAATTAGCTACACTGGAAATAGGAAGGAAATAATAGCCTGTTATCAGAGAGCCTAAAATTGTGCTAGTTATACCACAACAACAACAACAACCCCTTGCTGGGAAAAATGCTGAGGGCCTGCTGTTGTGTGGACTGAGGCTTAGTGCTGTGCTGAGGGGAAGAGATGTTTATGATGATGAACAGCAGCTTATACTGATGCGGGTGAGATGCAGGCTGAAAGGGTAGGAGTCTTTTTCCCTGTGATTCTTCCAAAAAGGCAAATCTTGTGTTATGAAAATCACTTATGCCTCTTTAGATAAGATAGTCAAAAGAATAAGTGTCATCAGCTCTGCAAAAATGCTGTGAAGCAGGAGAGTTAAGCAGCTCATTTTTTATTTTTTAATAGAAAGGAAGGTCAAGAAATGAGCTGACTGCTGATGCACCCCCAGCACATGTGGAGTAGGGGTGAGTATCCTACCTGTTTACAGGTTTTAATCTGTTAGGGAAAGGCAGAGTGAGCAGAAACGACTAGATGAGGATGCTGGACAAATTCAAATTAGAAATGAAGTGCAAACTCTTAATTGAAGGGGTGCTCAAGTGCTGGAACAAACTGCCCAGAGAATTAATACTGCCTTTGAAACATTCAGACACAGGCTGTTCTGGATGAGATGCTGGGGCTGAGCGTGGGTTATTTGTCTCTGTATGGCAAGAGCTAGACTAACCCGCCTTGTTGTGCAGGAAGCTGGACCTAACAGCTGAACAAGTGCTTCTAGCTGCGAGAGGCTGCAACTGGAGGTCCTGTGTGGAATGCTTTGCCCTGCAGCATCTCAAGTGTGGGCTCAAGTGGCTGCAGCTGCTGCGCACATCATCTGTCAGCCCAGTCATCTTGCATGGGGAAATGGGTGCCCCAGAGCAGCTCCCTGGGTTCGGAAGCCACCGCAATGGGAAAGCCTTGTCTAACAAGGAAAAGTAGCAATAACAAATGCTAAGGTGAAGGGAAATAGTCTGTGCTTGGGGTGTTTCTGTGTGGAAACAAATGTCCATTTCCTTTGAGTCTTTCACTTGGTGAGAACACTGTCTTTGGAAGAATACCTCTGGAAAACAGCTGAGACTATTGCTTCAGGAGAGTAAATGGGATAGCATCGTATTTAATAGTTGCAGTAACAGTTCCTAACTGGTGCCACAAAACCCTTTTTCTTTCCTCTCCCAGTTGGTGCCTGCTGTGCAGTACACTGGGGAAAGCCTGTTGTCCAGAGGGACGTGCTCCTGCATGCACAAAGGAAACAGCAAGACAGACAAATCTTCAGCCTCTTCATTCTTGCTCCCCCAGGTGGGAACTGGGACCACTGCTTTAGAGCTAGGTGGTCAGTAATCTGATGGGAAAGTTGAGGGCGGTGGGAAGGAAACTAGGAAGGTGGCATGGATGGCAGAAGGTCTCTCCTCCTTATTAGTGCCTTTGGGTAACCTGCAGAGTTGGTTCCTCTGGCCTGGGGAGACTGAGACTTGACTTGCTGCTTTAGAGCCTTGATGTTATGCTGCTCTCTGCATTCGCAGCGCCATAGCCATGCAATTAAAATATGTATTTTTGGGGTCAAGTGAGCATGTACTTGATTTAGAGAGGTGTTTCCCATCATCCCCCTTACAGGCTGGTCTGACAGGCAGATTGACCGTGCTCATGTTGTCACATGGTGATTATGCACGGTTTTCCACTGCTCCCAGAGAAGTTGCATGCAGACCCAGTGTTCCCGGAGTAATGGGTGGTGTGATAAGACCTGCTCTCTGCATCTGTCCTCCTGCTTTTGTATCTGTGAAAGTCAAATAGAAAAAAGGGCCCCTGGGTCAAGTATAAAATACCACTTATTTATTTTTCTCTCTCCCTCTCCTACTGACTTGAGCAGTAATGGAGGGGGAGGAAGAGTTGGATGAAAAATGATACAGCTCTGTGGAAGCATTTTAGGAAAATGTCTTGCTGAAAAGTATATATAGAGGAAAAGTAAATAAACACTTCTATCAAAATGAAAGGATGGAAAGAAAGGCTGGAGCATTGCATGGGCCTGGTTCAGGTGTGTGGGAGTGAAGCTGTAGCTAAGCCAGAAAACATGAAAGCTCCAAGCACAAAATATTTCTGTGGAACCTCAGGCACTGTCTATTTCCACCCTCTCTTGCTACAGAAAAGAGGTCAGCCAGTGTGGTTCTTGCCTCCATGCAGATGGCCAGATGCTAAAGTGAGGATAAAATACTGCTTCCAGCATGCACAGGGGAGAGTATGGAAAAAACACAAAAATGGTCTACAAGCCTATATTGGAAGGTGCCCTTTGTACAAGGGGAAAACAAGAGACTGAAGTTTGCTGCAGAGTCCTGAGGTTGCTCAGAAATGCTTGTGTTGGGATTCCAAGTGCTTAGAAAAAGATGGAAATAGCAGGGAGATTGCACACATGCTCCTCTCTGCAGATGGATGAAAGCCAATTGTGCTGGTGACATTTATCTTTGAGGAGAGAAATGAATCTTGCTTGGTTGGAAGCAGGCAGTTTAAAATATACGGTTCATAAACAATAGATTCTAGAGATCGTGCAGAAAGTAACGCGCGCCCCCCACTTCCCCACCCTGCCCCTGCTTTCTGCCCCCAGCAAGTAAAAACTTTAAGGGCAAAATGGTTGGGCATCCAAAAAGATGCAGCCCCAGTTCATCCTGTGCTCAAGAACAATGACCAAGCAGCAAGAAATCCCAGTGCTGCTGCAGTTCCGTGTGCCTCCACCTTCCAGGTGACACCGTAACAGCTTCTTTCCTTGTGACAAATCTGAGACCACTTGTAATGCAGGAGCAAACAAGTCTACACAAGTCAGGCATTTTTAGCTTAATGAGTGTGCCAGGCTGTTAGTGGTGGACCCAACCACGCATGTTTAAATCCTGTTTAAGTCAGTGTTGGAATTAGAGGGGTTTTGAAGGCACCTCATGGTGCACAGTGAGTGGATCTGGATTGGTTTGTGGTCGACCAGCAGCAGTGCCAAAAACATCTGCTCCCTTTTCCTCTTTGCAGGCAACGAGATGCTACGTAGTTTTTGAGGATCTAGCAAGTCCTGCTGTGTTATCTCAGGAGCAGGGAAAATGGGACTTGAGCTGCTTTTAAATGTTTGCTGGATACAAACCATGTGCTGGCGAAGTAGCAGACCACCCCACAGCATTAAAGTTGCTGTGCCTGCCTCCTGGCTGCTTTTCAAGGGCAGGTGGATGCTTCCCTTGCCAAGGGACTTCCAGATGCTTTGCAGGACTTCTTAAAAACAAAACAAAATTATACTTTGTGTGAGCACATGATCAAATCTTGTTTTTAATCTCTATCATTTTCTTGGCAGATAGACCTTGGAGCCATGTGGGCTGAAGCACTTGTGGTTACAATTGTCCTCATCATTCTGGATACAGATGTCTAATTCCCCCAGGTCAGTTATGTTCTCCTGTTCTTCCCTTCTTGGAGGCTGGAAGACAGGGGGATTGCAGAAAGGTGGTACAAGGGAAACTTCAGGAAAAGCGGGAAGAATCAAAACACATACACAAGACCCACTTCTGCAATGTCTTTAACCAAAGTTGCTAACCCGCAGTTTCAGCAGTGTGGTTCTTGCACGCGCTGCTAGGCTGAGGGTATCTTTCACTTGACACTTGTAGGCTCTAAGATGGCTTTGAGGAACTGAGCTCAGGCTGTTAGTGAAGGATTAAAGGATTTAAGTATGCAGTTTCTGTGGATAATTCAATATGTAGTAGTGGACCTTAGTTTATATCTTCATTGACATCCTGGGAGCTGACTGACTTCACAGAGAAATCATTTCTCCTCTGCCTTGGCTGGTATCTTCCCTGACATTTTTGAAAGTGATAAAAATGAAAGTCATTGGGGCATTTCTGCATGTGTGTTGTAGACTCAGGTCCTGAAATGGAACAGGGAGTGCAAAGGGGGAAGGGAAGTGAAGGGGAAAAGTAACTGGAGCTGGTTTTATAATCTGCTTGGACCACTTGAGCTCTTTCACTGAAGAACACAGTGATAAGGCTGTTAAATCTTCCCTCAAGAGAAGTGCTAGCTGTGGAGGGAGGTGGGTCAGGCAGGCAGATAATGTCTTCATTGAAAGTGCTTGTATTGCAAGCAAACCCATGTTTGGGCTAGAGGAAATGGGAATTGGTACCCGTTTACACACTGTGGGCTGTTATGCAGCTGGGAGCTTCCCCTGCAGAACGAAATGGAGCAGGAAGGAGCTGGGACAGAAGCTGGGGGAAAACACCTGCAGCGGCTGCAGGATCTGGGAGCTAAGGGAGGTCTGGCTGACCCTTCCCTCTCCCAGGCTCTCAGGGGAGAAGAGAAGCTGATGGACCGTCAGGATACGGTACCAGGAGGCTGCGAGCTTGACTGGATGCCCTGCTGCTGCTGTGGGAGGATTCTCAGCCAGGTAGAGGCACGGAGTGCGGAGACGAAGAGCAGCCTGCCCTGAGGAGCAGAGGTGCTGTCCCTGGTCTGAGCTGGCTGAGCTAGGATTCCTTGGTCCCCTCTTTTGGGAGCACCCGTGGGAATGAGGTTTTTCTGTGCCACAAATTGCTTTGTTTTTGTGAACATCCCCTCCACCTCAAGTAGGCTTCACTTGTGCACTTAAGTTCTAGTTCCTGCTCCCCCAGCCTCTGCAATGTGTGGTTTGCAGCAGGACCCTGTAATGCTTAGCACCCCCACAGCTAGGTGAGCTAGTGGCCAGCACCATGTGATATATGCAGTAAACCTCCCAAACTTGGGAAGGCCAAAACATGCTTGCTTATTAGAATTAACATCTCCACTTCTGACCACTACTGCCTGGAGGAGCTGTGGGCTGTGTTAATTAAAATCCCTTTAATTGACAGAGGCATCTGTAACTTAATGACAGTGAACTGCACACTGAGGAAGAGGTTTAGCCAGTTGCAGCCTAGAAATATGCAGCCCAGGAGAGCAGAGTTACGGCAGAGGTTGTCCTCACCCTGAGAAATGCAGCAATGAGCAAAGGTTCAGAGGTCTCTGTGCTCCTTATCTGCACTGTGCAAAAGCCGTAGTCCACAAAGAACCATTTAATATTGCTGGGCTGTGTGCCTTCCTCTGCATACCTGCAGCTTCCCTCAGTTTACAAGTATAGAGGAAGCCTGTCCACTTCTAGGATCATTATTCACAAGAATTTTGATTCTTTCTTTTTTTTGAGCATTTAAATATCCTTCTCATGAAGGGTTGCTGGGTGCTAAGCACCTTTGGAAAATCTAGTGCTTTGGTTTCTTGATTTCTGCAGGACTTTAGTCAACTTTCCCAGCTTGTCCATTGCTTGATCAAGGTGCAACCTTAGAGTGCAGCTGAGTACTCTGGTGCACGTGTGTAGGGGATATTTTCCACGTGGTTACTTTCAGGCATCCGTGGGTTTTCTCTTTTTATGTACTTAAGCACTAGTGTCTGTCTTTAAGGATTGAAAACTGTGCCTTAAACACAAGGGTGGAATTTAGGGTGTCCTGAAAGAGTACAGACTTGTATAATGACACTGAACAAAGTAGAAGAGGAAGCTTGCCGTTCCTGCTGCTGTAGCATTTGTTTCTTTAAAGCTGCTTTAAATCATGACCTTTTTGCCCAGGATGAAGTTAATGTGGACAGAGGAGAGCTGAAGCTCTCCCCCTGGAGAGCTGGTGTGGAAAAATCCATGTGCTGGGGAAGGCTGGACTTGGAAGGAATGCAGTTTGCACTTGTGTGAGTGCACTAACTAAAACTGGCCCCAAAAGAAGATTTTCATGACAGGTTTAACATATGGTGTTGGAGTCCAGGGATATAATTTATCAGATTACTGCCCTTCTATAAGTGAAGGGTGTCTCTTTCATTACTAAAGTAAAGCAGAGTAAAGTAAAGTAGAGCTTGGGTAAATGAATAGTAAATGTTCCCTCACTTCCCTAAACATTTGAGCTTCTGGAGAAAATCAATATATTTAAAATTTCTGATCAAATTGAGTAGAAAATTTTGATTGGAGAAAAGATCCTGTATTTAGTGATTAACTGTAATGCTTGCAATAAATTAGGGACTTGGCAGGTAAGAAAAGTGCAACGGTCTGTGGAAAGCCAGATGGAGTAAGATGCTCCCAGGAGAGAGAAAAGTTGTTAGACTTGAAACCTCCTTGGAATAATGGGTTATTCATATCCCAGACAATGACTTCAACCTGAGACAGGAGGGAGAGGGAGGGGAAGCTGTCTCTCACAAGCCGGGTGCACTTTGTTTAGCAGAGTAAAAAAGGCCAAAGAGCAAAATGACTGCAGAACAAATGCACCTGTGAGACGTGGAGGGAGAGTAAACTCAAGGGAGGGAAGCAAACTGTAAAAGGACCCAGATTACGTTGACACAAACTGCAGTATAAAATGTGAGAAGGCGCAGACCGTAGACCTTTCTACAGGTGCCGTTTGCTGTACTTGCCTGCCTTGCCTCCTCAGCAGGCTCGTTCGAGAGCAACGGACTCCCTGCCTGTCCCTGAGCGCTGCAGTGCGCTGCTTGGCATCCGCTGCTGCAGCCCCAGGTTCCTTGATGCAGCGGGGAGGGATGACACGGGCATCCTGCAGGATGGGTCCCACAGAAGGCATGAAGTGCGGGGCTGCCGTAATTCCCGTCTCCGCTTCAATGCTTTGAGTTCCAAGTGTGTTCGGAGCCTTGCCAAGTGCTCTCCATCAGCTAAAAGGTCTGTGACTGGGAATGATATTTTGCCACCAGTGTCATATTATCTGTAAAGCTGAAAATGCTGTGGTACTGAGGGAATAATATATTTCAGACTTTGCTTCATATAATGCCAGTTGTTCTTTAAATAAATGATTGTATCAGATTGTTATGGTAGTACCTTTCCTTGATTCTTTCTGCTGAGAAACTAATTTTCCTGAAATTGCCTTTGCTTTGTTCTATAATCATTATGCAGCAAAATCCCTCAGGAAGGAGGCTGGAATGAGGCAGAGTCTGTTTTCTGCTTTGCATGAGTCTGTGATGCAGCAGGAAGCAGGTTGAAAACCATCAGGAAATCCCTTGCCCTGATGACAAAAGTGAAAGGTCCAAGGGAAAAAGAGCTTCCCCCTGCCCTCCCTTCCCCCTAAGGTTTTTAAAGTTTTTTTTAAGTTTTTTTAAGGTAAGGGGGAAGCAGGCACTGCTTCCAACTGCAGGTGCTTTTGCTTTCTGGGCGTCAGTGAGCATGCTAACTGCAACACCACCTTAACAGTTTATTGTACACAGGACTTTACTCACTGTCTTTGAAATGATGACTTCAGCAATTAAGAATACGGAATAAATCACTCGAATGATATAGTGACAACATGTCAAGTTTAGACTAGCAACTTTCTACTTCTTGGAAATATCTAAATAAGACTGGACATTTATATGAAATATGGAGAGATGTGTGGTTCCATTAGATAGGGTAAATGCATACAGGATATAAACTATCTTCCTTTCTGTCAGTGCATTCCACTGCCTGAGGTTAAAAAAGAGACTTACAGAATAATTTCCTGTTATAAGGCTTGGAATAGGGGTCTCTTGGAGAAAAGATGCTGGGTGAGATGGATGATTAGTCAAATCCAGTCAGGCAGGTCTTATTTCTTATGGTGACATGTGTGCCATGTTCTGCAAGTTAGAGATTAAATTGCCCTGAGAGCAATGTGAGTGTAGGACACGATATCCCACCTTTTCTTCAGAGAGTTAAATGCAGAAGAAGAGTGTGCCAGGTCTCAGATCCTGGCCTGTGCATTTGTGGGGTTCCATCCAACCTCCAAGCATCTGGGGTTGGTGGTGAAGCCTCCATGCATTTGGGGGACATTGTTATTTTCTTTGAGCACAGCATCAATGCTGGGAAACCACAGTGAGAATATCCAGAACTCAGCCCTTATGAGATCTGGAGGTGATTACCAGGAGTAGACAGGCTTCAGGCTGTTGCTTTTGGCCATTTCTCTGATTACAGGCTACGAGAAACTGCCTTATCTCCCTAAGAAGCCCTTTTATTAGGGGAGAGCCCAGAGGCAGAAGGAAAGGACATGAGGTGAGGGAGGAAGCGATACAGCAGAGCGGGAAGAGGCAGGGATGGGACATTCCCTGAGCTGGTGCAAAGGGCTGCTCCAAGTCAGTGGATGCATCACCTTGTTCCCCGGCTTCAGAGAGGCTTGGGGAGACCAACACAGCCCTCCTTAGGGCAGTGTTGTTTTGGTAATTTTAGAGGCAATTTGGGGATTTTTGTGAGCTTTCTTGTAAAGGAAACCCAAGAACATGAGAACATCAGAGGAATGGAGGACACCAGGGCTGAGGGAGCTGTCCTCCTCCCCATCATGTCTAACGGTGCTTCCAGACATCCTTCCAGGCTTTTCCCTGCCTCTCCTGGGAACCATTAATCTGCTATCTCCAAGTAGCACAAACATTTCAGTCCCTAAACAGGGAGAGGTAGTGCTTCCACCTTCAGCTGAGCTTGTAGCAGGCTTTCAGTTTTCTTTCAAGTGATTCTCAATATTATTTCTTCTTCACTGGTAGGTCCAGCTGTGCAGACAGAGCCTGACCCTGATGTTGAAAATGCCGTTCTCCCTCCTACATCTCCTAAGTGTGTGTAAAAGCAATTAATTTTGAAAGCTCTCTCTTTTTAAGCTACTTCTTTTCCTTTTCTAAGCAAGCAGAACTGATAGAAATATTGGTCCCTGTGTGCACGCTCCCGGGCAGTCGCCTGTGCTCTCTGCTGGTGCTTCCTAGTCTTCCAGCACCACCTACAGTCACCCGCGGATGGGAGAAGATGCTCCGATGGCACCAGGTATGGACAGCCTGTAGCTGCAAGGAAGGTCCCTGAGCCAGGACCGTGAACATCTGCAGTTCTGGGTTTCTTGCTGCTTTGGTGGGAAGGGCCGTGTCAGCGCTGCGGGTGGGTGCAGCCTGGTGCAGAGAGAGGGTAGAGCTGGTGAGCCGCTTGCACGGACGGGTTGGGCTGCACGTGCATCGTGGGGCTCTTAGCTAGAGCCGTGGCTGCTGCTTTAGCGCAAGAAGCACTGCCAAAGCCGCCTTTGCTATTGGCCAAGCATCTTTCAGCAACAAGAAATTACACGGGAAACCAGAAACCAGCGCTCTGCTGCTTGACCTTGTAGCTCTTTGCAGCCAACAGCCCGAAGGAGACCCAGCTTGGAGGTGGGGGGTGATGTAGAACTGCCCCACGGTTCCCAGCTGATCCATACCCCGCTGGTACAAGCACGCTCACGCTCCCCTCTCCCAGCGCAGCAGTGTGCCCTGGAGCTCGTGCTGCTGCATGGGGGTCTAGCCCGGGGCTGCTGCTGCTCTTGGCTGCTCGGTGTATGTTGGGGAGCATGGGACGCAGCGGTTGGCAGGTGGAAGGTGGCTTGGTGAGCGCTGGCAGCGTGCCGGCTGGGGGCCGCTCCGGAGGGTCTCCCAGCGTGTGGGGAAGCGAGCCGGGCAGCCCCAGACAAAGGCGCCCGTCAGCAGGCGGCCAGGGCCGCGGTGAGCGCGCATGGCGCCGCGCTGCCGGCGTGCGCGGTGAAACCCGAGCTGCTCGCGGGAGGCCCCGCGTCCTGCCGCAGCCCTGCACGGCAGCGC
>JAWLRI010000339.1:368712-383726 GCA_034781795.1 Crypturellus tataupa | reverse complement strand
ATGGAGGGGGGGTGTCCCCAAGGTGGAGGGGGTGTCCCCATGGGGGGGGTTGTCCCCATTGGGGCAGGGTGTCCCTATGGAGGGGGTGTCCCCATGGGGGGGGTTGTCCCCATTGGGGCAGGGTGTCCCCATGGGGGGGGTTGTCCCCACGGGGTGTCCCCACGGGCTGTCCCCTGGTGACACCCCCCCCCCCTCCGGTGGCAGTGCCGTGCGGGACGCCCGTGTCCCCCCGCGTGGCCGGCGGGTCCCCGGCGCGCGCCGGCCGCTGGCCCTGGCAGGTCAGCGTGCAGCACGACGCCCAGCACCGCTGCGGCGGCTCCGTGTTGGCCCCCGACTGGATCGTCACGGCAGCCCACTGCGTGCACAGGTAGCGCCTGCTCCCTGCGCTCTGCGCCCGCATCCTCGCCCGCGCTGAGGGACACCCGTGTTTCTGGTCAGTTACCAACGGCGGCGGGAGGCCTCCGGCTGGCTGGTGTTTGCTGGTGTGGTCGCCCACGGTGCGTTGGGGCAAGAGGCGGGGACAACGGTGGAGAAAATCATCTATCACTCGCTTTACGATGACAAAACTCTCGACTACGACATCGCCCTGATGAAACTCCAAGCGCCCTTGAACTTCTCGGGTGAGTGGCTGTGGGCACGCAGCTCGGTGGCCCCCACGGGCTGGTGCTCAGCCGGCACCGTCCCCGCAGACACCGTGCGAGCTGTGTGCCTGCCGCCCGCGCGCCAGGACCTCCTCCAGGGCTCCTCCTGCTGGGTCTCTGGCTGGGGCTACACCAGCCCCGAGCAAGGTAAGTTTTGGTGCCCGCTTCCCTCACGGGGTGCGCGCGAGAGGGAGTGCAGGCGCCCCGCTCATGCCCTCCTGCTTGCTGAGACGACCTCGTCTTGCTCTTCCTCCTCGTGCAGCGCAGGTCACCGAGACGCTGAAGGAAGCTCTGGTGCCTTTGATCGGCACCAAGCAGTGCAACAGCTCGTGCATGTACGCGGGCGAGCTCACCGCCAGGATGCTGTGCGCCGGCTACCCCCACGGGCAGATCGATGCTTGCCAGGTAGCGGCCGGTGCTGACGGAGCCAAGCGGCCGCTTGAGTGGCGCTGAACCCCCCTCTGCCTTGCAGGGGGACAGCGGCGGCCCCCTGGTTTGCCAGGACGGACCCACGTGGCGCTTAGTTGGCATCGTGAGCTGGGGCCAGGGCTGCGGGGAGCCCAACCACCCGGGCGTCTATACCAACGTGGCTCAGCTGCTGCCCTGGATTCACCAGGTCACCGAGGTGAGCTAGTGCGTGCGCCCCTGCTACGTAGCTGCGTGCAGAAAGGGGAGAAAAGGAGTACGAGTGACAGAGCGCCCTCCTTGAGGCTCACCACCTGCCTTTGAGAATATCATTTGAGGAGCCGCAGGTGTCCGTCACCTACAGGTGTCTTCTGCCATGGTGGCCCCAAAATGATTCCCATGCCTCTGGTGTGTTTTCACTGCAGGGAAATGTAGCTGTTTGTTATTTTAATGCAGTCAGTTTCTAGTCAGAGCCATCACGCATCTAAATGGAAACTCCTCCGTCTCTGCTGCACTCCTTGCAATTGCAGTTACTGAGGAAGCAGCACACTTTTTATTTCAGCGGAGGCACTTGTAGTGATGAAGATCAGACTGAGCCTCACGACGTGGAGTTCTGCCCTCTGTGCCTGCCCTTCCCCAGGCATTTTACTCGCACAAATCCCACCCCGTTTCTTCAGTGATCCCTGCCCTACAGTCACCCTTGACACATGAACATCCAGAAAAACCTTCCAGCCCACAGCACAGCACTAATTCATTTTCTCTCTCCCTCCCTCTTTTTTTTCCCCTCCTCTCTTGACCAGATCTACTAGAAGCAACGCAAGGAGGGGCTTCAAAGAGCACAACTTTGCCCAGTCTGCACAGCAAGTGAAGAACAGTCCAGGAGGAATCTGTACTGTCTGTAACCATACCCACAGCAGAGCCCTCGGATGACAGTAGGAAACTCGGCTAGGAAAAATAGTTTATTAAAGAAAATACCATCTTACACTTCTGTGAGCAATCCACGTAGCAGATGTGTTTTTCAAAACATTTCAGAATCAAAACAGCAAAGCAGTTGCCTGTATAGCTATGTGTAAAACATCTATGTGTCCTTGGGAACATACGTGGGTGTACTCAGCCGGCCCAGCAGGCAGAGGCTGTTCAGATCTGTGATGATTCGGGTGCAACGCAAAAGCCAGCTGTGATCCCGAGCTTTTCTTCCACTGGAGAAACGCTCGGGAATACAGAGTTGGACCAAAGGGCAAATGAGAAGGCAACAATGGTAGATGGTAAAGACGAAAACACCAAGCTCCTGGGGAGCAGAACTTTCACAAGCAGATTGCGAGCACTATGGGCTAGGAAATATTTTGTTCCGTGCATGTAGCACCCAGCACATCCTGGCTTTATTGTAACAAATGCTACTGGTGAAATTTTCAACTAAAATAAAACTTAGACATTTTTCAGAATCAAAACAGCAAAGCAGTTTGCTAATGCAAGAGACTCAGGGACAGCCAGCTGCCAATTTTTGTTGGCAGGCCAGTGGAACTGTAAAAGAAATAGCTTACTTGAGTGCATGAAGAATAATAAAAAAAAAAGTACTAAAAATATACTTAATTTACTTTCTGTAATACCACTGAAGTACTTTCAGTACATGATTTTTTTATATAGTAACTAATGTTTTGCTTTTAAAAAAACAGTTCCCTCCAAAAAATCCCTTATGCAGCACTTCTTTCAGACTTTTTACAAATGTTACCAAAAGCCAGTGAAACTAGAGATTTCTCATCAAACAAAAAGGGCCTTTTTATAGTAAGAACAGAGTGGCTTCCCCTGTTTTGTATGGTCTTAGCAGCCAAGACACCAGGTAAACACCCCCTGTACTCCCCTGCACTCAGTTATTCATTATTTGCAGCCTCAGTATGGGTAAATTGTTTGCCTGACTTAATTTTTGGAGCTGCACAGAAGGGAAATAAGACATCGAGACAAATTTCCTAATATTCTTTAGCTATTTCTGCTATTAAAAGATGAACCTTTTCAAAATCCCTTTTTATGAGGCTGTATGAATTTCATGGAGACCAAGTTAAGTAATAGTGATAGGTGTGCTTGGGAGAAAGGGCTCTGCTTTGTTTGGAAATCTATTTATGACAAATGCAGTGTTATAAAATGGACTGATAGATACTGAATCAAAAAGCAAATCAATCTAACACTTACTGTGTTAGTAACTTGAAAGACAATGCTATAGCTGCACACTTCATTTCCTTGTTATATTTATTTACATTTCTCTTCTACTTCTAAAAGCACGGAAAGAGATAAGGCAGAAAGACAGTAGGTGCCAAAGCTACCTCCATCTTACACAATGAAAAAGTAAAAGAAGTGTCTATACTCACTTCCACAGCTTACTAAGTAAGACAAAAACCTTCTAAGTCCCCTTTAAAGTATTTTCCATGAGAAACAAAGAGTAATTTTATCACTTGTACAAAACAGTGTGAAGCAGTAAACAAGTTACTTATACATATGGAACATGTTTCCTCCTCTCCCTTAAATTTTCACTCTTTTGAGATCTGCTTTTCAGGGAAACCTGAGCAAAGGAGCAAGAAAGAGGAAAATTTGGCACTTCAGCAGTCTTAGAACATCAAAAGCTATGAAAGTCTGTGGGTTAAATATGCAATTTGCAAGGATGGATGAGGTAAGATACAGTGGGCATGTGTGCCCTGATGTAAAACTGCATAGGTAAAAGATTCACTAGTGAGAAATAAACCCCCTCCAGAATCTTGAGATGACACAGTACAGCACCACATTCTCTTGCATGGGAAGCCCACCTGACACCAGTGCCTATTCTTGCAATGAGATGTTGGATAAAAGATTTACTTAATTGCCCAAGGCTGGGCTTACAGGAAGATGACATCCGGGAGAATGGAATTTAGCAAACATGACCAAGAGCATCTCTTCACCAGGACTGTATGCCTACCACCTCTAGAAGGATATTTCTGGAGAGGATAGCAGGAGGTTGAATTTTCAAGACCTGGCAGATGGAGCAAAGCAATTAGTGTCTACATGTACCACCTTTAACTTTCCAGTCCCAGACCTCAAACTGCTCTCCTATTTGCCCTAAGGATATTGAGCTAGGAATTATGTTTTTTTTTTTTTTGTTGTTTTGTTTTTCTCTCTCCAGTCAAGCCTGCAGGAGGCATTTTGCCCAACAGAAAGCATATTATATACCAGTACAAAAGGGTTGAATCAAAA
Source organism: Crypturellus tataupa (assembly GCA_034781795.1). Taxonomy (NCBI): domain Eukaryota; kingdom Metazoa; phylum Chordata; class Aves; order Tinamiformes; family Tinamidae; genus Crypturellus; species Crypturellus tataupa. The sequence goes on along the minus strand of JAWLRI010000339.1, from coordinate 379,464 downwards.
AAATAGCTGAAAGACTCAGTTCACTTTTGTCTTGTCCCATCAGAAGATGGAACACGTAGGAGTAAACACACAGTTATTTAATTTTGGCCAGTGCTGCTGCTCTCCTTTCTGTGTTCTGGAACAAGGCCCGGATAAGACTCTTCACTTCAATCGGGGAGAATTCAGCTGCAAGAGGTCCTTTCCCATCCGCCCACCTAAGTGAGAGAAAAGTAGCTGCGTCATTACTGCACAAAATTGCACGGCAACTTCTTGCTCAAACAAGCTGAGCAATCACTTTAAACCACTGCAGTTCTCCCACTCTGCTGACTGGTTAAAGGTCACTTACAAGTGTAAAGAAGTTCTAGACCTGTCAAAGCAGTACGGCTGGAGACCAGACAAATCCAGTTAGCAGTATGTTAGCTGCATGCAACATGTGCCTTCTCCATGGCTCATGCTGTTTGTTTTAGGCTGCTGAGCACGTTTCATCGCTGTTCAGATGGCAAGCATGAAAGGCACTACAAACACACACCCAAGAAATAGCCCTAGGAGCCAGCACCTGCTTCTCAAACCCGGTTGGAATGCCTTTATTAAAGGCAATTGCCTCTGTGAGAACAGGGTCCCCAGTATGCAAAGCCCTGTTGGTGTCAGAGCACTTCCAAGCAACCCATGACTAAGGTGAAGAACTGCCAGGCCGAGCAAAAGGTAAGATACTTACTGATCTACTATTTCTTGGAGGTTGGCTTGCAGGATGATCATCAGCTCTTTGAATGTCATCCACTTCTGGACATAGAGTGGAACCTCCTCTTGATATTTTTTATTTTTGTCCTCTTCAGGTAGCGGGGTGAAAACTTGGGGTCCTTCTTCTACCATGGTCCTGCAGAGGGAGTACAACCTATCTGCATCCTTAGCAGAGATATCCTAGAATTTAACAAATGGGAGCACAGGAATAGTTAGATATATTTTGGGGCTGTGGAGCAGGAAGTGAAAGGTAAAATAGTGGCTATGTGAAGATGAAAAGCAGTGGGCTGGACTATGCTTAATATTCTCAAACTGACATGACCTATTTCACGAATGGCTGGTATCAGCAAGTTCTCTACAGTCCCCTCAGATCAATGGATGTGCTTTTGAACATGGTTATCTTAATGCAATAACAAGCATTTCACAGTGGGGCAGAGTTCTGATGAAGTTCTGAACAATTTATAAGGAAATTGTTCAGGTTATACTAGGACACCAATGAAAGTAAAGTTTACTGCAGGCACAGTCTGAGCAAGTGTCCTGTAAAGTAGAAAAGCATAATTGGCTTAATTCAGTCAGGATGCTCTTTGGTCTAGATCACAGCTACAACAAATGCGCAAACACATTTTAGTTATTTGACACAAAAAGGTATTTTCACTAAGAAATTTATTAGAATAAATGTATTTGTCTCCACATAACCTGACAAATGCTTAAACAGCATCCTGGGAATGAAATGGAAATGAAGTAGGAAACTACCAGTGTGAATTAAGTAATGAGAAACTCTGTTTGAAGTACCACAGGTTTATTGGTATCTCGTGTGTTAAATGTCCCCCCCCATGCCATTACCTCTAGGGCAGTGATCCTAGTGACAATCTCTGTGAGGGCTGTGTTCAGCAACGTCCCCATAGCCTTGCAGTACACATTCACGGGAAGGACATCTTGCCAGACTTTTCCCAGTCTTTTCAACTGATGCAATACCTGGAAGAGAGCAACTATATAACTGATGTGTTATCACACATACGGAACATAGAGGAGAGATACCGGAGAGATACCGTAGGGTAAGGTGACTACAGATGGACAGAAACGTTTTAAAGAATAACAATGCAACGAAGTATCAAGTTATTGCACACAACAGGCATTCCTGGTGGAGGGGAAAAAAAAAAAAGGCAGCATATTTAGTTGCATTAAGGTTAATCACAAGTGCAATAGAACTTGGAAAATGAAATACCTTAACAATACAGTCACTTGGGGACAAACATTCCAAGGTTTAGAAACCTTTCATTTCATCTTAGAGCAAGAAGAATGTTTCCGTTTTTATAAAAGGAGACACAGCTGTGTGTTTAGTCTCAATTCGTATTCCTTACCTGCCTTATTGCTTTGTTTGCTGCACAGTAATTTTCTTCATCATCCATATTGGAAAAATGCCTGGCGCTTGACAGCCTCTCCAGTATTTCTCCTTTCTGCACTCGCATCTGGGCCAGAAAACACTCCATCCCTTCAGGAGGAAACAAAGGCAGAGGAAAGGTCTTAAACAAATAATAATTTGTCTTGCCTTTTTGCAGACTGTAACTGCTGAATCATAAACTTGCCATGTTTTGGTTTTAAAACACTTTCCAGCCTCAATCAGTCTCATGCAGCAAATTAATGAGGCCTGCACTGTCAGTTAGAGATTCAGTAATTTGCTGTAGAGCTTTCAGGGCCACAAAGCTTGAGAGAGGTGAGAGTAACTATGGATGAGAGGCTCCTGCGAGGCTGACACAAGTGTATATCAGCTTTTGTTTCTGTGGAGTGACCTAAAGAAGGCATCAAGAGACAGAACAGCAGATCTTGAAGCAGTATCTGTGAATGTCATGACGTCTCTGTCTTCAGGGTAAGAAACTGCTTTTGCAGCTGTGCGCTGGGCCAGCAGAGCCAGACCTAAGAGTCAGGCTCTAAAGACCTTCTTGCCTAGAATCACAAAGCTCTGTCAGATCCCATTATTACACAGAAGGTATGAAAATTCTTAAATTTAATGACTCACTATTCTAGCCAGAAGCTCCATTTACATTTTAAATCGTTTATAAAATGAACACCAGCATGAACTACCATTACACTTATCAAAATATTTAAATACTGTACGGTGAAATTACCAAGTCTCCTAAAACCAGGTACCATGTCTACAAAAGTAGCTGTTCCATCGCACAAGATGCTGGTCAGACGGTACCGGAACTGGTGTCCCAGGGTGAGCAAGTGGTGAGCAATGTACATGCAGTTGTTGTGATGAATGGCTGCCAGCTGGGGCAGTTTCTGAAGGTTCTCTCTGTTCCAGGAAGAAGGAGAAAAGAATGTACTTATTTAGACCTGGCTCTGTTAAAAAATCATTATACCTACCCCTCAGAAATGCATCATCTGTCTCAGACAAATGTTGCAAGCATCTAACTGTAGGTAATGCTTGATAAAGACATCAGTCAGAACAAAAGCATTCAGCCTCCTGTTAGATGTACAAAAGGACTTAGATGCAGAAAAGGTGTTTTATGGCTAGAGAAGAGGTGTCTTAGCTTTCTAAGGGTGTGTTATACCCACAGCATTTTATAGCAATGGAAATCCAAGCAGACGGGCACTTTGTTATAGCACCATGATGAGGAAAGAGTACTCCTTTCCAATAATGCATCAGTGTTCTTGGACCCAATTTCTGTTTTTTTTTTTTTTTTTTTTTTTTGTTTCTCCCTCACCTTCCACCCAGGGAAAACATGGTGAAAATCTCCAGATCAGATCGAGGGCAGAATCTTGTATCTGGATTCAAAGACAATTTTGGGAAGAACTGCTTACAAACTATTTTCAGCTATATTACACTTTGGAATATCTTAAAGGTTAACCCATGTCTATGACAAAGCATGACTCTACTCAAGTAACCCAGTCGAGGGATATGATAAAGTTGATCTGCAAAATTAGATTAAGTTCTGGAAACAAAACTTTAGCACGTGTTGCTTGAGTTTCATGTGCACAAGGATCATAAGACATAGAATCAATGAGATTCACGTCAAAGACATATTAAAAACGTCCTCCTGGGTCTTAAGACTGCAAGCTCAGAAACTCCTGAACCTCTCACACAAATACTCTGCCAGTATCATTTAATAATGGATTAAGAGTACTAGCTTTTTTCCACTGGAAGAAGACTCTTAGTAATGGTTGCCTGTGGTGGACAAATGGTGAGTAAGTGGGACTGATATAACAGCATTGTTCCTTTTGCAAAGCAGGCCCAGATGATACACAAAGGCACACTTACTTGTGGTATGTTGGCACTACATCATAGAACAGCTGGAATATATTCCGCACAGAGTAGAAGAGCTGTATACAGCTAAAACAAAAATAAGGTTCATGTTAGTTAGTAGAATTAATATATTTATTCTTGGATGCTGAAAGAGAAGAAGGCAATAGAAAACAAACTGGAGATCACAGATAGGATTTTCAGATAATCCATTTAACCCTTTTTGAAGGACTATTTAAAAACAAAAAACAGGATCAAAAAGGGAGAAATAAAGATGAAAATGCTTTCTGGCTCTAATCATCGTTCCGAAACCTACTTTGACTATGACCTTCGGCAGTTTCCAAGAAATCTTCCAAAACTTTCCTTTTCTCGCTGTCCTTTGCACTTAAGGAATAATCAGCAAGGATAAATCACAAATAAATGTCCCTTTCTCACCAACAAATCAAAGAGCACTGATGCCCTGAGCACAGAGAATCTAATAAAAGTGTCCGCACTGTTTGTTTTCACTTTTCCTTCAAAAGCAACCAGGTTTTATGAGTGGCGAAGCACATTTTCCTTACAGACACGAAGAATGAATTGTCAGGATCAATTACAGCAATGTCAGTAAGGGCAGCATTCTGGAAAACTCACAAAAACTGCTCACAAAAGCTGGGACAACCTTGTCCCACCGAGGACAAGCAGCTGACAATGTCTGCACTCTGAAGTTCAATGGGGAAGCCTCAGAGGAGCTTCAGACCATCTGTCAAAGGGAGATATGTGAAACCCCACAGCGAGGATAGTGTTCCTTCTTCCAGGAGATGTGTGCAGTAGTCAGCCCTCTCTCCAACAGACCACACCGAGAGGTGCTCAGTAACTACAAAATGCTCCCTCTGCAGACTGTGGTCTCCAGTTTATAAAACAGAGAGGAAAACCTTAGGTTGATCCCCAGAAACCCTGGGTGTTTTCTCTGAAGAGCCCTGGCAGATGCAGAATGGAAATTCCTTGCTTTTCTCCTGTGCACATGAACTCATCTAAGAATGGGCTCCAGCACTTAACATTTTGTTTGGAAAAAACAGACATGGCTGTTATTTTCCTAAACAAGTAACATCCAACCCATGGTAAAATCTTGATGTGATTACAGCAGCAGCATTTCTGCCACCTAAGAGACAGGAGCGATGAACTGCCCTGTGCATACTACGGAGACAGCACATTTTCACTTCTGTAATAGTGAAAATATAATAGAAACCTACCTGGATGTTCCCGAAAACATAGGCCCCAAAGGCTGCTTACCCAGAGCACTGCAGAGAACATACTCCACAGCTATTCCTGGTGGGCAACTCCGCTGCTCACAGATTCAGCCTCCCGCCCAAACACCCACCACTTTCAACGATCCATTCTGTTTTTTAAACATTTGTCGCTCTTTTAAATTGGTTTTAATCTACTAGCAGATGCTTAGTGCTGCCAAAAGCACGAGTATCCACAGCTGAGAGCTACCTGCTGTTAGAGAAATCCTACCACTGATCAGTGCTGGCTGTAGCCTCCAAAAGCGTCTGGTAAGCCAGATCCATTAGCTCCTCCACTGAAGAACTGATGCGGCATGTGGGCAGGGAAAATGTGTGCTGGCTCAGTTTAGATTCATTATCCAAAATCACTATCTCGTTATGCAGAACTGTTGCAGTTTTCTCCATTTCCAAATGATCTCCTGCCCCTGGATCAGGAAGTCTTGGTAGGGCTACGGCAGAATCAGGTGAGATCTGTGGGAGAACATAAGAGAGGTAAAACATAATTTAGAGTCCCCAGAAAGGAGACAATGAAACACTGAACGACAAAGATTTGAGACTCCAGATAGGCTGCAAGGCTGCAGAAGTCTCTGCCAGAGGCCACCTGTTTTTTCAGTGATACGGCAGTCTATGAAACAGATTATACAGCATTTCATGCACAGAAACAATCTCTGCAAGTGATATTCTATTTTTTCTTTTGCTTATGACAATAGTCAGAAAAAGCTTATAAAACTGAACTTCAAGTATTTTAAGAAAGATCATGTTAGTGGAATAACACACTACCATATCATTAAAAACAACCAACCAATGAAACCAACAAACAGAAAACAATCTGAAATTGTTGTTTGTTGAGATCCCCAAATAAACAGAAGAAATCAGTCTCCCATTAAAAAGACTCAAGAGTTCTGGGTAAGTCTTCATTAGCTCTACTATTTTTCTACATTAAAAAAAAGATATATTGCAACAACAAGCACCTTTACAGTATTGTGTATTTCTGAGGTCATCAGCTTTCTGGCTGCCACAATAACATCCTGGCACTTCTTGTTAGCAAAGTGGGAATTGACATTACGGGCATATTTCAGTAAGTTAGTTGTGTCTCCTCTCAAAAACCGCATGTTCTTCAAGGCTTTTTCAAATTCCTCTGTGGACTTAATCACCTGAGAAAAAGCAGACATTAGCACCTACATTAGCACCTGTGACTTCTCTAAAATCAAAGCAGGGAAATAAAGTAGGGTATAAACTCTTCCACTCAGCTGAAAGCAAAGCAGGAAAGGAATTTTCAAAGGGCTCTAACCATCTAACAGCTCCTCAAGGGTGTTTTGGAAAGACATGGGTCAGTTTGAGGGCCAGAAAACACGTGAGTACTTTCTCTAAACTGCAGCTTTGTCTCCCCCGACTCTACAAGCAACCTAACTCAAAAACCAAGGGAGTAATCCAGCCACTTTTCCTTGTACAAGCCTACCTAGGGCAAAGGGATTGGAGTGTTTGTCCTATCACTGCTTGTGTTTGAAACAGCCCCCTCTCCAGGCAAAGCTGTTTTGGCACACCTCACTACCATTAATTTCTATTTTACTTAGTTAGATTAAAAAGAAATATCTATGTTGCCAAAACAAGAAACCGCCGTGATCATAAAAGCAAAGGTAAACGTTGCAGTGAATTCTCAGCCGCAGCTTAAATGAGAGAAGTGTTTCATGTTACTCTACCTCAGCAAAAGAGAGAAAAGAGACACTTGCTGTTGAAGCTACATATTGGGGATTTCCATCATGTGTTTTTCAAAGATTTTACGTCCTACCTCTATATATTGCTCTAGCTTGCTGCTGTTGGTTGGAATTGAATTCACCAGACAGTTCTGAATGAGGCAGTCAGATAACTCTTCCCATATCATATCACCCAGCAGTTCTGACAGTATAACCTTGCACTCCTTTTTGTCGTCCACACACTCAAGAGGAACATCTGGATTCAAGAGAACACAAATGGATTTTAACACACCTTCCTTCTTGACCAGACCCTCCACCAATTCATTCAGTCCCTCCTGTTGGAATAGCATCTCTCAGCCATTCCGTAATCATTACTGTGGAGGTATTCTTCATGTCCATGTCGTCCTGGGCATATGGCACCATCTCTCCCACCAAAATACAACAAAAGTCATGTGTAAACTGATCCATTTTCTCTGTATGTTTGTTTGGTGAAATGCTAGCAAAGCCCAGACCAGCTGCTAGTCAGCAGAAGATCTTGAGCGGAACCAGCCTGACTGAGGAGCTCTGTGGACTGCGACATGACTCCCACCTTCTGGACCTGGGTGTGCAATGATTATCACTGCACTGACTCGTTGCAAGAGAAAGATCATTCACCAAAGAAAGGAATCTCTTGATTCTTTTGAGCCAAAGCAAGTTTCTCTCTCATTTTCACAGTATGAATGTACTTACCACAAGCAAGATAAGTCTGCAAGTTGCCAAGCTGCCCAAGTGCATCGCATGGCAAGTTAAAAGTTTCTTAGACCATACACCTAAATCAATGCTGCTTAATAAACAGATGTTCCAAAAAGCTTCTGCTACAATTACATGGACTAAGTGCTTAGCAGCCACTCCGTCCAATTGCAATAGAGGAAAGCTACCTACTCAGCAGATACTTGTGAAGAAACTCTAGAACTTGCTTAATCTTCTCAAAAACCTCCACAGGAGAAGTATTATCCAAGGTAGGTTCCTCAGACTTAAAACGCAGGACGACCACCTCTGATTGTTCCTCTACCAATGGCCAAAGAGATGAGTAAGAAATCAGCGGCTTGAGGATGTGTTTCAGCAAGAGATGGCCTGAGAAAGGAACAAAATACACTTTCAGCAGTGGAAGGCAGGCTGTTTGCTCCTGTGGGGCCCGCTAGACACTATTTTGGATTTAAGGATATCTCTGATAAGGCAGAGGAAATACCGCTATCAGGGAATGTGCATGTGGTAAAATGTGAAGTTTGGTTTAACTCAAGTCCATTTTACTCAAGTAAAACATAGAGGGAGGTCTAAGAAAGAGTAGCATATTTAATCAAAGACAGAAACAATCTTACAGACAGCAGCATTAAATTCTTTCTTATTATCTGCTATGCTTGAATGAATAAGCCCCTCCTAGGCAGAAGCCCAATATCTGCTTGAAAGCAGCAGTCGTGTTCTTTACAGAGAAGGAGGATGTAACTGGAAAAACTGTTTGAACATGGGACCATGAAACCACAGTCACAAATACAGTTTAGGAGAATGGTAAGAACCAGAGGTTTTACCTTATGCTTGCTGCAAAACCCAAGCCAAAAGAGTAAGAAGGTGTCTTCCAGCATAATGTCAACATGGACCTGGACCTCAGTAACCATCTTGCAGCAAATCTGGGCCCGCATCCACCCCACCTACTACAGCTACGTCTACCCAGAACCAAGGTCTGCCTTACCAAAAGCTTTCAGCTTGGTGTGCAGTTCTCCTAGGACAGCAAACGCCTGCAGCACAGAGGCAACGGGTGGGCCAGCAATCTCCTCTTCTGATGGCACTGTGCACAAGTGCAGTTCTGAGGCCAACACTGACTCCAGGCTGCTGCTTGCTAAAGAAAGAGAAGAAAGATCTCTGTGTCAGAGCGAGGTGTGAGCTACCGCAGATCACAGAAGCAACTGCGTCGCTTGGACACTCTCTGCTTCCACTAACTAGGGTTCCTAGAGCTCCTGGTAACTGCTCTGCTCAACGACCAGGTTGCACATACCTTTTGAAGGAGGAAGCTTCCACACAACCAACCTCTGCCACTCCTCTCCTAGATGATAGAGCATGTTCTGTGTCTGCACAGTGAGCTCCGTGCCAAGCGCTTTCAGGATCTTTAGCTCAAAGCCCTTACGAGATTCCAGCGTTTTCAAGCTGCTTCGTGCCTAGTCATAAAGGTAGAAAGAGCCAGACACAAAACACAGGTAACTGCTGCCCCAGCAGCCTAGTAACAAAAGAATCTCAGGGAATTAATTGAAAGTATTTATGAACCATACGGTCATGTGCCTGAGAAGCCATTATTACCTTTTCCAGCTGTTGCGCTGCTACAACATACTTCTTTTCCAGCAAGGCAGCGTTATACTCTTTAATAGCTGTATCAAACTGCAACAAGCAAACAGAATCATAGGTAACCCTACATCTGCTACAAGGTGAATTTTGAAAGGCCATAGCTAGAGACAGGAGTTGTTTCCTCCAAAGAGAAGCCCAGAATAACGCTGTAGGCCGAGCAGCAGGAGGCAAGCCATCATGTAGTAGTTTTCCCCCACCTCACCTCTTGTAGCTTTTTCAGAATACTCAGAACCAGCGTGTCTCTCTCCAGCTGCTGCTTCAGTTCAGTAAATTCAGCAACGGCAACATTTAGGTCTCGCTGAACCTAAGGTACCAGATATATCAGTTCATTAATGGCATCCAGATGTTTTCTGACATACTTCCTCTTAAAACTAATAAACACATAAGATTTGAAAGTATTTCTATTCTTAGACTAATTTGAGCAGGAGGTAGAAAAGATTCCAGTAAAGCAGTTTATCTGCTTTATCATTTCACAACAACTGCATCTTCAACTTATGTGGTCACCTATTTTACTTCTCGATAAAAAGATCTTTATCAGCATGAGAAACTCCTATGAACTGCTTTCTGTTTTATTACATTACAGGGTTTATAAATTCACTTCAGAAAAAAATCATTTCAGAAAGAAAATACTTTCCAAAGGCAGTCAAAGCAGCCTTCTGGGACGAGGAACACTCATGCTGCTCCTTACACTCATCTTAAAGCCGATTAAAGGAAAAGATGGTGCGAATGGCGCTCACGGAGCTGTAATTTAGGCGGCACACGCTCGGCTCCCGCTCTGCACAAAATTCCCTGTGCAGGACCAGAGCCGGCCCAGGCCCCGGCTGTGCCTGGGGCCTCCTGCTGTGCAGGATGACAGAGGGAGCCCGGGGAAGGCAGCCGGGCGCCTCTCCATGGACTGAGCGCGGCAGGCGCTGGGCCGCGCCGCGATGACGGCTCTGGGGACGCGCGCGAGGCCTGATGCCGCGACGTGGCAGCTCACGCGTTCCCGAGGGGTGATGGCCTTGTGCCCCGCGCTGCACTTGGCCTCGCCCGCAGGATGGGCTGCACGGGACGGCAGACGGGGGCCGTGCGGGGCTGCGGGATGGCACACGGGGGTTGCAGGACGGCACACGGGGGCCGTGTGGGGATGGCACACGGCGCTGTGGGACGCAGACCTCGCTCTCGATGCGGGCCCTCAGCACGTCGATGCTGCCGGCCAGCCGCTCCACCTGCGCCACGAGCTCCTCGGCGCTCTGCATGCTGGGCAGGAACTCGCTGTACTTCTTGTTGATCATGGTGCACACCTCGCCCTGCGGCACACACAGCGCGGTCAACCCGGCGCCCCGGCCACCCGCCGCCGCCGCCGGCCCCGGCCCCGCGCCTGCCTTGAGCTCCTCCACGCGGCGGGAGAGGCGCCCGATGCGCGTGCCCAGGTCCTCCTTGTCCAGGCGGCCCGAGTGCGCCAGCACGGCCGCCACCAGCG
>JAWLRI010000339.1:355567-368395 GCA_034781795.1 Crypturellus tataupa | reverse complement strand
GTCGTCGTGTCCCCGCAGGGCAGCTGCCCGTGGTGGTGAAGGAGGCGAGCGGGCGCGTGGCGCTGCAGTGCAGGGCGGCCGAGGGCGCCGACGTGTCGTGGTGGCGGCGCGGCGAGGCCGTGGGCAGCGGGCCGCGCCTCGAGCTGGGCGCCGCGCACGACGACCCGCGCGGGCTCTACACGTGTCGTGTGCGCGAGGCCAACAAGGCCACGCGGGACCTGGCGCTGCACGTGCACTACCGGCGGGAGTCGCGCTGCGGGAACCGGCCCGGTGCCATGAGGTCCGGTGCCATGCGTCCTGGTGCCACGCATCCCGCTCTCACACGCGCTGCCCACAGTGTGCCAGAACTGCATCGAGGTGGACGCCGCCACCATCTCCGGCATCGTGGTGGCCGACGTGGTCGCCACCGTGTTCCTCGCCATCGCCGTCTACTGCATCACCGGCCACGACAAGGGGCGCCTGTCGCGAGGTGAGGGCGCGCGGCACCCCCGGTGCTCCCCGGGGACGCCCCGGCACAAGCGCGCAGGCCGGGGTGAGACGTCGGAGGCTGCGCAAGGTGCTGCAGCTCCCTGAGGGCTGCGCGAGGCGGAGGCCGCGGCCTCGGCCGCGCTGGCAGGCTCCGCTTACCCGCGGTGACGGGCTGGTTCTGCGCGGGGGGTTGCGTCCTTCCTCCCGCGGGAGGTAGAAGCGCGGGGCTGAACGCAGCCGGCTGCTCCGGCCGACCTGCGAACGCTCCCCGCACAACCGCCCCGATGCTTAACTGCCGCCTCTCTCTGTGTAGCTTCTGACAGGCAGAACCTGATTGCCAACGACCAGCTTTACCAGGTGAGCGCGCAGGCGTGCGCGGGGGCTCCGGCGCCTCGGCGCCGCGTGGGGCTGCGGGGCTGCCCCGCGGCTGGGGGATGCGTAATGCCTCGAGCCTTTGAGCCGCGGGCGGTGGTATCGTGGTGTTGGTGGTCTGGGGCAGGCCCGGCTCCCCTCTTACTCCCAGGGCTCAAGCTCCGTGAGTAGGAGCTGAAAGCTGTCCCAAAGGCAGCCCTGCTGTGGCTCACCTCACCCTTTCCTCCTCCTAGCCCCTCGGTGAGCGGAACGATGGGCAGTACAGCCGGCTGGCACCCGTCAAGGCTCGCAAGTGAAGGCTGAAAACGCGTGGGGCTCACGAGCCCTTCAAACCCAGAGCACAAGCGGTCAGGGTAGGACCCCAGCATCGCCTCAGTAAACTCACAACTGGCTGAAGACAGTGTGAGTTTTTGCCCAAATAGCCCTGCAGCATCCTGGCAGGCTGGGCTGCTTGTAGCTTTCTGCTCTTTCCCTGACATGCTGCATTTTTTTATTTCTTTGTCATTAAAGATGAGCTTCTTTCACAGTTTTCTGCCTGCATCACTTCTGTTGAGGCCAGGGCAGCCATGCAGTGCTGCGGGGGGAGGCACGTGGCGATGTGCTCCGTGCGGAGCCGTGCGGTCCTGCCTGTCCTGTCCTGGGAGGACACTGCTCTACCAGCGCACACGGGTGCGCATGGCCACGGCACTCTGTGCCTGGATCCAAATAACATCTGGGCTGTTGAGGAAGGTGATGAGCAAAGGACGGGGACCTGCGGATGGGAGAGGGCTGCTGCTACTGGGGGTGTCCTTGTCTCAACAAGCTCCCCTTCCAGAATGGGGAGTGGGGACACGAGGACGGGGGCTGTGTGTGCCTGCACAGAGTGGGGACCCTGCCCCAGTGCTTTGGGGAGGGAAGCGTGAGCAAAGCAGCAGCCGTGCCGGCTCCCCAGAGCAGCCAGCGTGGGCCGAGCGCGAAGCGGAAATGGAAACGCAGAAGCAGCAAAACCTGTGGCAGAGACGGTGCAAACACTCGGCAGCAGAGCCGGGCAGGCAGCGACGGCCAGGGACGCCCGCGCTCCCCGCGCTTGTGACGAGGTCTCTGGAGCAGCAGGCTGTGCGCTCACCTGAGACTCAGTCGTGAAATGTAAGTTTACGCTGAGGGAAAAGTGGCCACAAATATGTGTGACGCAAGGTCTCACGCAGAAAACATGTATGGCCCCTTACAGGAATTGCTGTGTGATCAGCATTATGCGCAGAGACCAAGGCAAGGAGCTGTTTTCCTGTGGTGTCAGCTCTTCAGGCAACAACAGCTCGCTCTTTGTGGGACGTAATAATGCTGCTGCGGCTCTTTCGCCCATGTAACCTGCTCCAGTGACAGGGGAGCCTGCAATGGTCATTGCGGCTAAAATACACCGATCTCCTTCCACCTGCACGTGCTGCTGAGCAGGGCTGCAGCACACAAGCGACCAGAGGACTGCCTTGCTCTTCTCACCGGCAGATCTCAAAATATTTAGCAATGTGGCTAACCACGCTCAGCCTCATTTCAGTAGGGGAAGCCAAGGCAGAGCGAGTACGCAGTGCTCAGGTCGGAGAGCAGGGGAACGTTTATAGCAAGGCTATTTTTGAAAAGTTCGGCTCACCACCTCACCCCTGCGGGGTGCACAGGACTGTGTCTGTAGTGCAGCTAAACACGGAGGCAGCGAGATGTTGTCATGGCATTACATTGATCCCACCGCGATAAGGAGAGCGTGGGATGACACCACTTGTGGCAAACACCAGCAAAAATGCAGTCCCATAAGAGGTATGAGAATCAAGGGATAAAATGGGGCAAAATCTATCCCTCCAAGACCCAGGACAGTCCAAGCTCCTCATATCCTATTTGTGGCAATGGGCCGTAGGTGTGCGCTCGGTGACCTCCTTCAGAGCAGTGGTCTCCGAGGAGCACTGACGATCTGCAGGAGCTGAGAACGTGGCCCAGGGTGTTTTTAGAGATGCTGCTCTTCATATCTTCACCATCTCCCGCCTAGCTGCAGAGCTCTTTGCATGGTGAACCCAGCTGTGCTGCCTCTAAAACCACATCCTGAAAGGTAAGCGCAGCAATCTGAGGCACGAACCTGGCTGTGCGTTTGGCTGCCGCGCTGAAACTTGAGGGTTAAACTAGCCTCCCGCAACCCCCTCGCTGCTGCCGTTTCTTCTCTTCCCAGCTGTCCCCGTGGAGCAACAGCAGGCTGGCTCGCTCAGCCCGTGCACCCGCCCGCCTCGCTGCTGCTGCTTGCTCGCAAACCCGCTTTCCTAGGCTGTGCAGTTTTGGAGGCCTGATTGCCTGCCCCATCCCGGCACAGTCCGCTCCCGAGCCCTTCGTGCGCTACTGCAGGGCGAGCAGCAGGGCAGCCCCACAGCAGCTCTCAGTCCTGGAGACCTACAGCTGGGAACCCCCTTTTGAGCAGAAACTGCCTCCCTTTAAAAGATGAAAAACAATCAGGAAACCTTTTCCAACGTGTATCTTGTATCTCCCATTTTATTAATCTACCACAATTCCTCCTAATGTACATGATAAAAGTTAATGCGGGTCTTTACCAGTGGCAAAGATGCCTGCCATCTTAGTAACAGAGAAACGCATCGGGGGTGAAACAGGAGAGAGAAAGCGTGGCAATAAAGAGCAGATAAAAGATAGCGAGAAACTGAGAAATAAATAATTTTCTGCTCAGGAAAATTAAACTCCTCCGGCAAACACTCTTGTACAGGCTGTGGCAATCTCCACAGACGCTTTTATCCTGGGCTGCGCTATAGACTAGCAGTGGGAACCGAGAAGTTTCTGGGATGAGAGGGATAATCTAGCAAGACGGTTGCACGCTTTCCATGCACCTTGGAGCAATTGGCGTGACCTGTGTGGCCCCAATGCTTTCTTTTTCATTCCACTAAACAGGCTGTTTTTAGGGCAGAGGCTGAGCCAAAGGGGTTCAGTTCCAATCTGCGTAACCTGGAAATCCCCCTTGTGCTGTCCCACGGACTGCAAAGCTGACACGCACTGCTGTGTAAGGCCAAGTCTCAGCTGAAATATCCAAGAACTCTGTAATTTAATAGTATCAAAGATCTAATGCTCCGCAAATATTTCAGCTTCCTAATAGGAAGCCTTCAGATGGCTCTGGAGGCTGCCAAGTGCCTGTGTGAACCTGTCAGGCTCTGAAACATAAAGGACCCTGGGCCAGCTACTCCGATCCATCACATTGCACTGTCAGCCGCCCAGGGAGGCATGGGGGCAAGTGCAGGCACTCACGGCACAAACAAAACACAGGAGAAAATTCTGCAGCAGCGAGAAAGAAGTGTGAGGGAAAAGGAGGCCACGAACCACAAGTAAAGCTTCAGTCCTTTAATGAGAAGGAAAACTTCTCTTGCCAGCGTGTTCATCTCTTCCTTTTCCCTCCTGTCAGACTGAGGGAACGTGTCAAGTGGGGCAGCTGAAGGCAGCAGGGTGTCTGTCCTGTGTAGCCATCCAGCTCTTCCCCAAATGCCTGAGCCGCGGGAGGACAGCAGAAATGCTAAAACAGGCAGCAGAAATCCACTATCAAGCGGGCCAGAAGCCCTTGGCCCCTCTGCCACTCTTTTCCAGCTTGTCATCCATGAGAATTTCAGAAGCCCCTGGGTTCCAGGCCTGCATACACTTCCCGCTGACCCTTCCGGATGGGCTGTGGGAAGAACATTCAGATTAGTTCAGGAACCCTGGTTAACACACACTCCAACATTCCTAGGTCTTGGTCCACACAGCACTGAGAGCAAAGCACAAGAGAGAGTCGTGCTGCTCTGCTAATGTGTACAGTGCACTGGGAGTTGCAGTTCTGCTCCTGACTTCTAGAGCCACTGCTAAGGGAAGGGGCTCCAGGCTCAGCCCTCCCTCTCCTGCCCCTGGAAAAGCATGCAGGTTTATCGAGTGCTTCATCAAAGAAGCACAAAAGACAAATGCTATGGGTTCCCCATGCCAGCTATCCCTCCCCAAGCAGCAAAAACATGGAAAAACTGCAGGATCTCCATACCTCGTAGTCCGGGTTGGGAACAGGAGGAGGGTGCTGCATCTTCTGACCTGCAACAGAGGCAGACAGCAGTCATCCTTGGAATGACCCCTATCCCGCAATGCAAGGGACTCTCATGCGGATGACCCCAGGGTAGTTTGTAATGTGTGCCATGCACTGCTGAGCCCACTGTGCCACCACCTGTGACTTCAGAAGCTTCAAAGCCCAACTTATAGTTTAAAAAACATTGTGATTTCTAAGCCCTTCTGTGTGCTGATTCCTGCTCCTTGAGACGGCAGCCGGGTTCCTGTGGGCAGGACAGCCTGACACAAAATGGCAAGCGCACCCATCGCATACAGGAGGCAGCTCACAGTGACAGACGCGGCAAGCAGGAGCGGAGCAGTCTGACAAGGCCGTGGAGGCCCGGAGGAGACGCAGGCTGCTCCGGCACTGCCAGGGCAAGCTCTTTGCCGCCCAGGGAGGTCACAGACGGCAGACGCATCTGACATGGCTCTTACCTCGCGGCCGGCTGCCTGCACCAGTGCTTGCTTTCCCCTTCCTGTCCTTGCTGAAGTAATAGACCAGAATCAGCACCCCGAGGGTGATGAGAAGGTCTGCGATGACGATCCCTGTCACAGTCAAGACATCCAGCTCCGCACAGTTTGCGCACACTGCAGACGGAGAGGTGAAGGTGTTCAGAGACTGACACCTGACTCGTGAGCACAGGGAAAAGGGGGCAGCTATGGGTCTGAGACCTCACAATCCTAGTGAGCTTTCTGCTCACAATGTCCAGGCCTCACTCTTCTGCTTAACATTAGCAGAAAGGATGCAGCTCTGGGTGGAAAGGAGGAAAAAGTAACCAGAAATGAAGAGAGAATGGACAGGATATTCTTTCACAACATTTGCTTCCATCTGCCAAGAATTCGAGGGTCTCGTGTATGCGATAAACTCACTGCCCTCTTCTCTTCTGCATGGCCTTAGCAGGGTGATGCAAAATGTCTTCTAGAGTATTACTGCTCTGCTCATGCCTGCCTAACTCCGATCCCAATCTACTGCTGCTGGCTTCCAAGACCTGAGTGCAGAGCAGTTGCTCAAATTCCCAGTGTATCAGAGGTTTAAATCAGCATCAGGGGGAAAGAAAACTCTCCCTGGTTGCATGTTGAATCGCAGAAACCAGGCTGTGTATGAGACAAGAAGCACCTCTAGCCTTTGTGACGGACGTTCCCCATCTACCTGCAGTCCATGCAGAGTTTCTCGTAGACAGAGCATGTTTTCACTCACCTCTGGCATTCAGGTACATATCATACTTCTTGTTCTCTGATGAGCAACTCAGATTGCGAGGGGTGCTGTCATAATCCTCTATGATGTATTTTCTCGGATCGTCAGATGGTTTTATTGTAGCTGGAGTCCAGGTTATGGTACCATCAGTCACTGGACATGTGATAGTCACTGTCGTTCCAGAAATCTCTACCAGGAATTCTTCACTGGGAGGTGGGTCTGTAGGTAAGGAACCAACATTACAACAGGGTTTGGTACAGGCCCCCCTCAATCCCAGAAATCCAGCTGGAAAAGAGCCATCTGAGCCCTTCTTGCCAACCAGCTTCTTGGAAGTTTCTGAAGTACCCGCCTGCACCACGGCAGTTGGTTTTGCTCAATCTTTGAATTTTTGGTAAAAATGTAAATTCCCCGTGCATGTGTCTTCCACATAGATCTTTAGCTTTTACACGGATCTTTTTGCAACACTAAGCAGTCTCAAAACACCATCACAGAATGTTTAATTTTATGTCAGAGAGTTTGGCCACATGCCACTAATTGTATGCTTGCAGGCTCCTGCAAGTGCCATCCATATCCTCTTTGGAATCACTAACAATAATTTGGGGCAACTCATAGCAGTTTATTTTTTTTTTAAATCAAGGGTAACAGTAGCAACCAATGACCAAGGAATCTTCCCCTCTTAAAACACATCTTGAATTCAAGCATTTCTACCTACCTCTTGGTCCTCTCTTGTGAGGCATCTGCAGTGCTTATATTACACTAAACAGTTCAGAGTGCTGGTTAAGCACACTTACCTTCCTGTGCTTCAGCACCCTCTGCAAAGGAAAGAACAACAAGTATTAACAAACCTGCCTGCTGTTTTTCTATTGCTTGCTGATCTCTGCAAATATCCAGCCACGTCTGGAGATTACTAGCAATAATTAAGGACAATTCACGAGAGCCAGTTTTTCAAATCAGTGAGAAGAGCAACAACCAATGAACACGGAGTTTTTTTGAATCTACAATATTTGCAAAATTCAAATATTTCTGTTTGACTTTTAATCCTTACTTGTGAGGCATCTGTAGTCATTTTATCATATTAAATAGTTAAGAACTCTGGTAAAAGAGACTTACCCTCCTGTGCAGCCGCGCCAGCTACAAAAGAAAGAATAACGAGTGTTAACAAATTTAATTACTGATATCTTATATCTTTCCTAATTCAAGGGAGTTTTTGCTGAATTCAGCTGCTTGTGTTACATGCGTTTGTGTCACATGCGTTATAAGCAGGGAGTGAGCTAATATAAGATGTGATTCTGAAATGAAATCTTATCCTTTGGAAGCCATGTTTAAAACAGATGAAAGCAGAATGGAAATTTGACTGTTTTTCGAACCGGCAAAGTTTCTAGAGCTGGAGCATTACAAAACCGGTTGAATCAGGACCATGATTTGCTTTAAAGATTTCCTATTTGTTGTTAGGAAGTAACATAATAAATAGAAAACGGGCTGTGTTCATCTGCTCGGTTCTGTTGCCTCATCCCAAGGAACACTTGTTTTACAGAGCGACGTGTGACAAAATTACGGATTTGAAATTCCGCAGGTATAGGACTTGATTGGATAGAGGCAATCTGAAGCTTTAATCTTTATATAAGATGAATTTAAATATTAAAAAGAACACGGCATTGCCAAGTCAAATGTTTTCTATCTTCTCAAAGAAAAGCAGTTGGTATTTGCCACACATTTGGTAGAGTTGTTATAGTCTTATTTAATTATCTTTTAATCATCTTTCAGACTTACCTCTCAGAGTTAACAACATCTTTATGGCCTTTGCAGATTCTCTGCACTTCATCTTAGAAAAGCTTTCCAAATACCGGTCAGTTCACCTTGGCAGCACGCAGAATGCTGCCATTTTATCATGGTGAATCGGAACACAAAATGGAAGTAATCTACCCAAGACCACAAAACAGTTTAAGAAAACTGCATAAATAAATACTGGAAATAAAATGAACATGAAGTCTCAGGTTCTATAGGACACACTGCTGCAGAAATTACTGCCTTCAAGCTCCAGCACTTACATTTCACCCCCAGTGCTGCATTAATCTTGAAGAGCAGGTGTTTCAGTGAACTAGCCAGTACTTTGGGACCTTAGATTCTTTCCTCTAGCCTGAGGGAGTTGGATTCCTGTTTCCTGGTCTCTGCACCGGCACTTTGAAGGGAATCCTCGGTCTAGGGAGCTGTGGCTCCCCAGGCACTGTGCCTGTCAGAGGATGCGGGTACCCTGCAAAACTAGCTGCGCGCTCCCCTGCTTTCTGCTCTGCTGAGCCGGGCAGATGCCCTTCTGACCACCGTGGGCTTCTGGCCGCTGTACTCACCCACACACAGCAGGAGTCCCAGAAGAAGCAAGAAAAGCTCAAACCTCATCCTTGTGTTCCTCCTTCTCTTGCTCTTCTCTGCCATCCCTGATCAAACTGGCATCACTGAGTCTGGCTGAGAAGGAAGAAAGTGCACGTTGGCTTTCCAAGATCTGGCTTACAAGAAAGAGGCCCAAGGTTTTTTTCCCAGAATTGTGTTCAGCGACGAATCGAGCAGCGCTGAGGAGACTCACTGTTTCCAGCGAAACCTGCAGGCAGTCAAGAAAGACACAGAACACGTATGATAAAAAAACGTGTGCCAGGAAGTGCGGAGGCTCAAAATGTCTCCCCTTCTGAACGTCACCGGCAGCAAGGGCGGCTGCTGTGCGCCAGCCCAGGTCAACACTCGGCAGAGCTGCTGTCACTGCCAGGAGCAGTGGGAGAGGTGAACAAGCCCATGTTCGATTTGCTTTCAGGACCATCCTAACAACTTGTCTAAAGTGAGCATTTCTAAAGATTAAATAGTTGCAAGCAACTTAGCATAGCGAGGGAAGAAACAAAGGAACCCCCAAAGCTACAAGGATCTCAACAGTTAGAAACACTCTATGGCCAGCAGAAATGAGCCTCTGAGCTTCCTGAAGGAGCAGCAGCTCCAGTGGCTGTGTTTGCTCAAGTCCCACCGTGCCACTCTTTCTCTGGATGCTAGAGGAACACGGGACATCAGCGGCAGTAATGATGCACACAAAAACAAGGTAAAAAGACCCAGGGCAGAAGGAGAAAGCCCAGTAAGGAGGAGATGTAGATCATATTTAGAAGTGAGGTAAATGGCTGGGTTTTATGCTGCTAAGGCTGGTGCCAGCTGGGATGAGGCTTGTGTGACTGGTTCAGCACTCTCTCAAAAGCCGTCTTGCAATTGCTGCCGTGTTTTCCTCAGTTCACACAAGACTCCAATGGGGACTTTTACTCACTGATGACATGACCTGGATTTTAACTTTGTTCTTTCGCTGTAGCACAGCCCATCTGTTCCTGGTGCCTCTTCAGGAGTGGCATGGAGGAGCACGGTGAAAGGACGCGTGACTAAGCACAGCCACACGGTGCTGCAAACCTCTGAGCTGCAGCTAGTGTGCTGCTCCAGACAGATCGTACATTGTGAGGGCTCTTCTGTTCTCTGTGTCTCTTCAACTTCAGTATGAGACTGCAAAAGCAATTATACATTTTCAGGTATAGGTGGTGTGAATCACACCTATAATAAAATCTGCTTTATTTCAATAATTCATATTTATTTGTGTCAACTCTTAGGTCAAGGGGCCTCCATAACAGGGAAAAGCAAGGAGCAAAGGCTATGCCTGTTTGGAAAAATCAGCCACCAAAAGCAGAAGGGAAATTCCTGCCCGAAAGGCCAGACATCCTTCTGTTCAAAGCCAGGAGGGGTGCAGACCCTGTGCTTGGGCACCACTGCTGCTGTGCCTATGTGGAGCACTTGCAGCATCTTTTTGCAAAGTTTTCCCTGTGCCGAGAGTCTTGTCGTGTCTGACAACCCGGGTAAAAGAGGCCTGACTCCACTAGAGGGGGCTCCCAGCCCTTCCAAGCGCTCTGCTCTCACCGGGTCCCCGCTGCCTCTCTTGGCACAGCAGAGCAGACGGGAACCTTCTCTGCCCAGGCCTCAACCTAAGTGGGCAGAGCCCTGTGCAGCGGCACTGGAGCTCCCAGGTCGGCAGTGCCAGGGGACAGCCCTGCCTCAGCATCCTCAGAAATGCTGTGGCACTGGAATGCTTTCTTACCTCAGGGGCTATTATAAAAATGCATTTTCTGGAACAGCCTCTAGGAGCCCTGTTTGGGATCACATCTCCTTGTTCTGCTGCAGTGCACAACACACTGCATAAGCCCTCTCTCCTCTGAGGCGAGCCAGTCAAGCCCAAATGTTCATTTTAACACCACTGCAATCACAACAGATCTACCTCTCCCAAGACAAGAAAGTGGTGCTTGGGAAGACTGACCCAGTCTCCTTGACCTGGAAAAGGATACACTGGTTAAAAATGAGAGCCTGTGCTGAGGTGCTGCATGTTCAGACCTGAACAGTGGTTGCTGAGTAGCAAAAGCAGCACAATTCCTAGTGCTGTTAGGGATCTGCAAGCCGTGGGATTCTGCCGAATTGGCACACCGAGGACTTACCCCTTCCAAGTCCCACCTGGGTGCGCTGAACGTAGTGGCCACAGTCAGTACTTCCCAGGACGCTACCGCAAGGATGTTGCGACAGCGAGAAGGGAGAGAGATGAGCACACGGCTGCTCCTTCCCAGGAAGTCTGAGTCCTGCCGCTGGCCTGTTTTCCATGGACACCTGGTTCTGGCCAGCTGGGACACGCTCTCTGTGCCCCAGCTAAGCCAAGGCATCCCGGCTGGCACACACACGGCTCAACGCTGAGATTGCCCCACTTGGTCCTCAGCTAAAGAGAGCCTTTCCAAATGCCCAGAAGTTAGCGATGTCCTCCCCATCCCTGCCCTGGCCCCATGCAAGGAAAGTAGCACCAGCGACGGTCGAAGCTCCTAACCTGGCAGGACTGTTTGGAAACAGTCCGAGGACCAGACACATACAGAGCCACAGCCAGTAGCAAATTACCCCGGAAAGTGATTTATGGTCCTCTCCTGGGTGATAAACAGGTTGTAATTCGCAAGACAAACAAAGTGATATTGTTAGTCCGCAATCCCAGCAATCACCCTCACGCTCAACCTGGTGGTTTATTAGCTGGCCGGCGTCGGACCTCTTACAGTTGGTCCTGAGATCCGCCTGTCTGAGGAGAGGTTCCTGCTTTTATAGATGATTGCAACTTTCCTCATTAAACGTCATCTACAACTACCATTATTTACGACTAATCCTCCCTTCACAGTTCTGTTTGGCAAGTTCGGAATCTTATCTCGTGGTTGCAAGGAGCAGGATATGGTATCCTGTTAGTTCTTGTCCTTGACTGTAGCAAGTTATATTTACAGAAGCACATGGCACGGTTAACTGTAGATTATATAGCCTATACCTTTATACTTCATTAGTGTGCAAGCTTTTTACAGAAGCAGAAAGCGTTTTACAGAACGCTACCCTGTTAACCCTTTATAGGCCTTACAATATCACAGTTTTTACGTAATAAAGATACGTTCAGCTTCTACAGGCTGTTGCAGGGACAAGGCCAAACCGCAAAGAGTGATGCAACTACAACCAGAAGGCGCACGCGCAGAGCCCTGAGAGGGGTGAAAAGGCCAGCGAGGAAGAAGAGCAGCCTTCATCAAGAAGACCACCAGGAGACTTCAGAGACCCCTCAGCAACAAGGAGAGAGCAGGCGCAGACACACTGTAACGCGGCAGAAGTAGGAATCCAAACTGGGAGGAGATTTCCAGGCAGCAGTAAATAAAAGGTGCTCTCCTGGGCTACAAGGCGCGCGCCGTTGGTGGAGCAGAGACTCCCCGGCCGCCCCGCGCTGCTCGCCTGCTGTTTACAATAAAGCACACTGACCGATCAACTGGTCAGAAGATTTGTCTGTTTATAACATCCTGCAAACATCCTTATCTTGCTAACATATGTGCACGACTCCGTTCCACGCTCTGACAGCCGCCACACTCTGCCATCAAAATACCCTGTGTCCCACTGAGTGTCTCCAGTTCCCTGAGTTGCCTGTTGAGCAGTGGGATTTCCCAACTGTGCCTGACTACCACAGAGCTGGACTCCCGTCCAGTAAAACGGCTTTTGACTTTTCCAAGCAGGTTTCAAGCACCTGTTAATTCAGTCTTACAGTTCTGCCATGCGATGGCCACAACTAGGTAATCTCACAGAATGATGACTTATTTTTCGGTAGATATCTGCAGTTCAGTAAGACATTTCCATCCTTGGCATGTGCATGCATGTTGCTGCAAAACAATCCTGCTTGGGCTTGCTTTTTTTTCCTATTGTTTGCAGGTATCTGTTGAACACACAGCCCTCATCCCTCTAGGCTACAAACACCTTAAGGCAAATTTACTTTTAGGAGCACACTACCTCCCATAAGAGGGGAGTGGTTTCAGGTGGAAACTGGGAGGAGGGATGATTGCAACACAAAAGAGCAAAGGAATATGGGAGCGGACGGCATTAATCTTACCTTGAAAATCTGCCCGTTTTACCGCAGAAGTGAGCTGTGCGGGCCGCGCCTCGCTGTGCCGCGCCAGGGCGGGGAGCACGCGGTGACTCAAGCAGGAAGAAGCGCTCGCATGGCCTTGCGGACCACGCTGAAAGGAAGGAATTTGCTCTAGTCGCGGGAGAGCTTTCGGGAACTCCTTTTCTCTCCGGTCACCGGGAGTCCCACACAGCGGCATTTTCACCTGCACCGCTCAGTGTCTGGAGTACGAACTTGTCTTCCTGATGCATGGCCCCAACTGGCT
>JAWLRI010000339.1:336026-350044 GCA_034781795.1 Crypturellus tataupa | reverse complement strand
CGGGTCCCCCCTCCGCCGGGCCGGGGCCGCGCTCTGGGGCCTGCGGGCGCCTCGCGCCGTTCCCCGCGGACGGGCGCGTATCTCGGCGCGGCAGCAAACGGGTTACGGGAGTCGTCCCTTTCGGCAGGGGTTGCGAGGTAGCCCCGCTGCCTGCGGGGCCTTGCCGAGTGCGCACCGGTGCTTCCAGGACGTTCTAAGCCTTGTCCTCCGCGCTCGTTGCTCCCTCAGGTGCCTGCAGCGCACTTTCCCTGGAGATCAGAGCCAGCGCCAAAGTGCGGGCCTTCATTGGCGAGCAGGTATCGCTGAGATGCTCTTTCACGTCCACTGCGCCCGTCACCGAGAGCCTCACGCTCGACTGGACCTACCGGCCCCTCACCGGGGGTCCTATGGAGACGGTGAGTAGAGCGGGGAGCCGCTGCTGCTTGAGCCTGACAGCCTTCCGTGCGTGCTGAATATCTCCTGGTATTTTTTTTTTTTCCCTATTTGCCTTGGTGTGTCTCCCTGTCGACTAGGGGCTCTCAGTGGTGCCTTTTCTCCTATTCAGAATTGCTTTGGGATCTCTCAGACAAAAAATACTTCATAATAAGGCATAATGATGATAAACTAAATCTTTGACTTTTGATACAAGTGCTTTATTCCATCCTGCAAAGAGACACAGAGTGATCCTAGAGCAACCGAGGGAGAAACTTCCCGAAGGAGGCTGTGCTCTTGCAGTCCTGCATGCAGTTTGCTGCACACCTATCTGGTCTTGGAGTGATAAGAACCCTTTTTAGCATGTACGCCTTGATATTTTAAATCCAAAGGGGAATTTAGTTTGATTTCTTAGGAGAGGGTTTTACTGGAGCAATTATTGTCTTTTCTTCCTTCTAGATTTTTCACTATCAGTCTGTTGCATACCCAACAACAGTGGGAAAGTTCAAGGACAGAATATCATGGATTGGGGATATTGCCAAGGGTGATGCTTCTATTGCTATCCACAGTCTAGTGATGAGCGATAATGGCACCTTCATCTGCAGTGTCAAGAATCCTCCGGATGTGTACCACAACATTCCCCAGACCGTACTGATAGTGACAGAGAGGGGTAAGGCTCCGTTTTTAATGTGCTCTCATCTGCGCGAGGCGGCTGCATTTCAGCTTTCAGACCCTTAAAAGTTTGACCATTGCCTGTGGAATTGGTTCCCTGGAGTTCCCTGTAAGAATTTCAGCAAGAGTTACTTCAAACATTCTTTCTTAGCTAAATACAGTGAGATTTGATTTATTTAGGAACCAGAAGTGATAGAGGAAGCTGTGGTGAAGACACAGAAAACAAAAATGTGCATTTGTTTAGCCTGAGCATGAACAGCGTGCTTTTCCTCTAAGCGTGTGCGGAAGCATGGATCGTAGAATCATAGGATGCTTAAGGTTGGAAGAGACCTCTAGAAGTCATCTATTCCAACCCCCCTGCACACGCAGGGTCACCTAGAGCATGTGGCATGGGACTGCATCCAAGCAGAGGGACTCTGCAGGTGTAGAGTCAAGCGAGAGCACGTGGTTGCATTCATGGACGCTCAGTACATAGTTCAGAAATGGGAGTCTTCCAGTCTAACAGTAGTAGAATATGTTGTACTCTGTGAGAAGTCTTGTCTAAAAATACTCTCACATCACAAGTCCTTATCTTAGTAACATTGCATTTCCTTGTCCCTCCTGCATGTAGGAGCTGCCCCAAATTTACAGTTTGGGCATGCTGATAGGGATACTGTGACTGCCTTCCATTGTGGATGTGGGATAGGAGACCTACAGACTTGATCACAAGCTGTTTCAACTCTGCCAGCTCTGTGTTTGGTATGAAAAGGCTAGGAGCCCGTGTCCTGGGTGAATATGCCGTGGAAATAGCTGGGCTTTTTCTCTTGCAGGTCTTTTCTTCCAGCTAACTTCAGCAATGCTGCTGTCCATACTAGTATTTCTCCCCTCCATCCTTGTGGTCATTCTGCTGTTGGTGAGGATGGGAAGGAAATTTGGAGTGCTGAAGGAGAAAAAAACATCTGGCTGTAAGAAATCTTCCATCGAAGTGTCTGATGAGTAAGTTTTGTTTGGAACTTAAGTGCTATATTTCCACTTTGACCTGAAGGCACAGGACCTTCATTTCTTAACCCTCAGCACTTGCAGTTCAGCCATTCAGATCTAGTTCTCCATGAGCCTAATTTAGGTAGTGGTAAGAAAGCTTTTGGAAAATCCCCATGCTGGAGTATCAGCTTATGTCTATACATCCTCTTTTTCTGTTAATGGCGTGAGGCAGTGGAACTGAAGCGGGTTATATTGGAGAATTTTTCACTTCTGTGTTCAGATACATTTCAGCCTATATCAGCAAGATATTTGCTTATGCGTTGGATTTTGATATCAAGTACCCAAAACAGTAAGGCAGGCTGAGTTCCTTTGATAATGGCTTGAGCAGAAATGCCAAGGATAGGATGGACCTGGGAGACTGATTTCCCTTTTGAAATGCATGTTATTCTCTACTGGCAGAGTTCAGAATCATGGATGCTTTGAGAACGGTGAAATGAATACTACTGGAGTTGTACCCACTTTTGCAATGAATTAAGTAGTAAAATGTAGTGTAGAGTGGGGGCTTACTACAGTGTTGTGATTAGTATTGTGAAACTTTCCAACCTAACAATGATACCTGTTGTGTTCTTGTTGTGCACTTGTTAAGTGAAAGGCCTCCCTTGGGAATGAGGTACCTTACCCTTTTTATTTCTTTTGGATTTGCTATGCTGAGTTCAAGGGATGATGAAGAGCCTTCACTTCAGTGTGGCAAATCTAGAGCTCGATCTCTATGAGATAGTAGTGCACATGCTGGGAGAGTCCAACCTAATCCTGTGCTTGTTCTGCAGGCCTGAATATGCAGAGACAGACAACTGCTTGGGGAGACTCAGAGTCTGGTGCTGGAAGTGTGTGGTAAGTGAAAGTTGATGTTTTTGTCAGTGGTTTTGATGACTTCTCTACTCAGAGGAGGTGTTAGGGAAACAGCAGGTAGAGCTTATAATGCCTCTGAATTGCAGAGAGGCATCCCAGATGGCCAGGCTCATGCTCCCTGGTTATCTTCCACACCTGGATTGTTGGAAGTGAGGACTGTTAATTCACAAGACATTCACACTGTCTTGTGACCCGGGGGAGGGAACTTATCTTGAGATCTACTGAACGGATTTTTCTGTTTAATTGCAACACAGTCACCTCTGAAGATGAAAATTCAGAGTTTTAAGGGGTAGCTCCTGAGCTGTGTAGTTTCTATAAAGGCTGTGCAAAACCACATTTGGGCTCTGTTCCGAGTTTGACAGTGCTGTGGTGGGGAACGGAGGCAGTCGTATTTAAATCCACTTTGTTTTTGCAAAAGAAAATGGGAGCTTGTGCAGTCTTACGTCTTCCTTGGAGATGTCTGCACTTGCATGGTTTTGATCACAACAGTGCTGTTGAACTCTTAGGGTTTCTTTTTGTTTGGTTAATGTGTACTGCTTTGCTTGTTGGTTTTGTTTTGTGAGATAGGATTGTCCTCTAATTCTGTTCACCTGCTACCGTAGCAACTAAATTCTTTAACACATTATGTGTTATGCTGGAATTGCTGAGTGTTTTCCCCACTTGTTCTGCTTTTTTTGTTGTTTGTTTTTAAGTTTTTTAAGTTCTGCATGCCTAAGCAGGTCATACTGCAGAAGTAAGCTCCTTAATATGCCTACCTGGAGAGTGTTTTCATCTTTGTTCATGTTTTTAGAGAAAGCTTACCAAAAGCACACTTTTCTAATACACAGCCAGGGAGTGTGTTAAGGAGGAGTAAAATACGTGTTGCTTGATTCACTGTTCTAATGCCAGTGATCTTTCCTTGATATCTTTCCTTGTCTCTCTTTCTCTAAAAACATACTTCATATATCACTTACACAGTGGCAATTTAACTGTTTTTGTCTGTGACAAGTCAAATGGATTTAGCTGCAAGTAGTTACAGGACAGAGGCTTTTTTCAAGTACACCAACTTTTTGGAAGATGTTTAAGGTTTTGTCAGAAGCTGAGCAGACTCCGAATTCTAAGTTGTGAATCACTTCATGTTTTCATATGTGAACTCAAATTTTCCTTCCTTACTTTCCGGTTAGGATACAGATGATGAAGACCCCTACTGAAGAGTGACAAAAGCTATGGATAAAGAGCAAAATCACAGCATTGAAAATCCTTGCCAGATAGGTATGAAGACTCCTGGATAACCAGAACAGATTGAAGGAACTGCTCTAAACTTAATGGTTTGGAAAAATAATATTGATGGGGTGATTAATTTTGATTTAAGCACAGAAATGATTCTTGAGATCTCTCTAACTTATTGGAAGAAAAAAACCTCAACACTTCTAAAACCTCGCTTCTCCAGTGCCTACAGCATCCTTGGTGCCTACAGCTGTACAGTTTGTTACTTACCAGCAATCTGACAATACATGTTTCTTTGTTTACAACCCGATCCCTTTTCTTTATTGTTGAGGTGATATTCCTCTTTTCCTGTGCCCCTGAATTCAAATTGTCTGAAGCACAAACTAATTCAGAGAATGGGGTTGCTCTCTAGGGTGATGATCACTGTGCACTGGTAGCATTTTCTTCCCAGTTGTTTTGGGACATATTTGCCAAAGACTTAAACAAGCCTGACAGGTTGGTATTAGGTATGCTTGGTCTTAGAGCAAGAGGAACAAACTACTTTTTAGTTGCCTTTTTTGGCTTTATCTGCTATTTAATTACGGCATCACCACTTTGTTTCTAATGTTTTCCTTTTCTTTTCTTAAATTTGCTCTCTGCCTCAATTCTGTATTTTACATTGTTGCATCTAATTATTTTTTTGTGTGCAAAAACTGCATCTATAGTTGTACTTCCTACTGTGTGTAGAGATGAAACCCAATTCATATCCTTTTTTTTATCAGAAGTGGGGACTGGACCTGTGACAACATAAAACCCCATCTACCTCAGCTGTTAAGGTTTCATATTTGGGAGAACAATTGTGTTGTCTGTCTCTTCTAGGTACAGTTTTAAAGAAACTGTTAAGCATATCAGTACTGCCCTGTAAGAAAGAGAAGTTTCTCTTTCATTAACCTTATTCAATAATGGATGTCATAGATGAGAGCGGTCAAATTCCTCTCTCTGTAGGTGCTTAAGAGCTCCTGTCCTGTGCTTGTTTACTGGATGGAGCATTGATCAGACTGTCTCTTTTTATGTATGTGTCACAAATTTACTGCTAACTTAGATGTGCCATGGCCAATAAATTGTTTTGTTTCCTTCTAAAATGCAAATGTCTTTACTTGGGTTAAGGTGAGTAACCACTGTTGAGCTGCAGGAACTCGCAAACCTGCCCTTCTGACCAGTTGTTCAGCTGTAGATATGCCCCATGGTGATGGGACTGGTGCTTACGAAACAGACTTGACTCCAAAGGGAGAATGTGTTCTGCCCCGTCACGGCAGCTCTGTCTTGCCTGCCGTGACAGACGTGTGGGAGTCGGCCTTGGTGTGCCTGATTGTGCAGAGCAAGTAACCTGTAGTTCTATACCTCCAGATAAACAACCCAGACTTTCTCCTGCTTGCAATAAACTATTATTCTAAAAGTTGGTGCTTCCTGCTGACAAATAATTCTCCGAAGCAAAACTAGACAGAGAAAGTATGTTGATGAGACTGATAATGCAGCCCCAAGAGAAGTGGTTTGTTGTTCCACTTTCAGAAGGGGTACGCAATGATTCTTTGGGGAACTGAGTAACTGCTCTTGTCTACACCACCTTTGCCTTTAACTGGGACCACTTTACAAGCAGTAGGCTAAATCCTGGGTGCATCTTTTTATGGTACAAAGCTAAGCTCCCAGCTGGCAGCTGATAGTGTTTGGGTTTGTGAATTGTTTTGAGCATGAGCAAAGCTTTCTCTTCCGTGTCCAAGCTGCTCTGTGTACCATTAAAACCATTTTACTGGGCTAGAGTACAGTGATTCCTGTGGTACCTCCATTGGAAGAGAGAAGATGAAAATAAGCACCTGAAATGACTGGGTATGGGAGTACCAGCAGAAAAAAAATCTCTGAAAATAGAGAAGCAGTCTATGCTCTAGAACATTGTTGACAGGCTCTTCTTGGCTGCGTCTGCCGAGCTGTGGCTCCCAGTTGTACTAATAGTAGCGCGCAGAGAAGTTGTTCAATAGTGTTTGCTGGTCATACCTTGTCAGGACAAGATGCAGTTGACAGGACCATCAGGACCCCGCACGGGTTGTTCTCTAACCTGCGCTGGTCCCTCTACTAACGCAGGAGGGAGCGCAGGCTTGCCAAGAAGCACTCAGTTTGACTTGTTACATAATGACTGATGCGAGCTGTCTGCTGCAGTCGGTGGACTGGGAATGAGTGACATCTTCTATCTGTGAAGAATGCCCTCCTTGCGGGGTTGCATACCTATTAGCTGCACGCATCCCCATCTGTTATTCTCCTCACCTCTCTGGGCTTGTTCCTTCTGCCTCCCGTTTCGTCAGTACTCCAGTCTAGCTCACAACTTCCTCTTCCCCATTAGAGCTGACCACCAAGCTGAATGTGAAATAAGAGCTCTGAAACCAAAGGCTGCCAGCTTTTAAATGATTTGCACGCAAAACTTCAGGAAGGTTTAGTATCTGCTTCCTTCAGAGTCTCTGAATTAGTCACTGAGGAACCCTTCATGAAAGATTCAGATAGCCTTCCCCAAGCCTCACTGGGTGAGTATTGTTTGCTATGATGTTTGCTTTTTTTCTTTCTCTTTCCTGAAAGAGAGTGAGAGGGTCTTGAGTTCAGATCCTATGTGCAAATGTAGGAAATAGCAGAGGCAGAATATCTGTATTTTTTTAATCCATTTGGTAAAGGTAATTCTCCTGTGGAGGTATCTGAATGTCTCATTATTACATTTAACTGCAACAACCTTAGTAAGGGAGTGCTGCCTTCAGTTGATGTGCACAGTGCAATTTACTGGCACATGCTGCAAAAGGAGACCCTGCAAACCCACCTTCCAAGGCAGGACAAGGATTTATTCTGAGAGAGAGGGCAATAAATCTGGAAAGGATTTGCTGACAAGGGTCAGAGATTCTGTATAGATCAGTAACTTGAGTGCAGAGTGTTTGGGCTGTTCTGGAAGTTCTGAACTGTGAATGTTCCAGGGGGCTTCTGTGCACTGAGGGCTTCTAGGCTTCGTTTTTTTTAAGACAGCCCCCACTTTGAGCTTGGAACAGAGAGGGTTCCGGCAAGCTATAGCTCTGTGATGCGCTGCAGCAGCCCAGAGCTTTGGAGCTGAGCATGAATCCTGCCGTGTTTGTAGGTCATATGCGTGCTATATTCAGAGCAGGCATGATTTGCACAGTAAACTGTGTCATGGCAGAGATGCAAACAGCATATTCAAACCACATGCTTTTTTTCTCCCCTGCCTCCAAAAAACCCAACCCCCAAACAGTTCTTGCTTTTGAAGACAGATTTGAGAGAATCACAGCAGGCTTGATGTCACTTTTCAGGATTTTGTTCATGGAAAGGGGCATGTCTGTTCCCAGTAATGACAGTTCTTCCTTGGCCTTCAGGCCATTTCTACCATATGTAGAAAGATGACACCAGCTTTTAGCTTTTACAAAAATGTACACCAGGTCAAACTGCATATAGTGACCAAAGATGGCCCTGTCTGAATAGATCCTGGAGGCTTCAAGCAGAAGTGTCCATCAGGTGCAGCACTGTGAAGCAGGGAACTTGCGTCCAGTCTGTTTCCAAACTGTTCTGAGTGTCTAATAGAAGCAAACATTGCGCTCTGAGTAGGATTACCATTTCTGCGTGCCTCGGTTCAGCAGGCAGAGCCTCGACCCTCAAACCACCGGAAAGTTTAATAACTTGGGGGAAACACAAAGGTGTTTCAGACAGAGCCCTCCCCCTCTCTCTTCCTTTCTAGGACTCAAAGCATTCTGAAACCAGAGAAATATCTGACATTTTTGCTTCAGTGGGTTACAGACTCACAGCTATAAAGAGTGTTTTGTGGGGCTGACTGCAAGAGTCCAACATCTAGAGAAGCACTGGTGCATCCCTCTCCAAAGACCTGAACAGTCTTCTGTTGACTTTGGGGCTCAATTCCATTGTGAGCAGCCAGCGTCCTTTCCCGGGGAAAGCTGATGTGCATGTCCTCTCTGCCGTTCTTTTTAGAGCAAGATGAAGGTGTCACTGACCCTGCTTCTGGTGCTGACGTTGCTGGGTAAGCTGTAAGTCATCCTGGTGCTTTTATCCACCTCGCCTGCTTTCCCCCATGCTTTTGCTGAAGGACCTGTGCAGTCCCTGTCTTTGTGCTGTGACAGTCCCTCTGGGGGCAAGGTTGCTCTCGGGGATTTGCAGGCCCACAGGCCTGGGAGCACTAAGCCTGCTCGTGGGGACCAGTAGCTCCTCCGATCTGTGTGTGCTCTGTGTTCCCATCCTGCCCAGCTCACACAAGAGCCTGTGAAGAGCTAGAGTGCCCTCACAGCGAGACTTGTGTTTGATCTGCTGGGCTCCAAGGCTCAGGAAGGACTTGAACTGCTTTGCCAAGTCTAAGTGCAGGGAAAGGCTTCCAAGGTTGATTTTTGCCCTGCTCAAGGCAACTGGCTCCCGCAGGCTGTCCCCTTCTTCCATTTTGCTCCCCAGCTGGTCAAGCCTTGAGAAACCAGTTTGGGAAGCTGCAGCGCTCTGCATTCATTGTTTACATTGTTTACAGAGCCCCAGACAAGTGCCAGGTGCTTTGCCTGGCCCTTAGTGGCTTTGTGGAAGAGCTGAAGAGACTGGCAAAGGCAGCAGGAAACACCTGCCTGCCTGGGCAGCCCCCCGAATCAGCTCTCCCAGTCTGGACACCAGTGTCAGAGATGCCACCACTCGTCCTGCTGGGCTCTGCCAGTGCTTTCTCTCCATCTGTTGTTTCCCTCTTCTCCAGGGCCCTGCTCTGCCCTGCTTTTCTAGGCGCAGGGCTCTCAGGTGCTGCTTTGCCTGCGTGGATTGGGGCATGGGGGGTTTGTGCTGGTGAACCGCAGGGGCCTTCTGGCCCTGCTGCTTCCCCTTGGCGCCGCGTGCTTTCTGGCCCCGCTCTGGGCAGCCACCGGGCTGGGCTGCGTCAGCTCCCTGCCCTTTGATGTCCCTCTGTTTGTTTCCCCTGCCTGGCTTCTCTAGAAACCCTGGGCACTAGATATGTGGCCAGGCAAGTCTTGGGCCTGGGTCAGGAGCCTGTGAGCAAGAGGTAAGGAAGGCAAATGGAGGGGTTATGAAAGGAGGACCTGACATTTGCGTTGAATTGCCTCTGGCCTTGTGAGATGACAGCAGCGCTGGTCCTCCCAGCCAGTGACTCACAAGAGCAACCCTGCGGGAGCCGCAGCGTTTGCCTCCGAGACGCGACGGGCTGGGGCTGTGCTGCGAGTCCCGAGCTGGCTCCCCTGCTTCTCTTGCGCTCAGCGAGCGCAGCACCCCGGTCGCTGCGCTCGCTCAGGATGTGCTGCCCCGCATTCCAGGCGCGCCAGGAGCTGGGCTCGGGGAGAGAGCGGGGCCTCCGCGTTGTGCTCGCAACTGGACAGTCCCCTTGCCCCAGGCTCCTCCGGAGAAGAGAGACCTATGGGGATGGGCAGGCTGCATCTGCTCGTCCTCCCCGGCCTCATCCTGTTCTCCTTGCGCTTGGCAGAGAGATGCAGCGGGGCGGCCGGCTGGGTGCTCACACAGCCTCGGCTCCAAGCCTACGCAGGGGACTCGGTGCTGCTGCGGTGCTGTTTCCAGGACTCACTGGCCATGGGCTGGACCGTGGTGAAAGTGGACTGGCTGCGCGTGCCAGACGCTGGCGAGCACAAGGTGAGTCGGGGCAGTGTCGGGCAGATGCAGGGGCAGCAGCAAGGCAGAGCGAGCCAGCCAGCAGCGTTGCTGCTCTTGGGAGGCTGCGGGGAAGCCTGTCTGGCACGGGCCACGAGACGGGGAAGACCCCTGTCTGGTGGCTGTGGGTACTTCCACGCGCTCTCCGTGAGCCCACAGCACTTTCCGTGGGGTGTTGGGGCTTTCCCAGACCTTGGGGGAGTGAAGCAGGCTCTCGCAGCCGGGGAGCCCTTGCTGCGTGCAGAGGGAGTGTGAGCAGGTTGGAGAGCTTTTGTACAAGGCAGTTCCTGGCTCTTTTCGTCTGATGGGGTCTGCCTTCTCACAGGAGGAGATGGTGTTTTATTACTACAGCAACCGTAGCATCCCTGTGGGCCTTTTCCGGAACCGCGTGCTGTGGCAGGGGGACATCTCGCGCTGGGATGGCTCCATCCTGCTGCAGGACGTCCAGGTGAACGACAGCGGCACGTATATGTGTGAGATGCGGCTGCTGCAGCACAGCAGCATCTTCAAGAACCACACGGTGCTGCGTGTCAGCCCCAGGCCCCAGAGAGGTACGTGCCCTGCGCCCGCTCCCCCTCATCTCCGCACGCATCCCCTCGCGGTGCAGGGCAGGGATGGGGCCAGGTCGGCAGGGGCCTCAGGGTGCCTTTCAGCCCTGCCACCGTGGTTCCCCCGGCTGAGCTGCGGTCCATGCATCTCCCTGCCTCGTGTCTCCCGGCAGGACGAGGAGCAGCGAGCGCACGGGAGCCAGCGGCCCTGGGAAGTACTGCCTTTTGGAGCATGGTTGTGGGCTGCTGCTGCGTGGCTGTCGTGCTGGCGTTCCTGGCAGGACTCGGTCTGAGGAGGAGGTACCGCTGCCAGCGGGCAACGCGTTCACCGGGCTAAGAGCATCTCCCTGGCCGCTCTCCCTGACCCAGCAGCGCCCTGGCCGCGCCGGCTGCCCCAGAGCTGGAGGAGGCTGAGGCTTCCTCCCTGCCACTGCTCCGCTTTCGCAGAGCGCGGCCTGGGCTCCTGCTGCCCTCTAGTGCCACCGTGTCCTGGCCTGCCGCCCCGTTGCTCCCAAATCTCCGGGCTTCCTACTGCCTTTGGAGACCCGCACTTTGGATGGGGAGGGCTGGGGGCTGCCATGGGCATTGCGGGCCCGCAGCACGGCAGGGATGGCCCGTGTAGGGTTCACACGATGGCACTCCCATGTCCCTGGAGACAGGGGTTGGGGCTGAAAGAGCAGGTAACCTCTTGCCGGAGCTGACACCGCGGCTGCCTTCCCTCCAGGTCTGCAGCCAACAGCGCTCTCGAGAGGACCAGCGATGGTGGCAACAAGGTCAAAGTGGAGGTAGGGGCTCAAGCAGAGCAGGCTGAACCCATGGAGATGCCTGGACACCTCCGTGGCAGCCAGGGGTGAAGGGCGGGATGGCAGCAGACAGGGAGGGATGGGGACACAGGAGCGCAAGGCAAGTGCTGGTGCCCACAGCAGCCAGGGCCGTGCCTGGGCAGCCACCCCAGCACGCACAGGAGGGCTGCAGGCTCCTCACCGCGCCGTGGGCTCTGCCAACTGCTTGGTCCCAAGCGTCGTGGTCTCCCCTCAACAGGAAGGATTTTACTCCTCCATCCCTGAAGCGGGGGCGCCCAAAGCTGAGCAGGACTCAGGGAAGAAGAGTAAGGCCGAGGAGACCTACATAACCATGGTGAGGAGCCGAGCAGCCCTGTGGCGTGGGCAGGCTAGGGCTGCGCGACCCTCTGGGGTGCAGGACCCGAGTCCTCGCTTGCTGGGCCAAGCAGCAGCAGCCTGGCCCTGCTGCCCGGGAGAGCACTACACCTTGTCCCTTGCTCCTTGCAGCACCCCTCTTTCTTCCGGGAGAACGGCATTTACGTGGAGCTGACGAGGAGGGTGATCCCGGCAGAGTGGATGGACGGGAAGAGGCAGGAGGATGCGGGAAGCAAGCAGCCTGACTGCAGAGCACTGGAGGCCCCCGCCGTGCTCCAGAGGGGCACAAACAGTCCTGCTACGGTGTGTAAACCCCTTACCCAGCACGGGCAGGCCAGCAATGTGGTGCAGACAGCCCTTCCCTGAAGAAGCGGTGCCATTTTGCTGTTACTCTGTGCCAGAGCTGCTCCATGCCCCATTGCAGTTATCTGCAGTTATTCCTCTCTGATCCCGGAGCGGGGGCGCAGCAGGGCACAGCCTCCGCTCTCCAGCTTTGATCTTGCTCCGTGCAGCTCCGGGTCCTGCGAAAACCGTCTCCAAGGAGAGGCTGGGAGGGGAGGGGAGGGAGTGGGAGATGCTGTGGGAGCAGTGCAGATGTGCCAGTGGTGCCTGCTGAACATAATAAAACCCCAGTGAGGCCCAGGGAGCTTCTTCTTACCTGCTGCCTAATTATGTGGAGCTCAAGCATGCTAAAAACTGCCGGGCTGGGAGCACCTGGACCTGCGTACCGGCCTTGCACGCAGCCCCACAGGCTCCAGCGAGCAGCCAAGCCGTGCCGGGGTCCCTGCGCAGCGAGCACGGCCCCCGGGTCCCTGCACGGAGCGCCTGCGGCTCGCTGCCCCGGCCGGGAAGCGTCGGGCGCTGCCTGCGCGGCTGGTGCTGACCCACCTCCCGGCACTATATATAGATGTTTGACACCTGCAGGTGCAGGGACGCGGCGCCAGGGACCACCTCCCCGCCGCTCCGCCGGGGACACTGCAGCGCCCGCTGCCGCGCCGCACTCCTTGGTTTCACGTCGACACCCCACTCTCTTTTCCTCCGTGCGCTGCAGCTCAGGGATCGCGGAGGGATGCGCCAAACGGAGCGGCCCCGGGGCGCGAGGGGGCTGCTGGGTGGCTGCAGGGGCCTTAGCAGCGCCGTGGGGCTGCTCCAGCAGAGCAGAGGGGCCTGGCCGTCCCGGTGCAGTGGGACTACTGCACAGGGGGTCCCCTGTGCCACCAGCGTGCCCTGGCACTGCTCTGCTGCTTTTGCTCAGGTTGCCGGTCTTCGTTGCCCCTCTCTGCTCCATGAGCAGAGCCCTCCTGCCTGCCCTGTGCTCCATCGCCACCTTCCCAGGAAGCCTGAGCGTGGCACCGCCACGTGCGTCCGGACGCAGGGCGCCCTTGCCCACGCAGCCTGCAGCCCGGTCCAGCTGTGCTCCCGGGCTGCAGCCAGCTGCCCGTGTGGCTGCAGGTGACGGCTCCCCCATCTGCATGGGCTCGCGGGGCATCTCCTTCCTGCCCCACTGCAGCCTGGGCCCAGGTCCCCTGCTTCCCTTGGATGGTATCCGGCACTCCAGGTGTGACCGGGACTAAGGCCTCTACCCAAAACCCATCACAGCTGGGCAGAGCCTCCCCTTCCCACTGGCCACATGAAGATGGGCTTGTTGGTTGCCCGGGGCAAACATCAGTAGCGCCAGGACAGGGACTCTGCGCTCCTCGCAGGATGCGGAGATGCGCAGGCTGCCAGGACAGGGTGCCTGGGATCACCGTGCCCAGCCGGGTCCTTGAGCCGCCGCTTGCTCCAGGAGTGACACTGGCCCCCGGAGCAGATCCCTGCACAGAGGCGCTCCCGGCTTGCCCAGGCGGTGCGGGATCCGCTCAGCCCCAGCGGGCATCGCTCCCGTCCCGGCCCGCAAGCAGCCCCGGAGCAGGATGAAGCCGGGAGCGTTCGCCTGCTGTTCCAGGGAAATTTTTCTGCCCTCCCACTTCCTTTGCTGCAATCCACCAACCATAGCATTTACTGATTTTTTTAACCCCGCGCTGCTCCAGCCGGCCATATTGGGCTGTGGAAATAGGGAGCTCTAATGTTATATGTCACCTGCAAATAACCCCGGGCGTCCGCAAAAAGCAAGCCCCCGCCACCACCCTCCACACCGCCACCGTGCACACGCGGGGCCTTCAAAATGCGCCCGGACGCCCGGCTCCCACAGCCCACCGTGTGCCTCGCCGGCCTCGGCTTGCTCCTCGCGCTGGGTAAGTGCCGCCCCGCGCCCTGCGTGTGCCCGCGGAGAAGGCGCTGCTGGCGCCGAGCCCCCTGCCCGCCCAGCCCCCAGGCCGGGGATGATGGCGCCGCAGGGATGGGGACAGCGGCTCTGCTCTGCCGCAGAGGGTCCTTAGGGATGGGGGCGGCGGGGGCGCTGCACCTGCATGCAGCCCTGCTGCAGCCTGCGCATCCCGGCACCGGGCAGGGCTGCACGGGGGGCGCCGGGCAGCTCCGGGGC
>JAWLRI010000339.1:295939-328517 GCA_034781795.1 Crypturellus tataupa | reverse complement strand
ACGGAGGGGGGTCCCGACGGCCTCCCCGCCGCCCCCGCTTCGCGCTCCGCAGCTTTGCATCCGGCCGGCCGCGGCCGCCGCTCCGATGAATCCCCCTTGCCCGCGCGCTCACACACTTTTCTCTGCTCTGCAGACGGAGAGCCCGAAGCACTGAGGATAAGTGGCTTGTCCAAGGTGACTTCGCAGCCGAGTCCGGGAGAGGACTCTGAAGTCCTGCCTCCAGCCCCCTGCCCCGCCTGCCCCGGCCGCTAACATCACCAGAGCTTTCGTCTGCGGGCGCTGCGGCTGCCTCCTGCTTTGCCCGGCTCCGCGCTGCTGCCGCGAGCCGGCACCGCTGCTACCTGCCTGCTAACGTGACCGGGGAGTAGCCGTGGGGGAGCAATGTGCTGCTTGAACACAGCCGCCAGCACGCCAGCCGACAGGTCCTTCTTTTACAGTCTCTTTCGTGAAACAACCATTTGCATGCGCTTCAACCCAGCTCGGGGACGAAATCTACCGCAGGGTCACTGCTTGGAGCATGGCACCCAGACCCCTGCCGGGGACGCCCGAAATTCCCGGCCGTGCAGAGAAGGAAGGCGGTTGCATCCATCCCCTCCCTGCTGCAGGTGACGCTGGGGCTGGTTCCAAGCCACTCACCGGCCGCAGCTTGTGTAGACTGACCTCTTGTTAATGGGTGTAGAGGGCTGAAAACTCTCTCTCTCTCTCTGGAGAGGCGTTTCACAGGGCACAGTTCTTCAATTCCTTTTAAATGAGCTGCAGGCACTAGAGGCAGGGAAGTACCTGCCTCTCTGCAGGATTTGGGTGCTGTTCCCTGCTCTCCTTTGAGAATCTCGCTTCAGATAAATGCAGCGCCAGGTGCTTCCAGCAAGGGAGAGTGGATATGTGCTGCCAGGAGAGGCTCGGGGACGCGGGGCAGCAGGATGCTAGGCTGGAAACAGGGACTCTGCCTCACTGCTCGCTCTCGTGGGGCTGGGAGGGGAGCGGTTCTGTGCAGACCTCTGTGGCGGGGTGTTTCGGAGACGCCTGTGCTCCCCAGAGACTGCGGGGGGGCCGCACAATCGACCCCCAGCGCTCGCTCGCGGGAAGGGTGAGACGTGGGTGGCCCAGCCCCAGCAAGGGTGCCCGGGCTCAGGTCTCAGCGGAGAGGAGCTGGCGCTCAGCGCACTGCTTGCTCCCCAGCACCCGGAGCTCCCGCTGGCTCCTCCAGGCAGCACAAGCCTTTGGGGAGCGGTGCTTCCCTGCCATGGGCTGCTCAGGCGGGTCCCGCAAGCGAGCGGAGGAACTCGGAGCAGTGCACCAGGGAGCAAAGGGCAGCAGCTACGGGCATGGAGCAAAGGGCAGCAGCTATGGACATAGAGCAAGGCAGGGTGGCAGCTGGTGCAGCAGACCCAGGAAGGGATCTTCCGGGCTCTCAGTGTGTTTTCCTCTGTGCTTTTTTTAGTGGTAACATATCGCTTCTGTCTTCCTGAGATCACAGCGTGACAGGAACAAAATGAGCCTCCGTTTGCCCCACACATTCAATTCAGATTACGCTCGCAATGTTATAATGGTGTCAGACAGGATTAAAAGTGTTACAAGTTGCAAAGAGTCGTCTTTCCTGTAAGTAACTGTCACCGGTGAGGGACCTGCCAAGCAGCGTCCCCAGGGAGCAGCTCTGGTCGCCTGGGCACTCTCCTGGCCCTGGTGTCCCCTCCGTGGCCCCGTCACGGTGCTGGGTACCTGCTAGAGACCTCCATCCGCGGGGGAAGGCTCCCCAGCAGAATGAGAGCGGCTTCTTTGCACAAAGTGAAGGCAGTGGCTCGCTGCAGCGCTTGCAATGCAGCACTGCAGCAGGGAGCGCGGCCTGCGTGCGAGCCGGCGGCTCGGCCGGGCACGCCTGGGAGCGTGAGCACGCGCACGTGCAGCAGAATCGCTAAAGAGCCCGGGCGCTTACAGGGAACTCGCTCTGGAGCGGAGGGCGCTTCCTCCAAGCTCGTGTGTCAGGGAGATGCGCGCTGGCTTGCAGGGAGCTGTGATCCTTATGGTTTGGGCTCTCTGATGTCTTCTCGGGGAAAACAGCCTTCTCTTGGGTACCTGAGGTTCTGATGGGAAGGACGAGGAGAGCGCTCGCACGATGCATGAGAGGGCAGAGCAGTGTGAGCCTCGGCAAGGCAGAGCGCCGGGAAGGTGTTGCAAAACCAAAGGGTCCCCACTGTCGCTGGGATGGGAAGGGAGAGGATGATGCTCTGCTGGCTTGTGCAAGCAGAGCAGGGACACGCTGTGGGGCTGCTCCTCTGCTCCGAAGCAAAACAACCCTGTGCCCAAGAGGG
Source organism: Crypturellus tataupa (assembly GCA_034781795.1). Lineage (NCBI taxonomy): Eukaryota > Metazoa > Chordata > Aves > Tinamiformes > Tinamidae > Crypturellus > Crypturellus tataupa. The sequence continues at coordinate 326,208 of JAWLRI010000339.1, read as the reverse complement.
ACATCGTGCATACGCCGCTGGCTCCGGTGCAGAGCAGGGCAGCGCCCTTCCCCTGTGCAGAATCCAGCTGCTGCCACCCATGCCCTTGGCTCCCAGAGCCGGGCTTGTGGCTGCTCCTTCCATGTATTTCTCTCCCCTCTGCAAGCAGGGAGGAGAGGAGTAGCAGAGCTGCCTTCTGCAGTTTGAAGGTCATCCGTCAGCTACAGCGGGAGGCGAAGCGTTCTGCAAGGCGCACTTGCTGGGGTGCCGCTCCGGGCGCTGCACAGCCTCTGTCTGCACAGCCTGCTGCACCAGCTGAGCCCGAGCCCTTCACTGGGGGCACGGCCGAGAGGCAGCCGGCCAGCACAGAAATACTGATTAGCGTTTGATCCCGTCGCTTTAAGAACAGAGAGCTTTTCTTTGCTTTGGGCTTCCCGCCCCCAGCTTTAAGCTTTAGGAAGGCGCTGTGGATAACATGCAGATCAGGGCTTTCATTTGCATGCCTTCTCCTTGGCGAGACTGGCTCCTCTTCAGTCCTCGCTGCCTCGCAGGGTGCTGGGCACCGCCGCGGCATGTCCTGGGGTCCCCTGCACCCACCGGGCTGCCCGGGGACTGCTCTGCTTCCCCCACTGCTGCCTGGGTGAGCGCATGGGGAAGGCGAGGGCCTTGCGTGCATGTCCCCTGGTAGCAAAGCACGTGCTCTCATTTGCACGGCACCACGTGCGGCGAGACCCCCGTGCTCTCCCTGGCCGGAGCTGGGCAGCAGGCCTGGGAAAGGACGGCCTGTGGCTCCCTGCCGGCACGGTGTCCTCACCGTCTCCTCCCCACCAGGTTTGCACGTCTCCATCGCCTTTGCCTTGGAGGTGTCCGTGGGCAAGACCAACACTGTGACTGCCCTGAATGGCTCCAACGTTCTGCTGCCCTGTGTCTTCACCACCTGCATAGGCTTCCAGGACCTGGTCTTCACGTGGTATTTCAACTCGACAGAGATGGTGGGTGGCTCTCTGAGCTTTCCTTCTGCTTTCCTGGCAAGTCAATGTGGATTTCCCCCGTGCAGAGCAGCATTTGCGTCCAGCTTTGGGGGGACTGGGCCCTGCAAACAGGGTAGCTCCCGCCCCATGCACACTTCTGCTTTTTGCAAACACGGTCTGGATGTTTTGCTGCTCCTGAGTCCAGCTATTTCTGTGAAGTTCCTTGCTACCAGCTTGTGAGCCAGTTTCATTCCTTTTGCTCCTAAGTTGCCTGCACAGGAGCAGGTCAGCACTCTGGGTGGTATTTGGCTCATTTCTCCACTACTGCTTGCTCTGAAACGCTACGTGGCTTTGCTTCCCTGGGGAATACGCTGCTCTTGAGCCTATGCTCTGCTCTTTGCCACACTCCTTACTGTTGCTGCACTGATCTGCTCTTCCCTGCTCATCTGTGGTAGCTCTGATATCCTCCACGGCCACCGAGACGTGTGGCTGGTCCCGTTTGTGCCATGGGGCAGAGCAAGCACTCAAGTCCCTTCCTCGCTTGGGGTGCGGGTGCTGACCCCTCCATTCCTGCAGATTTACCACGGCAAGATAAAGAGCAAGAGCTCCGAGCCCCAACTCGTGGGGCGCAACCCCCGCGTCGAGTTCGTGGGCTCCACGACCGGCAAGGACAACAACATCTCCATCGTGCTGAACGAGGTGGACTTCAGCGACGCCGGGAAGTACACGTGCCACGTGAAGAACCCCAAGGAGAAGAACGCGCAGCACAGCGCCTCCATCTTCCTCACCGTGGTCCACAAGAGTGAGTGCGCGACGGGCGGCGGGGCCGGAGGCGCACGAACCCGGGTTCCTAGGGGCAGCTGCCCCGCCGGGAGCAGTGCTGGCCGCGTCCCTCTCGCCTGCGGGACCGGCGTTTCGGGCGGCGAGCGGAGGGGCCTCGTGCAGGCAGCTCGCACCCCCTGAGCTCCCCGCGGGCCCTTTCCCCGCAGTGGTGGAGACGGACAACACGGTGACGCTCATCATCGTGGGCGTTGTGGGCGGGCTCATCGGCCTGCTCATCCTCTTCATGCTGGTCAAGAAGGTCGTGCTCTTCATCATCAAGAAGACACAGGACAGGAAGTGAGTGGGACCGGGGGCGGCGGAGTCGGTCTCTTCTCCAAAATAGCTACTGATAGGACAGGAGGAAACGGCCTCAAGCTGTGCCAAGGGAGGTTCAGGTTAGATATTAGGAAAAATTTCTACACAGAAAGAGTAGGGAAGCATCAGAACAAGCTGCCCAAGGAGGTGGTGGAGTCACCAGCCCTGGCAGTGTTCAGAAAATGCGTAGATGAGGCACTTAGGGACATGGTTTGGCAGGCGTGGTGTTGAAGGGCTCACAGCTGCACTTGATCTTGCAAGTCTTTTCCAGCCGTAAGGATTCTGTGATTCTACAGTTCTCTGATTCCCCTCAGGAAGGAGTGCCTGGTCAGCTCCTCGGGGAACGACAACACCGAGAACGGCCTGGCCGGCTCCAAGGCGGACCAGAAAGTGGCCCCCAAGGCGTGAGGGCCCCGCGGCCTCCGGCCTCCCTTTTGCTTTCTTCCCAAACTACTGGCGCTTGAGACATGTTTCTATTACACACGTGCCTGCAACCCGCACTGCTTCTCGGGAACGACATCGGCGATCGTGGGGACTGGGAAATCTCTTTGGAGGTGGCCCCGGAGCCCGCCGGGACGCAGCTCCGCTCCGAGCCAAGGCAAGAGGGTGCCGAGGGGCCGGGAAGCGGGGTGCCCGGGCACGGCCCCACTGGAAGCTTGGCACGGCCCATGTGCCTGCAGAGCTGCTACAGTGGCTGGGCATCCCGGGGCACCGTGCTCGGGGTGCCCGGTGCCGTCTGTGCGATGCTGAGCCCCAGCAGGCAGCTCCCTGCGTTTGGGTTGGTCCTGCTCTTCCTCCCGCGCCCCTCTTCCTAGAGCTGGGCGCTCAGACCAGCAACGCTCTCGGAGCTGAGCTGCCCGTTACACAGATTTTCTTTTTTATATCCAACTCCCATGGGAAAAAGGCAGAGCGTGTTTCCCTTTTACCCCAGGAAAACTGTGGCACTGCGGCCACGGGGCATGGAGGGAGCCTGGTTGCATCCCAGTGAGAGCAGCGGGCTTGGGCCGCTCCAGCCCCCTCCTGCCACTGACCGGCTGGGTGGCCTGGGGCAAGTCACCCTGCCCCGCGGTGCCTCAGTTTCCCCACCTGTAAAATGGGGATAATAACACTGCGCTACCTCCCAGGGGATGCTGTGAGGCTTCCTTGGCTAACTCGTCCCGTGCTTTGAGGTCCTTGCAGGAGGGTGCTGCGGGTGCAAAGCCGGAGGGTCTGCACGGCGGGCGCGTGCGCTGCCGTGGAGGGAGCCTTGGGGTCTTGGGTTCTTGGGCAGGCTGGTCACTGTATTTCGGAGGACGGAGCACACTAGCAGAAGGCAAGGCATGCAAGCGTGCCGGCATGTCCCCGCTGTGCTGCCAGCTGTGTAGAACCGCGCTGGTCTCCCAAGAACTGGGCACGTAAAGCACAACCCAGGGAGCGAGTTGGTTTTGCAAGGTGCCAGCGTGCTCGGGGGAGTGACTCGTTCCCTGCTTGGCTGCTGTTGTTGGCTACAGGCCAGGGCCAGCACGGTGGGGCTGCAAGGCGCCCGCAGGCTTCCCTGGCTGCTGGGGAAGGGAGGAGTGGGAGTCAGGCCCCAGGATCCCTGGCTCGTCCCTGCCTTAGGGACCTGCAGGATCCTCCAGCAAATCGCTTGGCTCCCCAGGGCTGCACTTTCCCTGTGAGTCCTGCTGCCGAGAGGTGCTCTGGAAGATCCTCCCAGTCATCTTGTGAGCCCCGGCCCATCCTTGGAGAAGATCTCCCAGGGGAGAGGACAGTGAGAGGAGGAGGGAAGGTTTTTTCTTTCTTTCTTTTTCTTTTTTCTTTTTGAGAACTCTTTTCAGCTGTCCTAACCCGCCAGCCTTTTTTAGACGGTATCTGGACCCAGCTCCACTTACCACAGGATATGCAATGCTGTACTATGCATGGATTATTCCTCTGGCTTGGAGGAAAACAGTCAACACAAGCAGTTTTGGAGCTGTAATGCAGGCATGCGCGTGCGGGGGTGCAGGCAGCACCGACGGGGAGAAGGGGGTTGCTGCGGGGCCCGTGCTGGCCCTGGGGCCGCTCGCGGAGTGCCCTGGGGCCGGCACCGATGGAGGTGGGTGCTGTGGTGTGGCGTGACCCATGCAGGTGTGTGTAGGTTTATAGAAACACATAGGAGATACCTGCGAGTATACGCAGGGTGTATGCAACACGCTGTGTTACAACTTAAAACACATTTTGCACTGTAGAATTTTAGCAAGCTTTGCCTTGAATGAAATAAAGATTATATTTACTAGAGAAAAGCTCTCCCGCTTGGCTTTCTGAGGGTGCTGACTGGGGATTGCATCCCCTGCCTGCGTGGCCAGCACCTTTCCCAAAAAAAAGAGCATCTCCAGAATGACTGTTCCAGGATTCTTGTCTGTCTGGAAACACTTCAGTACCCACTTCTGTTTCTTAGGAAAACCCCTCTTCTTCCTCATTTAAAAAGTGCAGAGAGGAATAAACTGAGTCTCAGACTGCATGGAAAAAACATATCCTCTCTTTTAAGGAGGTCTCCGCCAGCACAAGCATCGCCTCCCCTTGTGAAGGAGGGAAGGGGCCGAATCCGAACAGGCAGCAGCCTCGACACGCGGGGGCCCACCTAACGCAGCAAGGCGGCCCGGGGCAATAAATTGCTCTCTCTTTGCGGAAGGCGCCTTGGGACAGTAAAGTTGTTCGGTGGGGTCAGTGCCGCGTGTCCGAGCTGCCCTTGGTCGCCTTGGCTGCCCTCGGACGTGCTCAGCCACAGCCTGCCCAGCAGGGCCACGAGCTCCACATGTCCTCAGCAGCTCCAGGTTTGTTTCCCAGTTGGTGCCAGGGCCGGGAGAGCCAAGCGCAGGTGGGCTGGGAAGTCTGGGATGGAGGGGACCTGGCCCGCAGGTCTCACAGCTCCGACTGGATGGGCAGAGGGGGAGATGCCCGTGTTGGACACTGCGCCTGTTCCCCGGTACCCCATCCCACGCGAACCCGCGCACTGACCCTGCGCACGGAGTAGATCCAGTTGAGGTAGGCCTGCACCCTGGTGTAGACGCCGGGCGTGCTGGGCGTGCCGCAGCCCTGGCCCCAGCTGACGATGCCCACCACCTGCCAGGGCCCGTTGGAGTGGAGCAGGGGCCCGCCGCTGTCCCCCTGTGCGGCACGAGCAGCGTGAGCAGGACGCACCGCGCCGCCCGGCCCGCGCTGCTGCTCTGCGGGGCCCGCTCACCTGGCACGTGTCCACGCCGCCCTGCGGCAGGCCCGCGCACAGCATCTTCTCCGTGACCTCGCCGTGGTAGGCAGCCCGGTTGCAGCTCAGGTTGTCTATGAGCATGACCTCCGCCTCCTGCAGCGTCTCGGACAGCTTGCCTGTGTGCGGGGCACGTGCTCAGCACCGGGACCCCGCTCCTCTCCCACACTGAGTGTCACATGCTGGAGGAGGGTGGCAACGGGTGCTCCGTGTGCCCGTGACAGCCCTCACCATTCTCCCGCGTGTAACCCCAGCCCGTGATCCAGAGCGCGGTGCCGGGACGCAGCTCCTCGTCGAAGTAGGGCAGACAGATGGGCTTGCTGCTGGCTGCGGGGCAGAGCGGTGCCGTGAGCCGGGCACCCTGCACACGGGCTCCTGCCCAGCGCTTGAGCGCCGTCTCACCGGAGAAGTGCAGCGGGGAGCGCAGCTTCACCAGGGCGATGTCATCGTCCCTGGGAGCGGCGGGGGTCACGTTGGCCAGGAAGACCTTCTCCACGTCGAGGTTGGCACTGCCCGACAGCAGGTCGGAGCCGGCCTTCACGCGCCATCGCTGCACCAGGGGGTTGTTCCTGTGCAGGGACACGGCCCTTAGTGCCCTTGCCCGGCTGCACGGCAGCCCCGTGGGGATGGCCGTGGCGGCTCGCGTGCCCGCGGGCTCACTTGAAGCAGTGCGCGGCGGTGAGGATCCAGCGGGCGTCAATGATGGTGCCGCCGCAGATGTGCTCCCGGCGGTACCGCAGGCTCACCTGCCAGGGCCAGGCCTCGATGGGCGCCGGGTGCCCGCCCAGCACGCGTGGGGCCCGGCTGCTCTCGCCGCAAGCCTCTGCCACAGAGCAACACGTTAGCGCCGGGGCAGCCGAGGGCGGGCAGTGCGCCCTGCCCTCCCTGCCTCCCTTGGGGAGACCCGAGCGCAGGGGCAGCCGCGTAGCAAAGCTCTTGGCTTGCGCGCAGAGCTGCCAGGGGGTGCGCGATGCATTGCGCATCGCTCTGCACAGCCGTACTTACGGGAACAGACCAGCGAGACCGCGGAGCCGGAGAGACACTTCCTGCGGGAGGGACGGTGGCGGGTGAGGAGAGGCGCTGGGTGCAGGGTCCCGGCGCCCGGTGTTCGCGGCGCACTCACCTGCCCGCCTCCTGCATCTGGAGGCTGCCGGCGCTCAGCACGACCTCGCACAGCGGCAGGGACTGCTTGCCGCCCATGTCCACCGCCCGGAAAGAAGGGGGGCTGCAAGGCACCGAGCGGGGGCTCAGGGCTCAGCAGGACGCACCTGCACCTTTGGTATGGGGCAGCACCATTTGTGGTCCAATTCCATCTCCCAGGGGAGGAGGGATCCATCTGGGGCCAATGCTGCTGCTGCTGCAGACCAGAACCATCGTTTTGGCTGCTTTGGGCAGCACCGTGCCAGCACGCCAGCGACACAGGCAAACCCACCCCAGCCTTCTAATGGGAGCAGATTTGTGACCCACATCTCCGCTCAGGTGCAGAGGCTGCAAACAAAAAGCTGGGCCTGGCACAGAGCCAGCCCTGGAGCTACTCTGGCATGGGGGACTGCAGGGTGCTGAGTGCGGCCTCAGCCCCGCAGCTGCGGGGAATCAGGGCAGCGAGCAGCCTCCTACCTGCTGTAGCCCATTTGCTCACAAGCTGCCTTGGCCAGTGCGAGGTTGAAGTGGTCATGGCAGACCCTGCACCAGGCTCCGGTGAGGTTGTTCAGCACCTGCAGCGTGGACCTGTCCCTGGAGATGCGGACTGGAGGGAGAGGTGGCGTCAGCGCTGCCGGGGAAGGCGGACGCTCCGTGTGGGGTCTGCGGCGTCCCGAACTCACCGGTAACCTGCGGCCCGTCGGGGACCAACTGGGCGCAGTTGGCCTCGTCCTCGCCCTGCGCACAGTCGACCTGGCCGTCGCACGCCTGCTCCAGTGGCAGCAGCCGCAGAGGCTGCTTGCAGAAGAAGTAGTAGTAGCCCAGGTAGATCTTGACTGCAGGGGAATGGGGATCAGCGCTGGGGCTCAGTGGGGAACCCAGCGACAGTGGGGGAGAGCACGGGCCGTACCGAAGAAGCCGATGGCTACGAGGCTGGCGACGCCGAGCACGACCGCCAGGATGGGGATGCCGATGCGCTTGAAGTTCTGCAGTGCTGTGGAGGCCTTGGGACCTGCCCTGGCGCCTGCAGCGCAGCACAGAGCAGCGTGACTGAGCGGCACGGGGCTCCGTGTGGCCGAGCTCCCGTAGCAGTGGCATTACCTGTGCTGTTCAGCGGCCGCTCGGAGGCTTCGTCCTGCAAACCAGAGGGGAAAACCCGAGTAAGGAGTAGAAAGCCCAGGCGAAGAGCAGCTGCGGGTGAGAGGCATGTGTCCAGCCCACCCTGTGGTGACTCCTTGCTGCCTGCAAGAGCAGGGGCAAGGGGAAGGCGCGGGGACACGCAGCCCACCACGATGTGGCTTGTGCTCTGACTGGCCCAACCCTGGCGCGGTTGTCATGCTCCGGTGGGAGCACCAATGCCAGTGGTTGTCCTAGCACTGCCGGAGCCTCTGGAGCCCCAGAGAAACCACCCCAGGGGAGCTCAGGGTGGAGGAAGAATGTGCGGAGCCGTGAGGCTGCTAGGAGACAGCAAACAGCCCCTACTGCAGCCGCTGCCGGAGCAGCACGAATACGGCACTGATCCTGCAGGCCCCTGCACCGCTCGCGGCAGGTTGCAGCAGGAAGGGACCACCAGGCTGGTGCCAAGAAGCCCCCAGTGGCCGTTCACTGGTTTTTGGGCGGATGCTGCAGTTCCCTCTGCCTGTTTTGCCTTCCTGCCAGAACCCTGAGAGCTGCTCCCTGGCTGTGTGCATCCTGCGAGCGTGCAGCTGCCCTTCTGAGGCAACGACAGCGGCACTTTAACACACGCTTTGAGGCTCCCTCCAGCCCTCGGCAAGACCGCTCCCTTTGCTGCTTTTTCTAGTCTCTACCGCAACAGGTAAGGCTTGGCCTTTTCTCAGGGCATCTCTCCAGTACGAAGAGAGGCAAATGCTGCCATAAGCCTGCACATCCTGGAGCAAAAGCCAAGTGAGTTTGTGCTTCGTGAGCCTGTGCTCTTTGTGCTTTCCTCCCTCCACCTTTAACAGCAGCCCGTTTCCTCCCTTGGCAGCAGAGGCTGGGGCTTGTTTGCACTGCAGCTCCGGGCGAGAGCCCAACCCTGCACAGGGCGGCTGCGCTGGGATGGGAGCAGCAGTGCAGGGGGCCGCGCGGAGCTCTGCAAGGCGCCCCGCTCGCTCCCCGTGTCGCCGGCCGGTCCTTCCTCATGCTGACCTCTTGTGTCACCACGGCTGGGGCCGGGCATGACCTTGCTAACGGGAGTCTAACGGTTCCCTGCGGAACCGCGTTCCCTGCCCTTCCCGCCAGCTCCTGCCCCCAGCAGCTATGGCCACTGCCCATGTTTCCTTTGCCATTTCTTCTGCCCTGACTTCAGTGCATTCGCAGCTTGGCGCTGCCCCAGGTGCATTCCCCGTCTCCCCGCAAGCCACGCTCGGAGCCAAGCTGCGCAGGTTAAACCAACCATGGCCGCAGCCATGCCAACCTGCACGCCGCGCGCAGGCACCATTTCCTTGGAAACTGCCGGCTGCCGTGACTAATGGGGCTGCCGTGCCCCAGGCGGGGAGCGCGCTGGCACCGCGCTGGCTACGCGGGCGCGGGACGTCGAGGTGGGACGATCGCAAGCAGAGCTGGGCCCTGGCGGGGCAGCAAGCCCCGGGGTGAGGGACCGCACCGCAGCAGGGCTGCAGCCCCGGGCTGGCTCTTCTGCCCCAAACCCTCATCCCACTGGGACATGCAGGAGGTGTGTTAGGGGGCCCGTGAGCTGGCAATGGGGTTAGAAGGGGGGAACATGCTGTGGAAGGGCTCCTTGCTCTTGGCGCAGAGCTGTGAGGGGGCCAGCACCCTGCCTGCCCGCTTCCCAGCTGGAAAGCCGCAGCAAAGTGTGGGAGCACAAGGGAGCAGCAGGTGCTGTACCCAACAGCCGCAGTGGCATCCACCGAGACGGAACGAAGGGTCCTGGCCCTGCGGCTGTGGGTGAGCAGGCCTGAGGAGCAGCAGGTCGTGGGTCCCGATGCTGCTCCGTGCACGCTCCCCTCGTGGAGCTAGCACAAGCCGTCCCCGCCGGAGCCAGCGCGGAGGTGCCAGGCAGAGGGTAACTCACCATGTTCGCGCGGCTCCGAGTCCTCCGCAGCCCCTGGAAGGAGGCTCTGCCCTCCGGCGTGGGGAGCCCGGCGGCAGGGAGCCCGGGCAGGCGGCGCTCCCAGCGCCCCGTCCTGCGCCCGGCCCTGCCCGAGCTGTAAAAGCACTGGGACAGGACCGCCCAAGCACTCCTTAAACCCACAGGGGAGTTGTGAAACAGGAATTATGATTTCTATTGTAATATAACACCAGTCTATCAACAGTACCATCACCTGCTCTAATCTCCGGAGCATCTACCGGTGCCGAGTGACTCACCTGTGGAGCCACTGTCACAAAATAACTTATCAGGAATGAGGGGACTGACAGGGTGACTTTTGCGTGCTCCTGTCCTGATGATAAGAGCAACCACAGCTGTCCCACTCTCGGCCCATCATTTCCGCATTGCACCGAGCTGTTTTCTGAAGCACATTTTACTAGGCGGAGGAGGAAAGGGTAGGAGTTTATACACAAGGTTACCAGGCCACCGTGCTCCCGTCCCTCAGGTCACCCGGTCACTGCTTCTGCGCCTGGCAGCACAAGGCAATCTGGACACGCGTCCTGGGTAAAAGAGGGGCTGCATTTGCCTGTTGGTGCTGCCAGGCAGGATGGGTGCCCAGGTTTGCCCAGGGCTGCCCCATCAGCAACCCCACGGGCTGGGGTGCAGGGATGCCCTTGGGATGCAGCCGGGCGCTGCGCTGTGGGAAAGCGGAGCCGCAGGCAGCGCTCGGAATAGGCTGCGCCGCCCATCTGGGCGCCGGGCACGGCCGGAGCTGCGCGTGGGAGGAGGCGGCCGGGCACGCTGCTGGCACGAGGAGCGCGCGGGGTCAGCGGGTATGCGCTGCGCGCGGCCCTGGCTGCTCCGGCCTGGAAAGCCTTGGGAAGGAAGGAGAGGCGGCAAGCGGAGGGTGTGTGGCTAATTGCCTCCCTGCTCTTGTCACCAGGCTTTCCCAACAGCGGGGCAGGACGTGTGCTGCGCCAGTGCGCGGGGTGCAGAGCCCCACATCCCCGCGGTTCCTGACCCGGGACACACGCCACTCCTGTCCATAGGTGCAGTGGGGACACCAGCTGCATGCAGAAGGGAGGACAGCACAGAGACTGCTGGTGTCTGCGCCCTGCTCTGTGGGTGAGGGGGTTCTCCTGGGCAGGTGGGGATCCGGAGGTGTTGGAACGGGGCCGGATGCAGGTGTCACAAGGGAAAACTCGTGACGAGACTGGCAAGGGCCAGGGAGTCTCTCTGGGGCAAGCTCCAGCCTGCGCATCTGGCACCACACTGCAGCCCTTAGTCACGCTCAGGTGCTGGGCCCGCTGCTGGTGCCCACGCAGGACAGAGCGCAGCGCCCAGATCCCTGCGGCAGGAGGTGGTGGCGAGCGCTCTTCCTCCTCCGCGGTGGCCCGATGGCTTTGAGGAAGCGGCCGAGGTGGCAGATGTTATGTCACAGCTCCGGGCTCCCCCGCGGCTCCGCTTCCTGGAGCACGGCCGCCCTCCTGCCCCAGGCAGTCGGCTCCATCGCCTGGCGTGCCGCTGGCCACGTGGCTCCCCGGCACCCTCAGGGTCAGGCCCGGGCCACGCTCGGCCCGCCCCAAGCTGCGCTACGATTTTAGTTGTTACCGCTCGGTGCTGTCTTCCCTCTGCAGCCACAGAGCGATTCCCCCTTTCTGTCCCATGCAGGTGGCGATTCCCACCTGGATCCCCTGACCGGGTGGCCGGGGCTTTGCGATGACGCTTGAGCAGAGCGGTAAGTGCCTTGTGCAGCACGAGACACCCTGTCACCCTGGGTGCCGTTGCCTGGGGGTCCTGGCCACCCTGCCGCTGGGCTCCCGGGGCAGCCTGGTGTGCGGGAGAGCCCCTCACTGTGCCCGCCGGGAGCGCACGCACGGCACTCCAGAGCGCACGGTGCTCCGGATGGGCTGCCCCTCACCCAGGCACCGGGCCTGCCGCTGCTCCTGCCGCTGCCCCAGGGACCAGTCGGGTGAGGAGCTTCCCGTCCCTGCGCGGCCGGGGCAGAGCGCAGACCGCGTCGGCAGGGGCAGAGGGGACACGTGGCGCTGGCCCCGCTGCACCACGCACTCCCCGTTGCACTTCCGCTGCCGGGAGCCTCCCACGGGAGGCGGTGTCCACCCCGGAGCGTGGGGCCCGGGGCTGGGATCCTGCTATTCCACTCCTGGGCGCATGTATCTTGGCCTGGCGCCGGCGCGTGGGCTGCACTGCTCCTGGCTCCCAGTGCTCTCAGCCTGGCCTGGCCTCCCCAGGCAGGATGCACCGTCCACCCACATATGCTATCCCCCACCTCATCCCATGGGAAAGGCTCCCACTCGGGCCGGGATACTGCGCGCTGCGGGAGCCGGCAGCGCCATGCGCACTGGAGCTTTGCCGCATGCCGGCAGGTCGAACAAGTGCTGCGGGTTGCGGGAGGATTTGGCACGTTGCTCACTATGTAAACACTGTGACCACAGGGGAAATGTTCTCACTGCACCGGCATCTGTCTAAATTTAGCCGCTGTGAGGTCATCCCTTTCCGCTGCCTCACGCGTGCTGCTGCGGGGCCCGGAGCCCTCGAGCCAGCAGCTCATCCTGGAGACCGAGAGGTGTCCGAGCCCTCCATCCCCTCGTGGGAGTGGAGACGGTCCCTGGCGACGCTTGTGCCGGCTGTTAGGGGAGTTGTGTCATCTTTTAAGAACCCAAAACAACAACAAAAAAAATCCCTGTTGCTGAAAGAGTTAAGTTTATTTAGACTTTGAAATGTCATATTACTGTAAAAAGAATTTATATTAGCTTGTTTTTAGAAACAAGTCAGACTTATACAGGCCAAAAACAACAATAAACCCTTCAGAGGTCATTGAGAATACAAATACAAGTTCTTCTCTAACTGGTCCTCCTAAAAAGAAAAATAAAGGACAATGACAGTACAGTTACTGGTTGTTCTTCTCACTCTTCCTTGCTCAGTCTTTGTAAGAAAAGCATAGCAGAAAGGGAAGAGCAATTTCAGCATCTCAAAAATAAAGTTAAGCCCATTTTGGGACAGATATTTCTTGAGGCAATGAAAAGGTGGGATAAACAGACTCCTGTAAATGTTCCTGATGCTGCGCTTCACCCCACGCAGCCTGTGCTGTGCATGGTGCTCGGCTCTACGCCACGGACTCGCTGACACGGCTGCTCCCGCTCCAGCCGTGCCACGCTGGCCGCTCCGGGTCCCTGTGGTGATGCTGGGGGCAGTGACCTGAGCTGGGCCTGTCCTGGGGCCCTGCAGCGCTGCCGTGCTCAGTGCAGCAGCCCAGCACAGCGACGGAGCCTGCCTTGACGCGTGTGTCCTCTAGAGGGAACTGCCCGTCCAGAAATGGGTCTGCGTGGCATGCAGGGCCGGCGTGGGCACACCTGGGATGGTCCAAATCAAGGGTCCCTGCCGCAGGACCATGGAGGGGTGCCGGGCTCTGAGCAGGGGGATTTTGCACCGGGTCCAGGGGATGCCGCACGCTTGCCCTGCTCCTGTGTGCGCGTGTGCCTGCGAGCAGGGGGCTCTGGCTGTCCCATGGCGCGGTGCGGGTGGCACAGCGTGCTGGTCCCATCCCCTGCCCAGCCTCCTCCCGGCCATGGCTAGGGAGCATTAGGGTCTTTCCGTGGAGCCTCTGTCCCCTCTGCCTTGCAGGACAAGAGCCCAGCGGCACGCTCGGACTCGTGGTGGGCATTGTGCTGGCCCTGCTCATCCTCCTCCTCTTCATCTACGCTTTTGTCCGCTGCTACCAGAGGGGCCAGTGCTGGCACCGTGAGTATGGGTGCACTGAGGGCCACGAGGATGTGATGTGGGGTGATGATGTGGGGTGATGACCTCCCCACTGTCCTCCTCAGGGACAGATTTCATCTTCAACCTGTACCACGTCCGGTGAGTGGGGCCGTGAGGGGCGGCAGGTCGCACAGCCCCACGGTGCTGGGGCTCCGCTGGGCACATACTGCCCCTTGCAGCGTGTCCCTGACGCGCTGCCGCCCCGCAGCGGGCTGCGTGCGCTGCAGCTGGAGCTGGCGCCGCCGTTCACCGTCAGCGGCTCCCTGAGCGAGGCGACGAGCAGCTACGTGCGCTTCCCCGAGCCGGCGCTGTGACGGCTCCTGGGCACAGGTAAGGCTTGGCTGGGCCCCCAGCACGTCTGCGATGGCCCCGCTCCCCACGGGAGCAGCGAGGGGTCTCAAGGGCTGCATGCCATCGTGGTACTGGTGCCCCCTTCACTCTGCTCGTGGTGCTTCCAGACATGCCCCTGGGCATTCCCAAGGTTTCGCCTCCAAAGAGCCTTCCTCGTGACCCAACTCTGTGCACTGTGGAGAATCGGGGGTTTTCCCGGCACTCCCCTCCTATTTCCCAGCCTGCAGGCTTGGGTTCCCATGCACAACACGCTCCTTTCCCAGCTGGAGGAGGAGTCACTTCCCCATGTGCAGGGGAAAGCTGCAGTTCTCTGTGTGCCCCGGTGTCCAGGCTGGACCCGGTACCCACACGACCACGGGTCCAGCTGCTGAGGAAGCGGGGGCAGGAACACGGGGAACTGGCTCAAAGGATGGAAGCAAAGGCGGAGAAGTTGAGAGTTACTTTTGTGCAAGAAGGGAAAAGGCCATGGGGAAATGAGAGTGCCTCACACTTCCCTCTCGGTCTCGTATCTGGGCATGCATGGAAATTTGTCCCCCCCCGCAGCGGCAGTGAGAGCAGCTCCCGCAGAAATCCCCCGGGGGCCTCCTCTCTGCTTCTGGTGGCCAGCGCGGAGCCACGCGGCTGCATCCAGCTTCAGCACTGCTGCTGCGCCCGCGCCCTCGGGGCTCTTCGCACATGCAGGGCTGGAAACGTGCACGTGCGCAGCGCCCGCTTTGAGGCACAAAGGGAAGGAGGGTGAAACTGCAGGGTGCTGCAAGAGCCAGCGCTAAAGGCCCTCCCCGTGTTGAGCTTCAAGCAAATCCCAGGGATGTGGGAGCCCCCGGCGCCAGAGGGATGTTCCGTCCGTGCTGCGGGTCGCCCAAGGAGGAGCGTGCCAGCACAGCCGCGCTCTGTCCAAAGGGCGTCCGGCGTGGAGAGAGGAGCGCAGGAAGCGGCAGCGCTGACATCAGCAGCGCGGGGCAGGGACGCTCGGCTCTGGTGACGCAGCGTTCGCAGGAAGTTTAAAAAAAGGCTCGTGCAAAAGCCCCAGCCCCCAAAACACGAAGAGGCAAAACAGACAGTGGAAACGAAATGATGGATGGAGCAGTGCGTGGAGAGCCGGAAGCCGGCGCGAATCTCTGCATAAACCGTTCCTCTGTGGAGAGCGCTCCCCCCGCGCCGCCGCGTGCGGAGCAGCGGCCCTGGTGACGCAGGGAGCATAGTTCTGAGGCGAGTAATGTTATACCAGACACAACATACGGGAACTTCGCCACGCGACAGCAAGCGCTCTCCTCGCAGGGGTGATTCACGCTTTCATCTGAAACAGGGCTTCCCAGTTGGGTTTCCATTGATGCTTTCAGTGGGACTCTCCAGCGCTGAAGCTGCCATGAACCAAGATGACATCTGGAAAAACTCTGGGGGTCTGGAAAAACTCATAAGCCTTTCCCTTTTTATTTCTG
The DNA here is from genome assembly GCA_034781795.1 of Crypturellus tataupa. Taxonomy (NCBI): domain Eukaryota; kingdom Metazoa; phylum Chordata; class Aves; order Tinamiformes; family Tinamidae; genus Crypturellus; species Crypturellus tataupa. The sequence goes on along the minus strand of JAWLRI010000339.1, from coordinate 311,139 downwards.
TTCCCGTTTTGACATAGAAAATATCCCCCCCAACAAAAAACAATCAGATAAGCTCCAGGATTCCCCGCAGGCTGCTCTGCCTTCGCTCCTGCACCGCGAGGCTGTGTCGGCTGCCCGAGCTGGGAGCTCTCTGTGTCCCGGGCACCCGGTAGAGCCGGCTGCGGGCTGCTCCGTCCTGTTGGTGCTGTTGGCCCCTCAGCGCAGGCTGCCGGGTGGGACTTGCTTGGAAAACCTAGTCCTTAGCTTAATGGGAAGCTGGAGGTTGGGCTGCCTCGGGTTTTGCAGTGGTGAGAGCTTTCTTTCACATGCGTGTGGCACAGACAGCCTTTTCTTGGGGGAGAATCCATACAGGAGTATGGAAAGTGTAGCTTTTCCCTAGCGAAGGGCACAGGGATGGATGCATCCAATAAATAATACTGTCTCCTTGAAGTATTTACAAACTAAATAGAATAAATAGGGTGTCTGTGCACTGCGGGACGGGCCCTTGCAGTCTCCCTGAGCAGGGCTGGCCACGGGGGGCTCCGCGAGGCCAGGAAAGTCCCCAGTGACTTCAGACGAGCTCCAGGATCCGTGTTGAGAAAGGCTCGGCTGTAGCCACGTCAGGCGGATGAGCCCGTGGCATGGCCGGGAAGGGGAAGTAGGATAGGGAAGCGCATCCCGGGCAGGCGATCCGAAGCCCCCGCGGATGCGGTCACATTTGGGGACGGCTCTAGCTTATCGGGGCAGCTGCTGCGCACGGCAGCGGCTGGCAGAGGTAGTTGGGGGCGCGTGGGGACGGCGGGCGCCTAGAGGCGGCTGTCCTTGCCGCCCGCCTGCAGCGCGCCCAGCGGGTTCAGCTGCAGCGACAGCCACGTGTTGGCACTGAGGCTGGAGATGAGCGGCAGCGACCCCAGCGGGGCGCCCAAGGAGATGCCCAGCTCCAAAGGCGCCTTCAGAAGCTCGGCGCCGCCGCTGGAGCCCCCGCAGCTGGCCACCTCTGGTGCGGGGGGCCCCAGCCCGCCGGGAATGTCCCAGGCAGGGGGCTGCCACGGGGGGCCGGGTGCTGCGAGGTCCTGTGTGCGGCCGCGGGGAGGAGCAGGAGGGCTCTGCTTCATGTAGCCCTTGGCCACGGGCAGCTCAGCGCAGGCCACATCCAGTATGACATCTGTGCCCTGTGCGGGCCCCGCGTGTCCCCACAGCGGTGCCTCCTTGCCTCTGTCCCAGCTGGGCTCCACCGTGCCCTTGCACTGCTGCAGGTAGCCCCGAAACTGCACCTCCTGGGGACTGTCCTCAACAGTGGTGGCAGCAGGAGGGCCGCTGTTCTCCGCCAGTTGCGGACGTGTTTCCTTGTCCATCTGGTAGCGCTCCAGGCAGGGAGAGGCTCTCTCCAGGCTGATGCCGCTGTCCTCGCTGGCGGGCGGCTGCACCCCTGCGCCGTGGCCGGCTGTGCCCAGCTCCGCGGAGAGGTTGTGCAGGCAAATGCCGCTGTCGGTGCTGCCGCCGCTGCAGTCCCTGCTGCTCGTGGTGCTTGGGCCCAGCAGGGGAGCCTGGTGCTCGGGTAGCGCCGCCAGCACGCAGTCCTGCTCCGGCACCCGGCGGACCGCCGTGGCGGAGGTGCTGGGCTGCCGGGGCACCTTCTGGCAGAGGAATAGTTGCTGGACCGGGTCTGGCTCCGGCCGTGCCGGCGAGGAGTACTCCTGCTCCACCCAGAGCGAGCCTTGCTTCAGGAAGGACTTCTGGCAGGGAAACCGCGGGGTGAGATGCCGGCATCCCTGCTGTGTCCGGCTTCCCACTGGCCACCCCAGCTCCCAACCAGCACCAGCCCCGCAGCGTGTATACCAATAACCAAGTGCCAGCGTCTCTGGCTCCTTACCAGCACAGACGGCGGCCTCACGGGCTTCTTTATGTACACGCAGACCAGCAGCATCCCCAGGAGCAGCAGCAGCGCCGTGGTGATGAAGATGATGACGGCGATGCTCAGGAGGAGCTCGGCGCTCTCTGCAACACGCGTGCCCAGGTGAGGAGAACTGTGCAAAGTGCCCATGGCAGACGGCACCCTGCACGGCACCCTGCGCCCTGCTCACCGTCCCGGGGGCCGATCATGACGCACTGCTCCGCGGTGCGCGTGGTGCGGACCCGCCGGCTTGCCACGCTGGGCTCCACGCTCACGCAGTACTCCGTGTCCCAGAAGAGGCCGCTGATGTTGAACTCGGGCTGGGTCTCCAGCACTTCATACTGCAAGAGCAGAGAGCAGGTTGCTGCCCTGGGGCCCTCTGGACAGTGTGCGCTCCAGGCTAGGGCTGTCTCCCCTTGTCCCCCATCCCCAGAGCACCTAGTGCTGCTATAAACACCCAGATCCCAAACTGCAGCAGGAGGTGGCAGGTCTGCTGCAAAACCATGCGGAAAAGAGCTCTGCCCTGTCTTGAGCATGTGGAAGATCAGGGGGGCTGAGGGACCCGTCTCTCACCGTGCGGTTGTCCTGCGCCTGCCTGATGTACACCCTGTAGCGCCGCATGTGCCTCTGGATGTCCTCGTACCTGACGGTGCTGTTGCCGGCCTGCAGCAGCAGCTGCAGCTTCACGACGATGGTGTTGCCTGTCACGGAGAGGCTCTGCCCCGCGATCCACAGGCTGGCTGTGCGCAGCCGCGATGCAGAGCACGTTAGACCTCCGCCTTGGCAGGGCCTGGCGCAGACGTGCGCGCCCACCGGGGCCCCCCTGCCTACCTTCCCTGGGGGAGAAGGAGCTGGTCCTCCTCCACGGGGACGTGTGGTTTCCAGATACAGCCCGCACCTGGGCATAGTAGCGCTGCTCCGGGTCCAGCGTGTAGAAGGTGAGGTCGCACGAGTGCCCCGAGATCCTGGTGCAGTTCGGAACAGCCGTCCAGGAGAATCCCGGGCCGTACCTGTGGGAGAGGCGGTGGCGTGAGCGCGGTGCCTGCTGCGTGGTGACGCTGGGTGCCTGGGCGCTGCGTGGGAGGCCCGTGGCTACTCACACGCCGTGCTCCACGTCGTAGCGCACGTCGGGGGGCGAGCCGGGCCCCGGCTCCCAGCGCAGCAGGTGATGGGCGATCTCGGCGGCGAAGCGCACGTGCGCCGGCCCCGGCAGCTGCTCACCTGCGGCAGCAAGGACGCGTGTCAGCACCGCCACCGCGGGCACCAGGGCCGGCTGCCGCAGCAAGCGCTCCCTGCAGAGTCCCTGCCGCCCACTCAGTGCCCCGCGCTCAGCCCTGCGTGTCCGTCCGCGAATGCCCGCTCGGCCAGGGGCTGCCATCCTGCTGCATCCCTCTCCCTTCCCTCCTCAAAGGAGAGCGCAGCCAGGGGGTTTGATTCTCGTCTTGACACACTCCCCCCCTTGCCCTTGCCTTGGCTGGGTAGGTGCAGGATAGTGACCAGGCACCACACGAGGCGGGATGCTGTGCCCTCAGCCTGCCGCATCCCAAAGGCACCCGGGCAGGTGCCACCCTCCCACTCCCCGGCTAACGGAGGTGCTGGGCTCCCCACCGCCCTCCTGCCTTCCTGTTTTGCTTTGCCGATGGCTGGAAGAAACCAACTTCTTCACACCTCCCGCCTCGGTTTCGGTGTTGTCACCTGGCAGCAAAGCTCCGCCACATACAGCTGTCACCCGTGCGCGCTCGCTTCCTCAGCCAGCGCCTCTGCCGCCAAACACCCCCCATCGCTCCTGAGCCCGTCTGAGCCCGCTCCCTGCGAGGACGGCACACGCCAGCAGCCCCGCACCTAGGACACGGAGCACCGCGGCACAAAGCACACGGCCAAGCAAGGCTGGGGACAGCGACGGGCAGGGCAGGGACGGGATGGGCAGGGATGGGCAGCACCGTGCGGAACCCAGCACCTTGTCCACCAGCCCTAACGCAAGACCCCAACCTGCGCCCCTCAACCTAGCGGCGGGATGTCCCCTGCGCACCCGCTCCTGTCCCTGCCACCCATGGGGCTCCGCACGCAGCGCGGGTTACTCACCGTTGGTGTGCAGGGCGAGGAGCAGCGCGAGGAGCAGCGCGAGGCGCAGGGCCAGGACTGCCGCGCCGCCGGCCATGCCGCCTCCGCATCCTCCGCGCACTGGCCGGGGCAGCGGGTGCCGAGCTCTGTCGCGGCGCACGTCCCAGCCCTTGTTTTTCCCCCGGAGGCCGGCTCAGTGACGTGTCGAGAGGCGTCCGCGCGGCAGGCGAAACGGGGCTGAGCGGTGACTTCCACTTTTCTTCACCGTCCTCCCACTCAGCCACCGCTGATCTCTTGGCTTCGGTTGGGCATTTCCTGCCATCAGCCCGAAACCAGGACCTTGGGGTATTTCTCAGCAAAACGCTATCCAGCTGGAGAGGGAAAAAAGAAGTAAATCACGTGTCTGCCCTTCCCCGGCCCCCCGGCACGGGGACAGACGGTGGAACACAGCTGAGCTCTAGGGCTTGCACACGCAGCAGCAGATGGGGCAGGTGCCTTGGCGGGTCTTGCGAGCTCCCGCCAGCACCTCGGCTGGCCTCCCCCAGCTGCGAGGGCTTTCCTGAGGGCTGCACAGAGCCCTGGGGCTCTCCTGCGATGAAAGGGGATTTCTGCTTTGTGCAGAGGGGAGGGATTTCCCATCAGGGAGCCAGTGGAAAGGATGGGGACAGAAAGCACAAGAGGAACTGGGAACACTCTGGAGAGCCTCCGAGAGCTCGGAGCTGGTCCCCGGCTTGCAGGGGGCTCCTTGAGGAGCTGCTGCAGAAGCCTGAAGTGGAGGCTGGCCCTGGCTCTGCGGGCGAGTGGCATCTGCCTCTGAGTCACCCTTCTTGCAAGAGCCCCTGTGGCCAGAGCAGCAGCCAGCTGGCTCTGGGGACCGTTGTCTCCGCGCCGGGGAGGACAGCCCCGAGAGCAGGGCCCTCGCTGCCGTCCCCGTTCTGGGGTGACTGCGCTCGCTTGCAAGGCAGCTGATGTCCTGCTGCTCCGCTGCCACCTCCTGAGTCACCCTGGTCTGACAGCGAATAGAGAGGGCCCCAAATGAAGCACCTCCATCCCACGCAAGCCATGGCTTCTCTTTCAGATAGGCAAATGAGAAATGAAAGCAGTAGGGCCAAAAATGAGGAAGCAGGGAGCACTGCGGGGGGTGGCAGGGGGGTGCACAGGCTCAGGAGAAAGGACTCACTGTCAGGGCAAAACGAAACAGGCTGAGGAGAAATGGCCAAGCTGGTGGGGGGATAGTTGGGGCGTGGTGTTGGGTGGCCAGGCTGCCCCAGGCTCACGTAGCTCCCATACTGCTGCCCCTCTGGCCTTCCCGAGGTTTCTCCGCATCCTCTGGGAAGTGCTGCCCGGGATCCTGAGCTCCCAGCTTTGCAGCCAGCGCTGCGGGCAGCCCCGACCCGGTTCACAAGCAGGCGGGAGTGATGGGACCTGGCTGCAGTTTTCAGTGTGAGGAGGAGAGGTTTTGAATTCAGGGGTCAAGCTGGTGCTCGAGAATGCTACCGCCTTTCATCCTCAAATTCACTGACTAATCCCTGGATAGGAAGGGCCACCTTTTCAATAATCTGGAAATCACCTGAGTCAGAACGGCACCCCGTGCCTTTCTGCAGAACCACAGCAGCAAGGTAGTGACGGTGCGCGGGAGCAGCGCGGCCACGGCCCCGTCCTGCCCTGGCGCCCCGTGAGCCGGCTCGGGGCGCGGGGAGCAGCCGCGGCAGAACCTGCGCTGCACGCGCAGCTGGGGACAGAGAGAGCAAAACAAGTCTGCAGCCCGCGTCGCGCACCTGCCGCTGCCGCGCTGCCCACAGCCGGGAGCCGCCGCTGCCTGAGGGCAGCGCTCGGGGTGCCGCAGCCCCGCTGCACCGGCAGCCGCGGCACGGGCGCACGGAGACCGAGAGGCAGCGGGGCTGCCGCAGCCCCCGTGCCAGCAGCGGCACCGCGTCCTGCAAGGCAGCGCGGACACCCCTGAAGCCCCTTCCCCGGCTGGGCATCATTAACCCCTCTGTAGCTAGCTGGGCCACGCAGGGGCTTCCCAGCAAGAAGGTGCAAGGTTTTCACCAGGGAAGTGCCAAGCATTCATGACCTTTAAGGCCAGGTAGCGCACGTCAGGCCCAGACAAACGGTTCTCTTGGTTTCTGTAGGTGGCTTTTCAGAAACAACAGCAAGAAATCATTCCTGGAGTCGCTGCCTGCAGCTGCATCTGAGAGCCACTCTGTGCAGGGAATGCGTCAGCCACAGCATCTCCCTTCAGCCTCGCACCCCGAGGGACAGAGCGCTCCAAGGCACAGGGGCACTGCAAGAGAAAACAAAACGTAGTTGCCCACAAAGCTGTTTTGAGGCAGTGTTGGTCAATAGCACATTCCTGTCCAGTTTTCTTGCAGACCAAGGGCTGTCTCAAGGCCAGAGCTGGAAACAAAAGCCTCCCTGAGAGAAGCAGCGGCTTGTGCGCTGGAGGAGAAGGGCCCAGGGCCTGTGGCAGAGCAAGGAATGACCCCAAAGCATCTGTGCGCCAGGGCTGTGTGGAGACCATGAGCACTGCTTGGAGGCACGGGGAGCTGCGAGAGACGCCGCGCAGCCGCGGGACCTCCCCGAGCAATAGCAGGCACTGTATTGAGGTGGGAAAGAGGGGCTGAAACTGGAGGAGGTGCTGAGAGGAGCTGGGAAGGGCACAGGAAGGTGAAGAGCCTGTTTTACAGGGAGGCACTAGAATAGATGGGCTGAACGAGCCGGCAGAGCTGTTGCACCTGCAGACGTAGAGGGAAGACGAGGGCAGGGAGAAGAGCTGCTTGAATCTGTGGTCTTGGCAAAGCAAAACAGGGATAAGCAGCATGACAGGGATCAGGACAGGCAGGATCCACCTAGGGATTTTGTGCCCTGAAAACCCAGCAGGGCTTTGAGCAGGTTTCCTCCAAGCTTAGGCAGCCTTGCTTTCCTCCTGCCCTTCTTAGGTGCGTGTATGGATGAGGAGCCAGATGGACCAGGGCTTGTACTGGGAATGGAGCTGGGGAAATGTGCCTGGAAACAGATCATCAGGACGGGCTTGTGGGAGGCTGCTGGCCAGGGCCCGCGCAATGCCCTGTCGCCCCAGCGGCTCCCCACCTGAGCAGCAGCAGAAAACCGTCACTCCTGCAGCCTGGCTCTCAGCAGAGCTGCCCCACTACCCGCAAGCTGAGGAGCCTCTGGGGAAGCAAAATAGGAAGCCGCATGCCAGGTGGAATAGAGGGTTTGCACTTCCCTTGGAGCAAGGTGTTTCTGGCTTCCCGCCTCCCTGCGGAGCAGAGTGGGCTTTTCCTGGGGCTGGCACCTGGGCTCTCACCCTTCGCAGGGCTCTTCTCTGGCATGGGGATGCTGACCGGGGCCCAGGAGAGCGCACGGTGGCACACGGAGAACGGGATGGAGAGGTGGGAGGGCGGCCGGGAGCCCGGCGTGCCCATGGGAGAGCTCCGAGTGCTGCCCTTCAACCTCGGCCCGGTTCCCCCGAGGCTGTGGCTGCCCCGGGCCCGGTTGCCGCAGCCGGCCGTGCCGGGGCCAGGGCACCTGTTTTGCATGCTGTGCCCGGAGCAGTTGGGAAAGAGCAGCCGCTGGAGCGGGGCAGCAGGTCGGACTGGTTTCCCTCTGCGCTCTGCACTGGCACTGACGTAGGAGCGCGCTCGCCAAACAGACGCTGCCCCGTCCCGCAGCGCTGCCTGCGCCCTGCTCCTCGCTCCGCGCCGCGATGGAGCTGTGACCCGACGCCCAGCCCCGGCGCGGCAGATGGAAGGGAAAACCTCTCCGGTAAGACTCAGCTTCCCTCTCTCGGGAACGGCTCAGGGTGTTTGGCGGCCCTTGATTCCCGGCTGTCTTTGGGGTTTCGTGGGGGACCTGCTTTCCCTCCCTGCTCTCTGGGTCGTTCCTGCTGCTGCCCGCTAGGACAAGGACCAGGGGGATCTGCCCTCACACTCTGGCTCTGATGCCCATCCCCGTGGAGGCAGGGGGCCACAGGCAGCATCTCCCCGCAGAGCTCGAGGCTCCGCTGGCGCCAGCCCCATGCCCACAGGAACTGGGAGCCGGATGCACTCCCGGTGGGAGCTGCTGTGCGCAGGGCTGCAGCAGCAGCTCTTCCCAGCCCTCTGTGCCTTGGCGCTGTCTTACCGCCGCCCGCACGCCGCGCTGGCAGGTCTGGCCCCTCTCGACAGCGCGCCGGCTGCCCCGCACCGCTCTCCCATGGCCGTTTACCTTGCGCTCCACAGGGCAGGAACTGCTGGGGTGCTCCACAGGCTGCTGGGGCCCCGCTGGGGTGCAGCAGGAGTCCCGTCATGGGGAAAACATCCCCGGTCGGGCACCGGGCTCAGCCCGCCTGGGCGAGGTTGCCGTAATTACGTGCCGTGCTGCCGGCTCTGCGGGGACTGCAGCCCTGTGGTTATCCAGCGGCGATGTGGGGGACAGCGCTGGGTGTAAAGCGGGGCCGTGGGCCTGTCCTTGCCCTGCCAGGGCCTCGGAATCAGCGGGAAGTGAGAATAGAGAGTAGGGATCAGGCCAGGTCCCTGGATGGGCTGGACCACGCTCTATCCCTTGGGAAGGAGCTGCTACGCGGGCCGGAGTGCGTCTGTGCCTCCTCCAGCACCCTTCTGCAGGGCACCTGTGGCCCAGGGCAATACCACAGACCAGAAGTGGCACCTGGTGCCCGCAGGAGCCTGCCTGGGACATGCTGCCCTCTGTACCAAGAAAATTTCTCAATATTGGGCACCCCCTTGGGCCGCTCCGGCTCTTCTGCTTGGATTAAATGGGCCATTAGGAGCCCGTCCTGGGTACCTCCCTTATTTCGGTAACTGCAGGAGAGTCACCTCTTCCCGTGCCTCAGTTTACCCATGCGAGGAATGGGGTGAGCAGCGATTACTCATCCCCAGGAATATTTTGTGATCATTGCCAGCAGGGTGCCTGGTGCGGCCATCGGGCAGCCTGGTGCTGCCTGGACCGGGCTGCCTCAGTGTTCAGGGTTCAGCAGCCCCCCTGGCATGAGGGCCCTGTGCGCTCAGATCTCTGCCGCTCCGCAGCACCGGGGGACGCACAGGGGCTTCCTGCAGCCGCATGGGCTTTCCCAGCCCTGCACAGGGCGGTGAGGCCGCGACGGACTCGGCACCGCTCACAAGCCGGGGACGCTGCGGCATCACAGCCGGGGGGTCTCCCTGGCTCGGGCAGGCTGCGGTGCACGGCAGGGCTGAGCTGAGCTAAGCTGAGTGAGCGCAGGCTGTGCAGGCGGGCAGCGTTTCACACCCAGGAGCCAGTGCGCAAAGCTGCTCCGTAGCGGTAAATCAGCTCCCCGGGCAGGTGACAGAGCCAGTCCCCAAACACAGGGCAGGAGCTCCCTTGGGGAGAGGAAGATTGTCTCCACAGGCAGCTCCCTCCAGCTGATTTAGACACAGGCTGCCTGTGGAGCATCTCTTGATGCTCCGACTGTTCGGCTGCTCCTGCGGCTCTCTGCTCTCTGGCTCCCAGCCGCCTCTTGACCCCGGCTCGGGTTGCGACACCGGCAGGTGTTGCCCGCCTTCCGCTCTCCCTCCCACTCCGAAACTGCGGGCAATTGCTGTCTCCTTTCGCATCCCTAGCTTCCATCACGCACCCATCCCTAGCCTGGCCCCGCATCCTCCTTCCCTCGGGACCTGCCCTCCGCAGGCACGGACATGGGGAATCATCCCGGGCGAGGAGCCGCACTGGAGGTCTGTATGGGGGTGCTGTGGGCCTGGGTACCTGGGTGCCAGGCTCCTCTGCACTTAGGCATGTTGGTAGCTCTGCCTGGAGCCAGCAAAGCACCCTGAGGTGGGGGCGATGCTGCAAGGGCCTCCGAGAGGTTTGTTCAGCACCCAGGCACGGCCACCGACGTGAGCAGAGCGCGGGCGCTCGCTTCGCCGTGCTGCAAGAACACCGGCCGCTCTGCTCCCCTGCACACGCTCCACGCTCGCGCCGCGACTCTTAGTACCCATGGCTGTCCTTCGGCCCCTGCGGCTGCAGAAGGCTTGCAGAGAGGCGTCAGAGAAATGTCTTGAACCACAGGCGCTCTCATGGGAGAGGCCCCGCTCCGAGCTTGACTTTTACTCAAAAGGCAGCAAGGGTGAGGAAATGTCTTGTGGCCACAAGTCATAGTTCAGTGCGTTTGGTAACGCGCACCCCTCGACAGAAAGAGCAGCGCGGTAAGGGCTCTGCTGTCGGTGCCCCACTCCAGTGTGTGCAGCAGCAGCAGCCAGTTACACCGGTTGAAGAGTTAAAGTCTGTTAGCTTGAAAACTTAAGCTTTAAAGAGAGACCTTAAAAAAAAAAATACAACTTTAGTCTCTTCAGGAAACAGGCAGCTAATAGTTCATCTGAGTGAGAAAAAGAGCATGCATTTCCTGGGAAGGGGACAATAAGAGTGATTTAACCCCTGGCACGTGAGCGTGCTAATGTGAAATGCCTGTGAGGTGCATGAGCGCGGAGCCTCCCCACTGGGCTGTGTGATGCAGCAGGGCAGAGCAGCTCGTCCTCAGCAGCAGTGCCCTTGGTTATCACACGGTTACCTTGCTGCAGGGCAAACGACGGCCTGTGCAGACAGCTCACAAATGCCTACGGGGACTGTACAGCCTGGGGATGGACAAAGCCCTCATTTAGGTGCAGGAGAAACTCCTTCCCTGGCTAGGGCTTCCCTCTGTGCCAGGCAGCCGTGCGGGAGCTGCAGCAGCCCTGGCTTTCCTGCTGCTCTGAGCTGCTTTCTAGCAACAGGTGCTGGGGCTACGCAAGGCTGTTTTAGTGTACACTTGTGCAGTAGTTTCTGCATGAACTTGAATCCCAGCAATGCAACTGCTTTGTTAGAATAATTAGGGAACAACAGCACAGAGCCGTGCGTGCGCCCCATGTTATCGCAGCGGCACAGCGCTGCGGTGCCAGCTCCGCTGCCTGCGTGCAGCGCGCGGGGCTCTCAGCGCTGCGGGGTGCGTGCGGGAGTGCGGCCGTGCGGGTTTGCACTGAGAAATGCAGGTGCTGAGCGGGTTGAGCGACCCCCGGCTCGCTGTTCACCACTGGGGAGGGCGCAGGAGTGCGCAGAGGCAGCCGGCGAGCTGCTCGCTCTGCCGCAGCAGCAGGGAGATCCCACGGAGCTGACGCTTGCCAGCGGGGAGGCGGGAGCAGCGGCCGTGCCAGGGCACCTGCAGCGAGGAGCACTGTGGCCGACGGCGATCCCTGTGCGTGGGCAGCGGGCTCTGCGTGCCCAGAGAGCGCCTCGCGGGCGGCCTCCCGAGCGCTGCCCCTGCCCGCCTCCCCCAGCGCGCGGGGAGGCACAGGGTCCCCGTGCCTGGAGCAGGGAGGACGCGGCCAGGCCCGGAGCGGTGACTCACGGGATAATGCCCAGGAAGTGACAGCAGGGCGCTGCGAGGGAGGGCACAGCTGCGCTCGCGAGGCACGAGCCCGGGCCGGCTGCCGACGCGCTCATTAGGGCTCCGGAGCGCTGGTCGCAGGGGAAGTGTCGCGGCACGGTGTGCGCCGGGGCAGGGGAAGGCAGCGGCAGGGGGCAACGGGGTGGCTGCACGCAGGGCAGGCTGCAGCCTGGGGCACCGCCGTGCCGCGTCCGGCCCTGCGGGGGGACAGCAGCAGCCTCGTGCGTGGGCAGACGCAGCGGGGAGTCGTGCAGTCCTGCGGCCCAGCTCCCCCGCACGCTGCTGGCCAGGAGGCACCAAGCCGGAGCAAGCCAGGCCTTTGCAGCTCCTCAGTGCATAGCGTTTGCCTTAATTTGGTGCGGTTCCCTTTGCTGCGGGCTGTTTCTATCCGGATAGGAGCGGGTCTTGCCGGAGGCCCTGTGGTGCTCAGTGCTGCTACTGCCGGTCCAGCCACAGGCCCGAGGGCTGCGTGCAGGCACAGGACGAGCCTCGGCGCATGCCTTCTCCTTGTGCGACACTGCTGCAGGCACCTCTGCATTGCTGCCTGCGCTGGAGATGCTCAAGGTTTCACAGGAGCGACTGTGGCCAAGGAACCAGCACTTGCTGCGGCCGCTGTGCACAGGCCGCTCAGAGGGAAGCCAGGAGTTCCCACTGGCATAGAGAGCTGCAGCTGCTGAGGGGCTCTCGGGGGAAGAAAAGGAAATAAATATTCTTTTGCAAATGCAGATTGGGGTGACACAATTGCAGAGCAGCATTCCAGGGTGCAGGATGTCTCAGGGCTTGGAAAACACCGATTATTAAGTATTACTAAATAACAGCTGGAAATTGCACTGTATTTTTCCAAATGGCTAATTAAAGATAGATGCATAAATTGGGGCAGTAGCGCCTAGGAAGTGGGCCATGGCATGACCAGTCCGATACCAAAGGCAGGGCTGCTTGCTCTAGTCACTTGGACAGTTTGGAAAATCTGAAAGCAGCCTTGAAAAGGGGGGAAAGTCCTTGGCCAAGATGCTGTGCACTTGCATCTGTCCCAGGAGGGCTCAGCCTTGGCTCTGCGGGCACAGGGCACCCCAGCAGCAGCCGGCAGCAGCGGGAGCTCCCCGCGCGGTGCCGGCACCGCGGTGGCCACGTGTGTGCGGCCCCGCGGGCGCTGCTACCCCAGCGCCTTTGCTCGCAGCTCCCCACGCCGCCCAGCAGCCTCCCGCCGGCCCTCCATGCCTTGCCCGCCAGCAGCCTCTTCGCCGCCCGGCCCGCGCAGCCTCCGGAGAGCGTCCTGGGGATCAGCTTCAAGCCCTACAGCCCGGAGCCCGGTGCGGCCCCGGCCTCCTGCACCGCCTGTGAGAGCACACGTAAGGCGACAGCTCGGAGCGCACCCCGGCCGCGGCGGCCCCTCTGCGCCGCGCTGGGCAGCACGTCGCTGCTGCGACGGCCGGAGGCTGCTGCTTTCCCCGGGGGGCCGTGGTGGGGCTGGGGATGCTGCTGGGAGCTTTGTGGGGCTGGAGGGTGCCGCGGGGAGAGGGGAGGTTTGCAACCACGGGAGGGCTGTGCCGGGGGCTGCGCTGACCCTACCTCTGCCTCGCCGCCAGAGTCCTCCATGTTCAGAGCTCCCTGCATGAGCCAGCGCCGGCTCGTACTCATCTTCTGCGTCTCTGTGCTCATCGTGCTGCTGGCCGCCCTCATCCTGCTCTGTGAGTCCCCCTTGTGCCCCTGCAATGTGCTGGGGAGCCGCTCCGGAGGCAGGGCGAGCCGGCCCGGAGCAGCTGGATTTGCGCCGCCTCTCCCGTTTCCTGAGTTTTCCTGACATCTGGTGGACATCTGGGGATGGGCTTTTGGATGAAGGGGGACGAACTGCATGGATCCTTGCAGCTCTGGGCGGGAGGTGCTGGGGCTGTGCCGGGCATTCCCCTTCCCGAGGGCTTTGCATGTGCAGGGCCGGTCAGCAGCACCCGTGCCCCGCACACGAGCTGGCTCTAGCACACGCAGCCTGGACAGCCAGGGCAGCTGCCTCGTGCCAGCACGGGGCACGGCCTCACCGCAGTGCTCTCTGGCTTCCAGTCCTCTTCTGGCGCTCGCAGACCGGCATCGTGTACAAGGAGCCCGCCGAGAGCTGCAATGACAGCCCCGTGCGCTGCGACGGCGTCGCTGACTGCTCGCAGCGCAGCGACGAGCTGGGCTGTGGTAAGGGACGATGCAGGGCAGCGTTGGGACCAGGGGCACCCGTTCCTGGGAGCCGTGCGCCCACGTATCCGCTGCTGCCTCCCGCAGTGCGCTTCAGCTCCGACCAGTCCCTGCTCCACGTCTACTCCAGCGCCGAGAGCCAGTGGCTGCCCGTGTGCAGCAGTGCTTGGGACGACTCCTTCTCCAGGAAGACGTGCCAGCAGCTGGGATTTCAGAAGTAATTCCCCGGGCCGGCTGTCCCCACAGCCTGGGGCACCCCGCAGCTGGTGCATGGAGCACCTGGCTCTGGCCCTTCTTCCTGGCCAGGGCATGGCCAGCTGTGCTCCATCCCCAGCTGGGGGCTTTTGCGGGGGAAAGATCACTTCTCCCAGGGCTGAGGAGGGATCCTCAGGCTCTTCTCTTTCTGCTCGCAGTGCATCCCAGACGGACTACATCCCCCTGCACGTCTCCGGCAAGAGCCTCAGTGTGACCGAGGAGCGGGACACCATCCAGGAGAGCCTCAACAGGTACTGGGACAGCACTGGCTCCCCAGTGCCCGTCCTGGTCCATGTGCCGCAGTGCTCAGCCTCGTGCTGACTCTGTCCCCCTCTTCCCCTGCAGCTCCCAGTGTCTCACGGGGAAATACGTCTCCCTGCGATGCACAAGTAAGGGGACAGTGGACGATCTCCTCGGGCGGTATCAGGACCGGGTGCTGCTGGGCTCTGCGGGAGGCAGGCACTGCTCTCCAGCTCGAGCCCCTCTTCCCCCCAGGCTGCGGGCAGCGGATCTCCGGACGGATCATCGGCGGGAAGGAAACCTCGGCCAGTAAATGGCCCTGGCAAGTCAGCGTGCAGTACGGGCCCATCCACATCTGTGGCGGCACCATCATTGACGCGCAGTGGGTGCTCACAGCGGCCCACTGCTTCTTCATGTGAGCCCGGGGATGCTCCTGCGCGGGGCGCAGGCTGCGGCCAGCAGCCCTCCCTGCACGGCCTCCCCGTGCCCTGTCTCAGCCTGCTGCCCTCTCCTCTGCTCCTAGGAACAGCATGAAGATCCTCGACGACTGGCGGGTGTACGGCGGGGTCTCCGACCTCAAGCAGCGCTCCGAGGGCATCCCTGTCTCCCAGGTCATCATCAACTCCAACTACAGTGACGACCACGATGACTACGACATCGCTCTCATGAAGCTCTCCAGGCCGCTGACGCTCTCCGGTGCGGGTCTGGCTCCAGGGCGCGTGGGCAGGCGCGCTGCCTGCAGCCCCGCTCACGCGCCCTCCTCGCCCGCTCTGCCCCAGCCCAGGTCCGCCCAGCCTGCCTGCCCATGCACGGCCAGCGCTTCCAGACCGGCAGGTCCTGCTTCATCACCGGCTTCGGGAAGACCAGGGAAAACGAAGGTGAGGATGGGGAGCCCAAAGCACGAGAGGAGCCAGTGTGCTGTGGCTGTGGGCTGCTGTGTGCACATTAGACGGGCGCTCGAGCTCCGTGGTGCATGCGGCAGCTCCCTGCGCGCGCTCACCCGCTGCTGCCCCCGCGCCAGATAACACCTCCCCGAAGCTGCGCGAGGCCGAGGTGAAGCTCATCGACTACAAGCTGTGCAACAGCGACAAGGTGTACGAGGGCTACCTGACGCCGCGCATGATGTGCGCCGGCTACCTGCAGGGCGGCAAGGACGCGTGCCAGGTGAGCGGGGGGACCCGGCCGCGGCGGCGGGCAGCGGGGGCCCCGCGGGCTGCC
>JAWLRI010000339.1:275039-290417 GCA_034781795.1 Crypturellus tataupa | reverse complement strand
GGCCGCAGCACCGCGCGGGGCCGGCAGCCCGGAGCCCTGCCCGGGTACCGGGGTGTCCGGCTCGGGGATGCCGGGTGCCCCAGGAGCCCGCGCGTCCAGCCGCAGGATGCTCAGGTGCCCACCCCAAGGGTGCCCGGCTGCAGGATCCTTGTTCCCGGTGCATCCCTGGTCCCAGGGCTCCACAGTGGGTGTGGCGAGGCCTGACAATGCCGGTGCCCAGGGACGCGGTTTGGTCCCCAGACCCGCTAGCCGGGGGCATCGCCCCGCTGCCGAGGTGCCTGCATCCCCGCCGGCGCCGGCTGCCATGGCAACGCTGAGTCCCATGGTTTCCCCTCCGCCTGCTGCTCCCTGGAGAGAAGCCCCTTGCTGGATGCTCGTGCTGCCCAGCGGCTCCCGGCCGGAGCCCCCGCGGGGCCAGGGGCTCGCGCCTGCACCAGGGGTTAGAGCCCAGCACTGGGAAACCCCCACGCTGGAGCTTGTTCCAGGAGGCAATTGCTACGTTTGCCAGCGTTGTAACTCGTGTTGTTCAATATTTTGGTCACAGCGTAGCAGTATTTAACGACCAGGCACTTTCTCCTGGGTAGGCATATGGGAGTGGAGGAAGAGCACGTCTCTTGGGTGTGTAATTAATGCTCTTGCAGACATGGGTATCCCAATCCATGCGGAGGAAACTCGGAAATCTCGCAGGATTGTTTTCTGTGGGAGGGAAAGTGACAGGTGGTTTGTGTGGATATGAATAAGCTTTTCAGTGCGAGAGCTGCCTCTCCAGGAGCGCTGCATGCGCACTAAAGCCTGCGAAGTGCCTTGTATCATCTCAGCCGGCCCTGGTGCTCCAAGGGGCTGCTGAGCCACCTCTCCGTAGCGGATTTGTAGCCCGGGAGCAGTTTCACTCCATGGTTGCACGGGGGTGAACCATGAGAGAGCCGACAGGAGCTTGCTGAGACTGGAGGCAGCTCGAAGCCGAGGGACGGGGAGCATGCGAGAGCGCGCTGCAGCGCAAGCACAGCCAGGGTGCTGCGGAGCCCGGCACCTGTTGCAGATCACCGCTGCCCTGCAGGAAAACAGCCCCGGCACCTGCAAGCTGCGGGGCGGCTGCATCTCCTTCCTGCAGGACCTTCCTTCTGCGCTTGTATTTAACCTCTCTCGTTCCTGGGCACTCATCCACTCAGGCAAAGCATCGGAGAGTGGCAGGATTTCGCCAGGAGTTGTGGCTCCCGTGCTGAGGACACCCCGGGGAAAGCAAACTGGATGCGTCGGGCACACGGTCGCGCTGCCCGAGCGGGGAGCAGTGGCAGCGCGGGCAGCGCCCCATGGACACAACCACGATGAGGCCGCGGCACGGCCATGGGGCGGGCGCTCCTGTTTGCCCTGTGCTCATCTGGGCTCAGGGACGGCGTTCAGAGCGGCGTGGAGCGCATGACCCGGCAGAAAATGTCTGTTCCTTGATGCTCTGCCGAGCATGGGAGTGTCGTAGTAGTGCAGGAGGCACGGAGGCTTGGAACACCATGGTTGTATCAGTGTTTTCTGGGGATTAGGACTCTTCTCAGCGCCAGGACCCACCAGGTAACGTTTACTCTGTTTTTGACCTATCTGGCTCGGGCTGTGTTGATGCCAGGTGCTCTGCTGGCAGACGTGGTGCGCCCGTTGTCGAGCAGAGCCGTGTGTGACAGGCACATTTGGCGGGTGTATTTGCTGTGTGTCGGCTTCGGGGTCCTGACTGTCGGTAGAGCAAGAGCAGCAGAGCTGGTGCGTCCTTCCGGGAGTCCCGGTTGCCCCTCTCCTTGCCCTGAGCCAAGGCGGGAAACAAGCATCATCGCGGGGCAGCCGCTGCCGTGCCGCTTTGGCAAGTGCCCTCTTGTGCCGGCCTGCAGGCCGTGCCGGGGCCCAGGGCTGCGTCTCGGCTGCATGCAGGGCGCTTGCACCGTTGCATGTTCCTGAGCATGACGACCTGCTCGGGCTCACGTGGCATCCGGCTGCCAGTCTGCGCGGGGAGATTGGATCTGTCCCGGGTCTGCCTTTCCAGGGACTGTCCCCTCTCTTCACAAAAATACACCAAGCCTGAAATGGACACATTCTTCCTGGTAAAGCCCTCTCGGCCTTCTGTCCAGTCAGCCTTTGAATCAGCAACGAACTGGGGAAGCACCATCCATCTTAGAGAGAAGTCTCTCCTTCTCCT
Organism: Crypturellus tataupa; assembly: GCA_034781795.1. Classification (NCBI taxonomy): domain Eukaryota; kingdom Metazoa; phylum Chordata; class Aves; order Tinamiformes; family Tinamidae; genus Crypturellus; species Crypturellus tataupa. Next base: position 288,241 of record JAWLRI010000339.1, on the reverse strand, counting down.
TCGTTTCGGAGCAAGAGGCACAACAACAGGCACATTAATAGCCAGATTGACGCTGACGTGAAATGGCAGAAGAGCACGTCTATGCGGAGCTGGAAATGTCCATTCACACATGCACACTCCTAAACGCTCCGGGCGACCGAGCAGCGCTGTCACCGTCTTGGGGGCTTTGCACAGAAACTGGAGATTTTAACTAGGTCTGATCTTCAGGAGATGCCCCGAGGACCCTGACGGAAGGAGGGGGCTGCCCAGCGCAGGGCTGTGATGGCTGAGACTTGACAGGGCTGCTCTATGTGGCACGATGGAGAGGAAAAGGCTGCCTCGAGACTGCTGGGGAGTTACCTGCCTTGATCCCACATGGTTTTCCATGCCACGGAGAGCTGTTCGGCGAACCGCGGAGATGGGGTCAGCCTGCCCGGATCCCCCCGCCTCACGCACATGCACCCGTGCACACGGGCGCGCTCCCCAACGGCCCGCAGAGCTGCAAGGGGCATCCTCGAGGAGGAGGAGGAGGTGCAGGGAGCACTGTGCTGCGCTCGCGTGCAGCTCGCAGGCTCGCAGCGGGGACGAGCTCCCCGGGCAGTGCGACTGCAGGTCCCAGCGCAGGACGCTGCCGGGCTCTGGGATCCACCCCCGCAGGCGCCGTTCCCAGCATTCCCGTGCCTCTGTTGCCATGGCGATGGCAAGGGGACAATAATATTTTATTTTCCCTCTAAAAACTGCCGGGCAGGTCAAGGTGAGTGGGGCGGGAGAGCCGCTGGCTGCTGCCCCGCATCCCGCGTGCGTCTGCCCCGCGCTGCCCCCCGGCCGGCCGTGCCACTTCAGCGGGACAAAAACGTGTTTTCGCTGGGGTCACACACGTGCTGTTGGGCGCCGCGGCGCGGCTGCGATGTTGGCGGCCGTTACAGGGAGAAAACGGAGAAGTTTCCTGCTGGAGGGGGCAGGGGAGCCCATCCCTCGCTGCGCAGCTGCTGCTTGGCTGTTGCCTTTGTGCAAAGGCGCAGCTGGAGACGCTGCTGAATGGCAAGCCGCGAGCAACAGCTTCTGGCCTGCAAAGTTTCCTGCCCGGGGAAACGGCAAACCTTTTGCAGTGTTTGCTCCTCTCACCCTCTGTCGGCTTCACTGAAAAGCAGGTGGGCAGCTAAACACAGCCTGGAGAACCTGTAGCGCTTTGCAAAGCATATGCTTCCCAGGAGGAGGGCTGGGCTCGCTTGCACGCCAGCCTGTTGCATCTGCTTTCCTAGCAGGGACACGGCCATCCCTCGTGGCTCACTCGTGCCAAGAGCCGTTCGGCGCCATTCCCGGGGGCTGGAGATGCAGGCAGCAGCCTCGGCTCTCCTTCATCCTCCCCATACAGCTCTTCCTCACGGTGCTGAGAGAGAGGAGGAGCAGGAGCTCAGGCGTGAATGAAGGTGCCCCAATATAGGAAACCTGCAGGCTGGGGTGCGCGGCAGGGGATCAGAGCAGAGGTGCGGGGGGCTGGAGGCAAAACGTGGTCTCCGGTGCCCTGGGGATGCGCCTGTGCCCTCCAAACCGCTTGCAGCCACCACCCTCCGCGTGCAGAGGGAGGTTATTCCCGCTTGCTGCCAGAGAAGTCAGACAATGAAAACCCCTGATGAATCATCCGGTCAGCAGATAAAGGCATCACTGTGGGACGAACAAGATTTGACGGATAGCCTCGCTCAGCAGAGGCCTGCGCTGAGCGGTGCCCACATGTGCACATGCCGCTCTCTGTTCAGGTACGGGCACGGAGTCTATGCTGCCAGCACAGGCAGCAAGTAAATAAAGAGCAGGAGAAAATGTGCAGCTCCAAGTTATTGTATCAGCAGCTGTCGGTTCTTTGTACATATCTCTAAACCCTGGTAATTAGGCAGAATTACGAGCCTTGCGGAGGGAGGGGGCCGGCTGGGCTCAGGAGCCGGTGGCGCGGTGCCACGCTGCGCTCCTCGCTGCCAGCGCCAGCTGCGGAGATGGGGAATTAAACCCTCCGCTGTTCAGAACGAGCGTGTTCGCCTCCAAATGACAAGATGAGGAAGAGGAGGGGAGGGCACGGATTATCATGCGCTGTGACTGGTGCTGGTGAATAGAGGGTGCAGGGAGCGCGCTCCCCGCACTCACGTCCCAGTGCGATGCCCGAGGCTGCTGCTGTGGTGGCCGTGCGGCACCGCTGGGCCTGGCTCCAAGGGCCCCGTGGAGCGCCGGGAGCCCCCCTGGCTGGCGTCCCGCGCGCTGCGCTCGCTCCATGTATGGCCACGGCGATGCAGGGCCGTGGCCCGGGGCGGTGCTGGCTGGGTGCCCACAGCACAGTGCGTCCTGCCGCGGAGCGGCGCGAGGCCGTGGCTCCGCGCAGGCTGCGCCACGGGGCCGTCCTCTCGCTTTGCGCCCGTTTGCTGGCCCCGGTCCCCTTCCCTGCGCCCATGCCTGCCTCCAGGAAACAAAAGAGCAGTCAGACCGCGCACTCTGGGCACTTAGCGACTGTCCGGGGCAGCAAAGCAGCTCAACAGACAGAGCCCTACTGTGCCCGGGCCAGTAAGGCCCGGAGGGTGGATGGGCAGCACGGAGCTCCCTGTGCCCTCCTGAACTGCTGGATGGGACTCCCGTGGGATACATGGTCATTCCGGGGTGAAGCCCTCTGCTCCTGTGCACAGGGGTGCTGCTGCAGGCACCCGCCGCCAGCCAGCAGATGGAAGGGCACTCGTGCCAGCCTGACTGCGAGCTAATGGGTCACACGCGCTGCCCGTGACCTCCCTGCGCAGGGCAGTGCCGGCCGGCGCTGTCTGGACCTGCAGCGCAGCAGCGCGGTCAGCATCCCAGCGGCACCTCCGTGGGGCATCCCAACGGAGCATCCCAATGGAGCATCCCGGTGGTGGGCTGTGACGTGGGGTTGGACACTGATGCTGGGCTCTGCTCAGGGAGCAGGCGCGCTGTGGCCCTCCTGCCCCTGCGTCAACAGCAGCAGCCCCGCAGCCCCGTGAGACTGAGCAGGGCTTGTGGCACCATCCGGCCGCGGCCAGGGCCAAGGCCAGAGGCGCTTGTACCGGAATGTAATTGCTATGCTAATTGGAGGAATGAAGGCGCGCTGTGGGCGAAGGGCACCGTGCTGACCTTCACGGAGAGATCCCGGCCCTTGTGCAGGCCTTACGGTGCAGGATGCCAGCAGGAGAGGGGGTCGAGGCCTTGCCTCGTGGGCCATGGCCCTGCCTGGCATCGCCTTCACCCCTGACGCGGCTCTGCCGGTCCCGCCAGGCTCCCTGACCCTTCCGTCTGCGGTGCCAGGGCTGCACTGACCTCTGCTTCTCCCCTCTCCGCAGTGGCCATGGAAGCAGTGCTCATCTTCCTGTGCTCGCTCTTGCTGCCGGCAGCTCTGGCGGACGGTACGTGGCTTCCTCACCGAGACGGAGGAGGAGGAGGAGGAGGAAGCATCCCTGCCCGCTCAGGGGGAGCTGCAGTGGGGCTGCAGGCAGGGGCCAGCCCCGCAGCGCTGGAGGGCAGCGGCACCCCAGGGTGATGGGAGGCAGAGCTGTGTCACCAGCAGCAGGGAAACGTCCCCGTGGGCTCTGCTGGGGGGTGCAGGCTCAGCCCGCATGATGCTGCCGTGCTCATGCCACCCTGTCTCTTCATTTCCAGTGAGCACCGAGGAGAAGGAGAACGATCCCTTTAACTATGGTGAGCATCGTGGTACGCGCCCGCGGGTACGGCAAGAGGCCCCTTCCCACGAGCCTTCCCCTTCTCCCGCAGACTACCAGAGCCTGCGGATCGGGGGATTGGTGTTCGCCGTGGTCCTCTTCACCGTCGGCATTCTCCTCATACTCAGTGAGTGGGGCTGCTGGGGACGAGGCCGGGCAGGAGGGCTGCTCCTGCGGGGAGCCTGGAGGGCTGCGGATCCCTCCCGCGGCGCCTGCTCACCGCGTGCCCTCCTCTTGCAGGCCGCAGGTGCAGGTGCAGTTTTAACCAGAAGCCCAGGTGAGTGCAGGCAGCTCCTGCCCGGGGCCCTCGCTGCTGCCGCATCCCCGCCGCGCGGAGTGAGCGTCTCCTCGGCGCCGGCACCGCGGGCGCAGAGCTCCCAGCTGGGAGCTCCCACCTGCCTCTCCTCCCGCAGGGCACCAGGGGACGAGGAGGCGCAGGGCGAGAACCTGATCACCGCCAACGGTAAGAGCCGCTCACCTGCCCTGTCCCGGTGAGCGCGGAGCTGGGCCGGGGGAGCCCTGCCAACCCCTCTGCCTTTGCCCTGCAGCCACGGCAGCACCGAAGGCGGAGAACTGAGGCCCAGGCCCGCGGTGAGTGGCGGGGCTGCGAGCCGGACAAGCGAGTGGCTTCCGCACGTGGCCCTGCTTTGTCCTCGCTCCGCTGCCGCTGCCACTGCCCCGTGGTCGGGCGCACAGCCTGAGCTGCCGCCCTGCTCCCCGCAGCCCCGCGGCGCCACGGATGGTGCTGGGACTGCCCATGGCAGCGGCCCCTGCGAGGAGCCGCAGCCGCGGGCCCTCGAGGTGATGCCACGATGCTGTGTCCGTGTTCCCCCCATGCTCCGACTTCTCTCTCTGTCACCCCGGCCAGGCGCTGCTCGCTGTCCTCTCTGCCTCCAGTACCGTGTGACGTTGGTGTCGGACGACCGTTACCTCTAGGGCTAGTTGTTGCTGCTGTTGTAATTGTGAATTACAAGTTGCACGTACGATCGTGTAACGTGTAATCGTGACTCTCTCCTCACCTGTCTCGTGCTGTGAGTGTGACGGGCCGTGATGGTGGCACAGCGCCTGGCGCTGCACAAATGGCAGCGGCCCCAGCTCGGCGTGAGCTGGTGCAGGGCCCGTGCCCGTGGTGCCCGCTGTGCCCGCTGTGCCCGCTGCGGTGACCATGCTCGGGCTGCTGCAGCTCAGCCCGGTGGCTGCCCCGCTGCCCGCTGCAGTGTCAGCAATAACCCCCCGGCGCCCGCCCGCACGCACAGCCCCGCTCACCAGGGCTTTGGCTGTATTGCAGCCCGGCGCGGTGCCCACGGCCTCCCCCCAGGCCGTGCCAGCCCCGTGTGCCCGTTCTGTCGTCCATGTGGGGTGACTGTGCTGTCCCTACTGTGCCCCTGGTGTTAACACAAAGCAAAAAAGTACTTTTGGTGTCCAGAAATGGCAAATCTTGACTGTTGTAAAATAAACCCAGCTGTTGTCTTTCCTTTTAACCCGGCGAGTGTGCTGCTGTGGCCAAGGACTAGCAGGTGCTGTGCTCTGGGGAGAACAGGAATAAAACATGGTTTGTAGCGGTGTGTGGCTGTGCAGTCTGCAGGGGTTTCCATGGGGCAGGGGCCAACGCCGGCCTCGGCACAGTCTGCGCTTTGTGCGGCCGCGGTGCCAGCCGCCTCCATGCCACGCGCTCGCCTGCAGCGGCTCCAGCACTGCCCTGCGCGGCGCTCACAGAGACCCCTTGTTCCCCGGCAAGGCACCGGCCTCCCCGCGTGGCGCTGGCTGCAGAAGGGGGCCCGGCATTGCCGTGCCCAGGACGGCACCGGGCTCCCTGTGCAAAGAGCCAGGCTGCGGGCAGCCCCTGGCCTCCGCTGCCGCCACCCGCAGCCCCCTGCGTCGGGGCCTCCCGCGCCAGGGCAGGCGACAGCCCCGTGCCTCCCCGTGTGACTGCGATAAACATTACACCGCGGCCGTTAATGTTTAATGAGGTTCGCCTCCCAATTAATGTGCTCTCGCGGGCGCCCGCCGGCAGAGCGAGGGACGGCGTGCCAGCACCATGGGTGACGGTAAGGATGCTGCGGGCAGCCGGCCCCCGAGGTGCCCCTGGCCAGAGCTGCGGTGCCCTGCTCAGCCGGGGGACTGTGGCAGGGCTTCCTGGTGCCCACTAGTGCTGTGGAAATAGCGGGCACGAGGAGCAGCCGGGCTTGGGCGCCCCTGCCAATGCCCCGGTGCGAAGAGCGGGCTCAGCGTGCGCGGCACGCAGAGGGGCGAGCGCTCAGGTAAGGCGCGCGGAGCTGCACCGCGCTCCCGACCAGGACGACATGGGCAGCGTGCGGCGAGGTCGCCGGACGCAGCGGGGCGAGAGCTCGGGAGTCCTCCGCTCGCCAGGCGCTGCAGATGCCCGTGCTCACGGGGCTCCCCTCTCTTGCAGAGCAAGCACCCGAGCAGGGCCTGGACAGGTTCACCTACGGTAAGTGCAGCCCGCGGGCCGCACGCGCTCCGGCAGCACCAGGGAGCGGGGCCCGCGCGTGCTGCGCGCTCACCCTGCTGAAAGCTGCGTGCCTCTCCCTCTCTCGCAGACTATGACACCATCCGCAACGGGGGGCTGATCTTTGCCGTGGTGGCCTTCGTCATTGGGCTCCTCATTATCCTCAGTAAGTCTGGGCTGGCTGGTGCAGGGTGCGAGGCTCCCACCAAGACCCGCTCCCCGCACGGTGCCTGTTGGGAAGGAGACGGCATAAATATTTAGCATTTCCCTGCCAGCGCGAGGCCCCAGGGGAAGGTCACTAATTAAAAATAGCAGAGAAAATGCTGACATTTTGAGAGGGAGAAAGCAGCTCCCGCAGAGAGCCCAGTGCGGCGGCAGGGCATGCAGCGCCGCCGGCAAGCACCATGCGCCTGCCCGCCTCAGGGCTAGTTCTCAGCGCTGTCGGGCTAGGGGAGGACATGGACACGGCCTGTGCTGCGAGGAGGGTGGCGATGGGGCTGTCTAGGGGTGACGAGGGCAATGCAGACTCTGCAGGGCGCCCTGCTGGGGCAGGAGGCTCAGGGCATGGCAGGGTGCTGGCCACACGAGGCACAAGTGGCTGGAGCTGCTCCTCTTGCCCGCAGGCCAGCGGTTCCACTGCGGTGCCAGGAGGAGGAGGAGGTGGGTACGGGGCGGCTGCGGGCAGCCCCGCTCCCTGCTGCGGGGGGCTGGGGCAGCCGCTGACGCCCTCCTCCCGCTCCTCGCGCTCGCTCCGCAGGCAAGGAGACGAGGCAGAGCTGTAGCTGCAGGTGGGTGCAGGAGCGAGCGCGGCACCTGCAGGAGCAGGGTGGGCTCCTCGGGGTGCTCCTGCCTGCAGCAGCGCCAGCAGCCCGGGCTCCGAGGAAGGGGCTTCGCGGGGCTGTCCTGGCAGGGGAGGAGGCGATGCCGGGGGCGGCGCAGCCGGGCCCACGGCGCGGGACACGCGGCCCCTCCGCTGCGTGACGCCGGCGCCCGTTCGCTTCCAGGGGTGCCACAGCTGTGCCAGGGAGAGCTTCGCCCAGGCTGCAAAGTCCTCGCCGGGGCGGCCTCCGCGCCGCTCCGGTGGCTCCCGGCCTGGCCCTGCTGCCCCGGCAAGGGCGCGTGCTTTCCCCTCCGCTACCCGCGCGTGTTCCTGCGCTAATAAAGTGCCGGCTGAGCGAGGCTCAACCGCGTGCCCGAGGCGTCTGCGTCACCCGCGTGCCTGGCCTTGCACCACTTCGGCAACTTGCAACGGCAACCACTTCTCTATCCTACAGACATCTCCAAAGGGAGCTTCAGGGGAGGTTCTCACTGCCTAATTCCACCTGCACCACGGGCACGAGCCCACCTCTGCTCCCCAAGGCTGGGGTGATGCTGGGACAGAAGCGCCCCTCTCCACTGGCATGTGAGCCCCCCGTGCTCCCATGTGCCGGCAGCCAAATGCCCCTTTTAAAAATAATCCCTCCAGCAGCCGAGCAGCGAGCAAGGAGGGAAGCCCTTTGCGCGCAGGGTGCTCAGGCCGACACAGACATCTAGCGACGAGCCGAGGCAGTGCCGGCACCGCGGGCCCCTCGACGTGGCCGAGCATGCCCGTGCCATCGCGCTGCCTTTGCGGCTGCCCTCGAGCCTGCCCTTGCCTGGGAAGCCTCCACGGAGCACGGAGAGGAGGCATCACACGAGCAGCTGGAGCAGTTGCAGAGCCCTGCGCGTTCGGGCCCACGTGCCCTGCAGCCCCCCATGCGCACGGCGCAGCCCACGGGGCTGCCCTGCCCGCAGAGCGGGTCAGGCGCTGGCGGTGAAATAGGATTAGCCGTGGGAAGGTTATTAGGCCAAATCCACGCAATTTGTATAATCTGAGGTGCTTATTTAGCACGCTAAGGAGATTATTCCGAAATATAATTTGGACCTGACACTGACCCATTAATAGAGACTCATTAGGGCTTTGCGCAGCTCGAGTACGACCTGGAGTGCGGTGGCAGCGGTAGAGGAGCTCACAGTAGTGACACAGAGGAGCCCCGTGTTGCACGTTCCTTGCGTTAGCACCCAGCGCTAGCCATGCCCGCAGGCAGGGAGGAGCAGATATTGCACACAACGACCCTGTCCCGGCCGCGTCCCACGTGCCGGTCCCCAGTGTCTGCAGCAGAGGGGCCTGGACGCAGCCGTGCCTGCGCCGGGGGCACCCCGTAGGCAGGGCCCCCCAGCGCCGAGCGGATTAGCGGGAGGGAGCAGAAAGCCGCGTCTGGCCGGCGCACAGGGGGTCCCTGTCTGGGCGGCAGATGGCAATAACAGCATTAGCGCGCGCTGCCGCAGGGGGCTGCACGCTGCTCCTGGGCTGCGGGGCGGTGGTAGGAGCACCTCAGCGCCCGGGCACGGTCCTCGGATCTGGGGCTGGACACGGGCTGGTGCCCTGCGCAGGCAGTGGGCATCGCGCCAGCCCGCAGCCTTGCAGAGGGGCCTTGGTCTTCGTCCCTGAAGAAGGCAATCTCCGGGGATTTCTCTCACACTCCCTTGAGCCATTAATCTGCTCAAAGTAGGTCTTTTCTGTGGCCAAAAGGGGATTGGGTAAATAATACAGCGGCCGACCGGAGTGTCCGTTTCGCCCGGGCAGAGGTCCAGCTTGCAGCAGCTTCCCCCCGGCACGGCTCCTCCAGCAGCCTCCGAGCAGACCCCGCGTGGAGGGGGCTCTGGCCACGCGGCGCTCAGCCAGGTTCATGCTTAGTGCGTGCCCAGACGTGCCAGGGTGCCGCAGCTCGTCGCACGCAGCGCCAGGCCAGCCAGCTGCTCCGGCACCTCTGCAGGGCCAGGGACACGTTTGGCCCTCAGGCACTGGGAATGCGCAATGTGTCCTGCTCAGTGAGGGAGAGCAGCAAAGGTCATGACTGGAGCCAAGGGGGACGTCTCGGAGCTGGGGGAACAACAGGTCAGAGCCAAGCGCGCGCCTTGGTGTCCCTCTGTTGCGCTCCCGAACAGGCAGCACATCCATCAGCTGCGACAGGTCTGCCAGAGCGGCAGTGCCACCCTCCGGACCGCATAAACAACATTCCACTCCTCCATTCTGTGTCGCACGTGCCCCAAAGCAGCCGTTATTGCCAAATAACTGATGGCCCGTAAGATGGATGCAGCGGGGCCGGCAGAAGCACTGCACGTGGGCACAGCTGGAAGCCGAGAAGGGTCCTTGTGGATCCACTTTGCGCCTTCTAGCGCTCGGGGCCGTGCCGTGGACCCGCCACGGCTGTGCTGGGGACTCCAGGACAAGGCCTGAGACTGGAGGGGCAGTGACTGCCTCTTGGCTCCCCGGGTAGGAGCTCCCGGTCCGTGGGAGAGAGCTGTGAAGGCTCCAGCAAGCGACATAGCCCAGTAGGTGCTCATCGGGGCCGTCGTCTGGCGCTGCGACACTAGGGGGAAGCACAGAACAAGCTTCTTTCCTGGACGGAGCCTGTGCCGGCCCGAAGCAGAGAGCGGGCAGAGCCCCTGCGAGCCGCAGGCCTCGGAGCACCGGTGCAGCCCAGCGGGGCTGCTCGTGGCCCCGGCGTGGAAACGCGGCCGAGTTACGGCCGAGTGCGGGGCAGCCCGAGGCCCTGCACATGTGTGCGTGCCGCAGGGCTCCGGCCCTGCGTGAGCCCTGCAGCGGGTGTGCTCCGACCGGCACGCTGCCCTGGGGAAACTGGGGCACGGGGAATGCCATGGGGTGCCTGGGGCGAGACTCAGCCCAGGGAGCACCGTATGTGGGTGTGGGTGCTCATCCTGGGGACCCCGGGACTGTTCCCGGCATGGGGAGGGCACAGGGAATGGAGCCCCGTGGGGAGCGCTGGCCCTTCAGCACAGATGCAGTTCTGCATCGGAGCGAGCGCAGCTGCAGGCCATCAGCACGGGTGAAACCCATGCAGCAGTCAGCCCCGGGGCTATGTGAATCCCTGCCTGGGCTCTGCAGGCTTCTTGCTGGGAGCTGGGGCTGTGTGTGCGTGGGGCAGGGGGCTGTGGGCAAGGCCCAGGGCTCGTCCCCAGGCTGTGCTGGTGGCACAGGGTCACCGCAGGCTGTTTCCGCTGTCTGAGGGTGCTGTGAGGCCGCAGCCAGTGACCAGCCAAGTGCTTTAATGTCTCTTTCCGGATGGGATTTGCCTGGGAGAGCAGCTGAGGGCTTGCCCTGCCGTGTGCCCCAGACAGGGCCTGTGCAATGCTCCTGCGGAGCCGGGTGCCCATCTGCAGCACTTTTCCCTGGGAAGACCTCCCGAAGGAGGGCAGAAATCTCCGTCTGTGGCCAGTTTGCTCATACCAAGGTGGGTTTGTGTGCGAGCTAGGGGAGTGCTCCCTGGGCTGGTAAAACCTCTGCTGGGGAGCACCATGTCTCTGATTGCCTGCCTGGAGGGATGTGGGGTTTTGGCACTGGGTGCAGGGCTGTGTGGGGCTGGACACAAGCAGCTGGCTGGAATCACGGCTGGGAAGGAGCAGGGAGCCTGCGGTGCACTAGAAGCAAGGCAGGGATGCCTCTTTCCCAGGTCCGAGCTGCCTTTTTGCTAGCTGTGCTTGCCCGTGGCTGCAGCAGGTCACTCGGTCCCCATTCGTGGCCAGGTGTTAGCAGGGAGCGTGACATGAATTTGTCCTGATGGGCGACTTTTGCCTCCCTTCCTTGGAGCCTCACGCGTGCTGCCAACGGCTGCGCTGGAGCTGCCGAGGAGCTAATTTGATGAATCTTGCCTTTTTCTGATCGCAGCTGTCTAAGCATGTGACGCTGTCCCAGGACTCGGATTGGGCTGCTGGGTGCAGTTTAGCAGCTGCCGGGGTTGGGCGCGTGTGCAGCGGAGATGTGCAAATGCTTCCTGCAAGCATTTGGATGCGGGATTGCAGGGATGCTAATGCAGCTAAACCTTGGCACGAGATGGCTCTGCGTGGTGCGGGCTGCTCACCAAGCCCACGGGACCAGTGCGGGCAGCGGGTGTCTGGGATGGGAGGATGACAGAAGGACTTGGGCACAAAGGAGCAGTGAAAGAGGCAGTGATGAGCAGTGTGATCGCCTCTAGGGATGACTGCGGCTCTAGAGCTTGAGCCTGGCCTGCTCAGCCACCTTTGGTTGCTGTGTCTGGCTTCTCCTAAGCTTGCTACGTGAAGATGTTTTGTCCAGAAGGAAGGAGTTCTGTGCAGTGTGAGGCCAGCTCTGCTGCTGCAGCAAAGTGTGTTTCTCCAGGCTAGAAATGAGGAAACTTGCTGGAGATGCTGAGCAGCCCAGGGAGCTAAAAATGAACCTCTGAGTAGCGTTTCCTCCCCTGCACATGTGCCTCAAAGGGAGCTTTGCGAGGCCCTGCTGGTGCGGCGCCAGCGAGTGTCCCGCCAGCTTCCCTCTCGCTCCTGCCAGCCCACGTACCCCCGGTTCATTGAGCGCTGCGCGTAGGAGGGCAGGAGCCGCACCTGAGCGCAACGCGCCGCGTGCCGGGGTGCGCCGGGCTGCGTGCCTGGAAGATCCCCGCCGCCGCGCTCGCCGGTGCTGCCATCGCGCAGCAGCTGCTGCGGAGGCAGCAGGGCAGATGCCTCGCATGTGCCGGGGCTCCCCAGAGCCCGCGATTCGCTTGCTGCCTCGCGTACGGCTCTGCATATCAATTTGCTCGCTCGGTATCAGCGCTCATCTGCCCGTGGATGTAGCCGGCGACTGAAAGGCACCTCGGTTCCCGGAGGGATGTGTGGGTGCGGGGGGTACCAACCTCCCGCTTGCAGCATCTCGGGATGCTGCTGCAGCGCCGGGTGGGCAGCGAGCGAGCGAGTCAGCAGCGAGCCGCTTTGGGCTCAGGAACACACGTGCTCGCGTGGGCGCTGTGTGCGGGAGAGACGCCCACGCGCGGTGACGAGCTGCCGAGGCTGGACGGGAACGTGCTGTGCAGGGGGTGGTGACGGCTCTCGGCAGCGCGGGGAGGGCGGGACGCAGCCGTGGAGCGGGAAGGCTGCGGCTGCTGCCGTGCAGCCCTGGCGCCCGCTTCCCTCTGGGCTTTGCCGCTGACTTGTCCGTTCTGGGGGACCATCAGCAAGGTGTGAGGCGCCCCTGCTGCGCTCTGCAGCTCCTGGCTGACATCCTTTGGCCGTGGTGATGGGGAAAAGGTTTGGGAATGCGTGTCCTGGCTTCCCTAATGTGCGCTGGAGCTGGGGCCTGGCCCTGGGGAGAAGCAGAGCCTCTTTCTGCTCGTGTCTGCAGCCTCGCTGTGTCCTGCTGCTCCGGGCTGCACTGTGTGATGGGGAATGCCCCAGAACACAGGGGGAAAGGGGAGCCAGGCCCATGGGGTGGGTGTGCTGGGGCCTCTTTGTCCCCAACCTGCCTGTCCCTTGTGTTCTCACCCCTGTGGGTGTGGGGAAGTCTCTGTGCTTCCTCAAAGCCCTCCCAGGTGACGAGAATTGTGATGAAGTGGTGAAGAAGCCGCTTTTGCTGCTTTTTTTTTTTTCTTTTCTCTTTACTCAGGGTCAATGTTTAAGGTTTTCCACTAAATCTAAATAGTGTTCTTTGAAAACCAAAGCATGACGTTTCCCTATTGATTGCTAAAATTGGAATCCTTCAGTCTCTTTGTTAATCTCAGCAGCTTGGTGCTGAGGAGAGGGCTCTGGAAAGTAAAGACAAGCTGCTCGAGGCACTCCAGCAAGAGGCCGAGCTGCTCTAGCGATCTGGCAGATGGACTTCAGCAAGGCCGAGTCTCGCGGAGTGAGAATGCAGGCTAGAACCGAGCTTGAAGGACCCCGAAGGCAAGTGCTATTGCTCCTGTGCTAGCCGCTTGGCTAGAACGATGCCCAAGCCTCCTAGGATGCATCTTGCCCGTGGAGCAGGAGAGTCCCCTGCCATGGAAACGGCGCGTGCCGTTTGTGCCGGGAATCCTGATGGGTGACCTGTGCTTACCAAGTGCCCGGGAGCAGGGCACGAGGAGGAGCGCGGACACCCGCAAGCCCTGGGTGTGGGAAGCGGCCAGGGCGCCCACGGGGGGCAGAAGCTGCTCCGTGCGGGGTGTGGGATCCCACCACGTGGGGGCACGGGGGGAGGCCGCGGGGTCCCCGTCGCGGCGCGGGGCTGGCGGGGCCGGGGC
>JAWLRI010000339.1:256565-268180 GCA_034781795.1 Crypturellus tataupa | reverse complement strand
GAGGCGCGAGGGCCCGGCCATCTGCCGCTGCCCGGGGCTGCAGGATGCGTGCGTTCGCGGCAGAAGAAGCATTTGTCGTGTTTGGGCGCGGGCACGGGCAGCTGCTGTGCGGAGCTGCAGCGAGGGAGCCATTTCCAGCGCGCAGGTGCCCTTGGGCCTGCGGTGCGGGCACGGGCGAAGCAGAAACGCGGTGCCGGGTGTGTGTGCAGCCCCAGGGAACCGGGAGGCTGGTGTTTCCCTCCCGTCACCGCTGTAACCGTTAGGGGCCGATTGTGCGGATCAGGAGCAAGTGTGTGGAGGCATCTTCACACCGCTCCTCTGGGCTCCCAGCCCTGCGGGAGCCTCTGGGAGACGTAGACAAGAGGCATCCCACCATGGGCACCCGTAGGTGCTTTGCACAGCCCCGTGTGTCCCGTTAGGTGCTCGCGGTCCCTGATGCGTGCTGCTGGCGAGAGCGGTGGCCTGTGAAGGTGGCCTTCACGCCTGGAGCCCGTGCAGCGATCCCTGCTCTGCCACCCTGCCTGCCAAGCGCGGGGCCGGGCTCGCGGCAGGTCCGGGAGGTGCTCGCGGGGCAGCTGGGCTGCGGTGACGCTGCCGCTAACTCGCGGCCTCTGCTTTCTCCGCAGCACACGCCGACGATGTTGGAACCAGCCTCTACTTTGTGAACGACTCTCTGCAGCAGGTGACCTTCTCCAGCACCGTGGGGGTGGTGATTCCCTGCCCGGCAGCAGGGTCACCCAGCGCCGTCCTTCGCTGGTACCTCGCCACAGGCGACGACATCTATGATGTGCCCCACATCCGGCATGTCCATGCCAACGGGACTTTGCAGCTCTACCCCTTCTCGCCATCAGCCTTCAATAGCTTTATCCACGACAACGACTATTTCTGCACCGCGGAGAACTCGGCAGGCAAAATCCGGAGCCCGAATATCCGTGTTAAAGCAGGTAGGAGCCTTCTGGGGGGGGTGTTGGCAGCTCTGGTCTTCCCCAGTCTCCTGTCTAGCCTCCTCGGTGCTCTCTGCTCGGCCCTGTGTCCACCTGGCACGTCTGACATGCGCTGTAATCCTGCAGGCTGATAGCGTTCTGGCACGGGGACAGCAGCGCTCCTGTGTGACAGAAGGCGCTGGTGTGTTGTGCATCGAGGAGAGGACCCAGGAGCCCCGCCGCTAGCTGCGTGGCCTTGGGCAAGGTGATTCGCCACCCTTCTGCCCCTCACCTGCGTGGAGCAGTGAGGCTGGAGAGCTGCCCATTTGCAAGGGGCTGCTCTGGAAGGAGCAGCACTCGGAAGGGGAGCTGGTGAGGGGCTCAACTGGGGCTCTGGGTGTACCGGGATCATCGGCTGCATGGGCAGGCAGCAAGCGCGAGGGCAGGGTGCTGGGTGAACAGGAGGTGGATGGGCTGCCAGCATGTATGTGCAGCGCAGCATCCCAGTCATGCTGTAATTTGGGCTCTGGGCTGGCCGGGAGAGACTGTGGAATTAAACTAGCAAGGAGGAGAAGGGTCACTTTGCCCCCAGGTAGCCTGATGGCCGTGGTGCGGCCGCAGCCTTGGAGCAAGGTAGGTGTTTACGTAGCTGTGTGCAGATCTGGGTCATGTCTGCTCTTAGCCGAATGGTGGCCCATACCCGTGTCCCACCCCCCTCCTAAAACCTGTCTCTTCCCACTGCGGCCTCCAGCCCAAGCACAGCGAGGCTGCTTAGGCAGAAGAAAGGAAGAATATGCAAAAGGGCTGGTTTCAAAAGTCATTGTAGTGAATAATTGACCAGGCCGAGCAGGGCTAATAGCCCAGGAATGGCTTCATTATGTAACCTATTAAAAGTGGGGCTAGCAGAGGGAACATGACAGGAGTGACTACAGGGTTTGCTTGCTTGTTTTTTGTTTTTGTTTTTTTTATGTAATGCCTTGTACTGCAGAGTAAATGGGCATTAACCCCACTGCCCAGAGTGAATTATTTACCGGCGTTATCGGGTTACCTATAAACCGCAGCCCAGCCGGGAGGCAGGGGTGTGTTGGTGCGGCTGTGCAGCAGGCAGCTCGTGTGCCCGGTGCGGAGCTCCTTCAGGAGGTGGCCGTGCCCCTGGCGCAGGGAGGACAGCCCTGGACTTGCCTGAGGATGCTCTGCAGACCGGCCCCAGGCTAGGGCATGGATGCAGAGCCTCGCATGGGCATCATGGTCCCCACTGGCCTTTAAAGCCTGTGAATAAACCTCCCGCTCCCTGTGATTAAGGAGGCTTTTGCTGGCTAATCTGCTTTGGCTCCGCAGTCCCCTTGAGCTGTGGGCTGCTCCCATACCCTTGCGTCCTGTCCACCCCCCCTGGCACGGGGAGTTTGCTGGGACTGGGACGGCACACACTGCACCCTGTGCTGCAGAGCTCGGGGTCCAGCGGATGTGCTGGATAAATCATCAGTGAGCCCAGGGCCCCTCCGAACCCTCTTGCTGCCCTGCACACGCAGCGGGACCTCCCGTGTCAGCTGGCACGCGGTGCCACGGGCGCTTGGAGCGCAGAGAGGGTGGAGGAGCTGCCAGGGAGCGGCTGAGCTGGAGCAGCTCCTGCAGCTGCCCCCATTTATTGCTTTATGGGTGTCGGTGTCTCCCTCGGCAGCCGGCTGGTGTGCGCAGCCAGCCAGGGGCACCAGGCTGCAAGCACCATCGTCCTCCTGCCGCTTGCTCGTATGTATGGTGCAGAACATACCCCACCTCTAGGTGTTTTCTCTGCTGGAAAGCAGCCCCTTCCTCCTGGGACTGTAAAACTTTTGGAGTTTGCTCTTGGTTTGAGCTGCTTTTGTTCTCCTTGGGGGTATTGTTAAGTGACTAAGCAAGCACGTGTGTGTAATAGGAGCACCTGTGCATCATTACCAAGAGGTGTGAGTGTCTGAGGGCTGGGCATGCAGAGAGGTGAGCTCCCAGCTCGGAGTCTCCTTGTGGGGTCCTCTGCTCCCTCAGTGCTTCTCCTTGGGCTCATGAGGGTGTCACTTGTGTCAGGTTTCCCCTCAGGTCTCTCCCCACTGCGTTTTCAGCCTACGTCCTCCGGTGCGAGGAGGACCTTCAGGGCAGGAGGATGTTTGAGCCCCTGGATGTTCTTGGAGGCTGCACTGGAGACTGGGAGCTGCGAACCTCTGCCTTAGCAGCCCTAGATAACAACCCCTCAGCCTTGCACCCTGCCTGGGCTGTGGCAGGGCAGAGCAGGGACCCGGCTGGCACAGGCTAGGCTGAGCTCAGCACCTGGGGGTCCTGGGATGGGAACGTGTCCTGCAGCTTTCCTCAGCCCCCCATGTCCTGGCTAGAGCCAGCCAAGTGCTTTGGATGGAAGTTGTTTGTTTCCTGGTGGGTTCTGTTTGGGAAATGTGGTGTCAAAGCAAAGGGAGGTTGTTTTTCTTCCAGCACTGTCACGCTACCAACCATCTGCTCTCCTCTCTAGTCTTCAGGGAACCGTACACCGTTCGGGTGGAGGACCAAAGGTCGATGCGTGGAAACGTGGCTGTCTTCAAGTGCCTCATCCCCTCATCAGTGCAGGAATACGTTAGCGTCGTGTCCTGGGAGAAAGACACCGTTTCTATCGTCCCAGGTAAGAGAGGAGCCGCGGGCCTCTTGGCAAATCCGACCTGTGTCGCTGTGGGTGAAACTCTGTGCCACCCCGCAGCGGGTTTTAGTGATGAGTGTCCTGGGCTTGGGACGGGGATGCCCGTGCGGTGCGAGCGGGAGCGCTGCGCTCGTGGCGTGATCAGCAAGTGTCCTGCATCCTGCTCTGTCCTCCAGGCTGGCCTGGGTGCGTGCGTGACACTTGGGTTTAGGCGGTGGGAAGAAGCTCTATGCTCTGTCCCTTCCTTCTGCGGCTGGACCCGTTTTCACTGTGATGCAAAAGTTTTCACAACTGTTGCAGCCGTGAGGGGAGGGACTCGGTAAAAATGTCCTCAAGGGCCACATCCCTGTGTGGGCACCTGGGTCTCCTATGTTTGCGCAGTGCCGCTGTGATCTGCTTGCACTGGTCTGCCTTAGTGCTGAGGTTGCGGTGCTTTGCTCCGTGTGATGGTTGGCAGTGCATGTCCCCGTGCGGGGACTCGGCGGTTCTGCTTGTCCCCTGGTGTAGAGCTGGGCACGATGCTGCGAGCAGAGGCCGGTGTGCGGCTGGGCAGGGCTGGCTGCATCCGTCCCTCTCCGTGGACCGGCGTGACCTCGCTTCCCTCCTCGGAGACTGTATTGATGGCAGCGCTGCCCGCCCTGCGCAGCCTGTGTAAGCTAGTAGTCAGGCGATCGATGCTGCTCTCCCCGGGGGATCCAGAAAGAATTAAAGGATTCAGCCCCAAGCGGATGCTGCGTGTGCAGTGTTTGCTCACAGGTCAGTAAGTCCTGGTGGCCCTGGGGCTCTCGGTGTGGCCGTGGGGCGAGCGGCGCAGCCGGGTGCATGCCGGCCGCCCCAGCGCGGTGCTGAGCACGCCGCAAGGGCGATCTGCTTTAATCGCTCTGCGAGGGACGGCTCTTCCTAAGGAGCTTATGGTGCAAAGGGCTTCACCTGGAGGGCGCCCGAGGGGCAAGTAACTGGTGCCTTTACCAATGGAGCGGGTGGGCTGGGGACCCTTGTGACAGGCAGGGCCTTTCTGGCACTGGCACGGGTCCCACTGCAGCTTGAAGCCCCGGGGTCGTGAGGCAGCTTCTCTGCTCAGTCGGACTGTGGTTTATGGTGCCCTTCCTCCGGGCGCTGACCCACTTCTGCCAGGCCTGGGTGAAATATGGTATTAACCCGCGCGCCCCAGGAGAGGGCTTGGGCTGACAGAGTTGCGATGCGCAGGAGCTGGTTCTGCTCTGCAGCGGCCTCCTGCCCATGGAAGGAGGTGTTTCTCCTGCAAATGGCCACCTTGGATACGGTGGGAAGTTTCCCGATATTTTTGGATGTTTTGAAATGCTGCAGTCCTGCCCATTCTGTTTTAGTAGGTGTCAAATCCCTGGGTCTGCCTTGGAGAGCTGTTTCCAAGCTGCTGCGTGCTGGTCCCAGGGAGGCTTTTTGTGCTGTGCTAACTCGTAGCGCTCCCTCTAAACCTGGCGGCTGCTCCCAAGGGAGCCCCCAAACCTCATGTGCGTCAGAGTCGGCTCCAGAGCGGACGCGTCCTGTGCCAGTGTGTGCTATGGGCACAGCTCGTGTGCCAGTACCTGCTGTCAGCACCTGTAGTGTTTGCTTGCTAAAACTGCCCCCTCGGCCCCCGGGTGTCCTGCACGTGCTGGCCAGGCTGTGCTGTGGTTCCTTTTCTGCAGAGCAGGGCACAGAGAAGCTTTCCTGGGGCCTGGGGAGGTGCCACGGAGCCCTGGGCTGCCTGAGGAGCACAGATCCCGGGGGGCAGACACGGGGTAGTTCTGTGCCATGTTGTGCCCCGCTTTGGGGACAAGTGTGTGTCCTAATGCTGCTCTGAGACGGATTTCCCACTCACCTCGGGCACCTCTTGCACTGCGATGCTCTTGCTCCCGCTCTGCGTGCTGCAGCAATGCAGCCGTCGTGGTTGCATCGGGCCTCGTTAGCAGAGCGAGGTGGCTGCTCCAGCCACCACGCGAGTGAACCGAGTACCCGGGCGCTTGCATGATCTTAACCTCCACTGGTTCTCCAGTTTGCTGTTGCAGTAGGGTTTTTAATATGATGATTTAATTAGAGTGGAACGATTTTAACATTCTAAAGCAATAATTACCCTAAAGACAGAACATATAAATTGTGTTACAGTGCAGAGTCAACACAAGCAAACATGTTTTGCTGTTGGATTACAAATATAGTATCTGCCTGAAGCTTATTTTTTTTTTACTTGCTCTTGTGTTAGAACTAAAGCTGGCTTTGCTGTTGCCAAAAACATGGTCCCTTCTCGACCTCTGCTGAACTTTTGATTCTGTCCTGGTAGTCGGCAAGGAAAACAAGGCGCGAAGGAGGGGCTCCCTGCTGCTCTCAGTGAATGGCACGAATTTTGAGGGAAGCTGAGATGTGATACTGAGGCCTAATAGCTCTTTCTGTCTAAAAACGCTTTGTGAATTGCAAGATCAAGTGGTTGTACAGATACAGCACCGCACTGCTCTGCCGCTGTCATCCGACAAAAAGGAAAGGTCTGTGGAAGCGCTGCAGCTTTTTCAGAAGTAAATCTAAGCTATATTTGAGGCTGCCTGCATAACCTCAATTAGAGGACCCAATTCACTGTTTTCTTTTCCCATTTTTTCTAGTGCTTAGCGCTAATGGACTGCGTCTTCCTGCTCGGCCTCAGCGCACCAGGGGATAAAGGCTCCTAATTCTTAGGACTGTTCCCAAGCTGTCGTGCACTCCACTCTGTGCTAGACGGCTGCTTTTAACTGGATGTGTTTCCAGGAAGTATTTGCTTCCCCTCTAGCTCCTCTCGTCCTTCTGGCAGGGGTGCGCTTGCCGCTCCTGTAGCTGGGAATGGAGGAAGGGATGTCCCTCCTCGGCACGGAGGAGCCGCTGTGCTCTCGCCTGCGTCTCCCTGGGTGCTTAGGGGGCTGCTGGAGGGGCTTTATGGGGTCCTTCTTGGGTGTAATAGGGGTGAAAGAGGTAGGAGCTGCCGCCTCTGTGCTGCCCCACGCTGCTGGCTTGTTGCCGAGCCTTGTCTTGGGTCTTTGGTGCCCTGTCGGTGACAGGATGGGTGACAGGCTGCTTGGATGGGAGCTGCTGGTGGCCCCAGGCTGAGCTCTCCTACCTGGTGCAGAATGGAAGCATCAAGGTTTTTCCTGTCTCCTTGTTCAGCATCGTTGCGGGCAGAGCCGTGGGCCTCGTGCAGGTCGCTGCTCCCCTTGGCAGCCCAGCTCAGGGCTGCCTCCTCCTTCCTTGCTTGCACCGAGCTCTGTGGAGCAGCTCCTCGCAGGAGCACCCGCCAGGCCTGTTTCGGAAGGGACATAAAGCAGCGGCAGCCGCGTGCTTTGCGCCGTCTCGTGCCGCTGCGCTGGGGGGGTTTGGTGGAGCATTGCATTATTTGGTTAACTTGGCAACACTGTAACTTACCCTGAAATCAAAGATAAATCCTTTATGGAAGGTTGTCCTGCATATAAAGCATCATTAGTGTAGCTCATTTTTGTTTAATGCCTACCTAACTGTGCTGCAGTCTAAAAATGTGTGTTTAGTGAAGTCAAGGGTTGCGGAGAAATTATAGGGTTTTCAAAAACCCATTTGCTTTGCTGGTGCTCGCATCGGAATCAATCTTGCCTTTAGTTCTCAGCCTCGTAGCAAACATGCAGCACCGCTCGCAGGAGCTGGCGTTTAATGTAGGCTGCTGCTTATTCAGAAGAAAGCAGCCACGCTCACAAAATTGTGGCCTGTGCGTAAGATTGCGCTTCGCACCAGGGCTGTGATTTTGAGCTCTGTTGTTGATGAATCGTAATATTTTTGGGGGGGGGGAGATGCGGGAGGAGGGCGGCAGCTGGATGCAGTGTCCTACTGCTCCCTCCCCTTCTCCATGGAAAGGGAGAAGCTCCTTCCACAAACAGCTTTGCGAGCTCGAGATGGTAAACAGCCTTTTAAAAACAGTCTCCGGGCTAGATAATGTGGGGAGTCTGGGAAGCAAAGGCGGGATTTTGATTTGCACTGGAAGGAGTAGCTGGCATATGCGACTGAAGCTGCTTTGGAGTCGCTGTGCTCCAGTTATTGTGACACAGAAATGGAAATGTTGCTGGCAGAGCGGTGCCGCCTCTATAGGTGTTGCAGCGCGTGAACCTGGATCGTGGCGGTCCCAGGGCACGCGGAATCCGGCGCGCGGCGCCGGCACGACGGGGTCGTGGGTGTCCTGGCACTGCGCGCCGGTGCCTGTGCGTGTCCCTTGAGGTGGTTCGGTCAGCAGCACCGCGGGCCCTGTCTCTGGAAACCAAACTTTGAGCTTGCCAAAGGATGCAAGTGAAAACAGTTCAGTCCTGCTGCAATTTGAGTCTCACTGCTCTGCATGTTCTTGACCGGACTTTACCTTTTAGTAATTTAGAAAACATCTAATCTACCTGTGCTTGGTCAGACTCAGACTTAGCTTGATCTTAATCCTTTCTGCCCTGTCTCCTACAGTGTCCACGTCTGTGTTTTGGGGAGTCTTTACCTCATTTTGGCAGCTGTTTAGTGATGAAGGAAGTAAATCATGAGCTTTCTCGTGTGTTTCTTATGCCAACACATGAGTTGGCATGTGTGTTCACCCCAAAGGTGCCTGCTTTGCTCCTCTCTCCCCCTTGCTTTGGAAACTTTCTCTCCAAGTATTGCAAGCAAGTGTAACTACATGTAAATTCCATTTTAATATGTCTCAAAATGTAATGAGTCTAGAGACGCAGCGTGAGGCTACTGAAAATTAAAACCACCGCTCGTATTTATGGGCGTAGTGCTGCCTCAGCAGGTCCCTGTACGTGGTGAGGGAAGCGGGCGCTGTTGCCTGTCCCCGGTGTGCGCAGACGCGGGTGCCGCAGTGGCCTGTGCAGGGGAGCCCTGTGCGGCTCTCAAGGCCGGCGACCTCGTGTCCCTGCGGTGTCCTGGCCATGGCTGGGACGGAGCGAGCGCTGTGAGCGAGAGGCAGCCCCGTGCGCGTGCCCATCTGCACGGCGGAGGCTTGGGATGGGAGATGCGTTACTGAGGGTGTTCAGGGGCTCTTAGTGCTCGTGCTTAGAGTCTGGCATCACTGTGGTGGCCCCTCGGTGGCCGCGGGCAGCCCGCGGCGCTGAGCGTGCCAAGCACGCGCCGTGCACCGCTCCGTATCCAGCTGTGTGCGCCGGGCACGCGGCCGCGGGCAAGGGGAAGGAGCGAGTGGCCTTTTCACTTGCGCTTTGTGGCTTCTCGTGGGACGGGCGCTGTGACGCGGTGTCAGCGAGCGCCATCCTGCCCTCCCTGCCTGCAGAGCCTCTTCCACTGACAGCCCCGGCCGCCGCGGAGGGGTCCGGCCTCCCTGCCAGCCCTCGCCACCCGCTCGGGCTGCGACATGTGCCCAGACCTGTTAGAGGGAAGGAGCTCTAGGCGTTCTTCTCACCAAGTGGGGTGAGATTCTGTCTGAAATCATTTCATCCTTCCCCAGAGACTTGGCGTGAATTTTATCTAATCGCCATGGCAACAGATAAAAAAAGGTGTGAGCACATCTCCTTTTGCTGTGATAATTCAGATTTATATATTCAGATCAGATTGGAGTTAGAGATTTTTAAAAGGCGCAGATGCAGCAGAAGGTGTGACTGCAAATAATGTGGCGAGAACGTTTGATCCTGCCCTTTAAGAGGGGAGAGCGCCTTCCTGCAGTTTTTTTGGAATATAATTATTCCATCAAATCCATTTTAACAAGGACTCATTACAGCCCTGATAATGCAGAGTCACGTTGGAGACAATCTCGCTCGCGTGCGCGCGCACCAGAGAGGGACTAAAACAAGTAAATAAAATGCACGGGGAGAGCGAGGCGCGGGAGCGCCGTCCGCTCCAGATGCGCCGTGACCAGCAGCCCGTGTCCCGCAGGTCAGGCGGCCCTTAATTGAGATGTAATTGCCACGGCCCGAGCGCGGCTGTCAGGTGTGCGTCCCCCTGCCACATGCTCCTGTGCTGCGGGGTCCCTCACGAGCCCTGCTTGCAGGATGCCGCTTCAGAGACGCTGGAACGGGCTCCTTGGACAGGCAAGGCTGTTGAGAAACCCCTTCGGGTCTTGTGCGACAAAATGCTCGTGATTAAAGGTCAGGAGAGCTGCGGGTTTCTGGAGGTTGCTTTCCCGGGCACAGCTCTGGTTATTTCCCCTGGATTTCAGGTTATCTCCATGCCGTGTAAGGCGCTCACCTGGCTCCCAGCCCTGCGGGTGATGGAGCGCTAGCCCAGTGTGACATGACAAGCGCCAGGATGTGAAATACAGCTGAGCATCCCGTCTTGGAGCAGCCATCTCCACGGGCGCCTGCAGGTGTAAATCTTTTGCCACCTGAGGAATAGCTGTGCTGCGGGGAATGGACAAATGGAGCAGGGAGCGGGGGCCGATGGCTGTGGGTTTGGAGCACGTGCAGGAGGCGGGTGGGCTGTAAATCCCTGCCTGACACCTTGCCCCAAACCCAGCCAGGGATGTTTCGTGTTTCGTGCTGCTGGCCCTGCATCTGCCCCCGCTGCTGCTGGTTTAGCACGGGCTTCCAGGAGGCAGAGAGGTGAGAGGAGCGAGTGCAGGGGGCTTTGCTGGCACACGATCACAGGTCCTGCTGTAGTAGGTGGCGTGCAAATCGGGACATGGGCAATCCCACTCATCTTGCAGCCCAAGAGGTGAAGGGCAGATGAGGTCAGGGAGTGATGAGGAGGAGGAAGGCTGCTACAGAGCGTCCCCGAGATGCGCGACACGGGCTCCGTGTCCCCGGGTGCCTCCGCACGCCGGTGCAGACGTTGTTCTGGCCATACTCTGAATTGCAAATCCTGGTTCTGCAGGAGCCCGCGCAGCGGTTGGGGTCAGCGCAGAGTGTTGTGGAGCAGCACTCTGGTGGCGCACGGGGAAAGGGAGCTGCTGGGCTCGTTGACCTTGTGCGCTGCCGCCTGCCCTTGGCCTTCCGGAGGCCGTGGGAGCTGGGAGACTCGCTCTGCGCCTGCGTATCCCTGCGAGGGGCTTCCCTGGCCAGAGCCAGCCCCGAGCACGACGGAGGGTCCTGCTGGCAGCAGCGTGAGCCGTGTGATGGGACCGGGCGCTGTGTGTGCTGCTGGGACCTTGCTGAGCTTGTAGCCTGCATATGTGGCATCAGGGCATGCTGATCTCTGCTAAAGGACCCGGGCCCTGGTCCTGACTGTTCAGAGGGTGTTTGCCAAGTCGTCGTGCTTCCTTCTGTGCTTTCTGTGTCCTCCTGCTCAGGGAGGGCTGGAATCGTCAAGGTGTGAATCTCTTGAAGGTCCTGGATGGCCTCAGGTGAGGATGTGATGGCAGCTCCATGGCCAGGGACCATCTCTCTGTGTTTGTGGAGCGGTAGTTGCACCCTTGCAACAGTCTTGCTGGCAAGACTGGGGGATAAGGGGGTAAAATGGAGTAGAACAGGCAACTGTAGCCCGAGCCCAGGCCCTGTCCCAGTTTTGCTTTGGCTGAGGGAGCCTTGCAAAGCCCCCCTGCACCTGGACCTTTCTGCAGAGCTCTGAAAAGGCTGCTGCAGTGTGATGGGCCCAGGAGCCACAGAAATAGCTCATTGAAAGTGCCCGTGCCAGCTCTGATGAGTGTTGGAGGGGAGAGGAGAGGGTTTGCCTCCCCAGCTGCTTGCTGCCATGTTCAGAGCCTTCGCTCTGCCCGTTTCCCTCTTCTTCCTTTTCTACCTTGTTTTTAATTGTCACCTAATGGAGCCCAGATGGTGCTGGCTGCTGCCCTGCCGCTCCGGGGTGTCCGCGCGGAGCTGTGCCGGCCGAGGCAGCGCGGCAGGGATGGCTACGGGAAAGCCCCATGTGACACTTATGGGTCACACCTTATGGGTTTCCAAGGATTTCTGTGAGCCCTGGGGGCCTTGTGCCGGACTGGGGATTGGACACCAAGGGATGCGGAGGGAGCGCACGCAGGTGTCACAGGGCTGCTGCGTGCTGCCGTCTCGGCGCTGTGCGCCAGGCCCACGCGACGCGTGGCCGGGCACGGAGCGTGGCCGGGCAGCTGGGAGAGGGCAGGAAGGCTCCGGCTCACCAGGAGGAGTCCCGGGACCGGCCGC
>JAWLRI010000339.1:239281-256465 GCA_034781795.1 Crypturellus tataupa | reverse complement strand
CGCGGTGCCGGCGCGGGCGCTGCCCCCTCCTCCGCGCACAGCCGCGCAGATGCGGCAACAATCACGGTCATTATTCCTGCCGTGGTGACAGTGGCAGAGATGCCAGCTTCCGCGCACAGGCTCGGCTTTATTTCATCTCCTCTGTTTTTCAAAGCCTCTTTCATTTTGTATGAGGAGACAGATGTGAAGGGCTGCAGGCTGATAAATTCTGCAGCCTTATGAAAAGAGAGGGTGGGTTTTTGTTGTGGTTGCTTTTCTGCCTCCCCCCAGCCCCTTTGCAGGGAGCAGCAGCGTTCCCGCTGCAGGGATGCTCCCGCTCCCGGAGCTGCTCCCTGCGCTGGGGGTCCCAGGGCTGGGGGACCATCCCGACTGCATTTCCTGGGGTGCTGCCCAGATCCCCATAGCAGGCGCCTTGTTGCCCGGGAGCTGTGTGAGGAGCTGCCCTGGTGCTGGAGGGCAGTGCTACCCGTACGCGCACCTCGATGTACTGGGGTTATCGGTCCCGGTCCCTTGCGGCCACCGCGCGGGGCCTGGGAGGGTCCTGGTGCGGCCTCGCTCCCCTCTCCTGCGCCGCTGACGATATTTCTGGTTTAAAAATAAATTGCTCCGTCTTTAATTGCGGTTTAAATAACTGCTTCATTTTTATTTAAATGTGGCTCTGTAAGGCTTGGAGAACAATTAGGAGAAAATACAGGGCATTGCTCTGGTGCATGTGTTCAAGCATATAATTAATTTTTTTTATTATACTGATGTTTGCCGAATCTGGAAAAAGATCTTATTGTTCCCCTTGATTTAGTCACGCACCAGATCTACAAATACACGAGCCATTTCAGGGCTCCATTTCGTGTGCCAGGCAGCCGGGCGCTCGCCTGCCCGCCGCGCTGGGCTGCCCCTCGCCCTCGTCTCTGCCCTCGTGCTCGGCGCCGTCGTGCAGGAGCTCGCGGGCTGCGCTCTGCCCAGGGCGCCGCGGGATGGACCTCGCTCCTGCCCGCGGGGCCGTCTTGCTGCTGGGGTAACATCCTACCCCTTTCCCAGGCACTGGGTGCCCCGCGGGCTCGGGGGCTGCCGGGGCACGTGGAGCCCGCGAGGCCGCTGCACCGGGGCGAGCTCTTGCGCGCCTTGTTGATGAATGGCATTAAAAGGCTAATAAATGGCTGGGGATGTCGGGCACAATCTTTGAAAGGCTCTAAATGACCCAGGGACCTTTTCCACAAGTGAGCTGCCCATTCAGCAGTATAAATCTCATTCAGAGTCGATAGGGATTAGGCTCCTAAGTGCCTGACATAGCTAAAGTGCTTCTGAGAACGTGCCTTGTTAGAGGGAAGCCCTATGCGGTCTGCAGGGCTATAAGCTTATCAGTCAGAGGTGCTCTGCGTGGTGACAGCAGCCGCTTGCGGTAAACACGCCGCTGCCCTTTTGGACTCCTGACAGTTTTTTAACCATTTATTAAAGCAGCCCCATGCTCCTCTGTGAAATGAAATCTGTAGTGAGCGTGGCATAGATTTTTCACAGATGGCAGCACTGCCAAGAGCGGCATTCAAGAAAACATTCATCAAAAACATTCATTCCTTTCAAAAAGAAATTGACGTTTATAGAGTAGACAAATTTGGAACTCATTTGCTTTGCCTTTCAGTTTCTGGATTTTTGGAGGTCATGTTTTCCTGCGCCTCCCAGGGCTAGGAAGCGAGGTTATTTTTAACCGAAAACTGAGATTCCCTTGTAAGTGCCTGGCAGGGAGGATGGGGATTCGGTCCTGGATGGTGCGGGGTGGGGGACCCGTAGCTCTGTGTCTCTCCTCGGTTTCAGGCCGGGGATGCTCGTCCTGGGGCTGCTGTGCCCCTAGCCAAGGCGCGTCCCGTGCGCCCTGTCCCCGTCCGCTCGCTGCGCTCCGTGCCCGTCCCCGCAGAGCCGGGCTCGGCCGCGGCCCCGGCAGGCGCCGGGCGCTGTAGTCCGGCCGCTCTCAGGCAGAGGGCTCCCGCACGCTGCGCTGCCCACAGCGAGCGGGGCCGTGGCCGGCACCCCCATGGGACCTGGAGCCGACCTGGCGCTGCGCTCGGAAGGAATCTGCAGCTTCGTACGAGGGCGCCGTGTGTTGGCCGCTCGCCTCCATCTCCTCTGGAGGCTGCCCCGTGCTGCCTTGCGGCCTCGCCGTTTTCTCCTGAGTAGTACCTTTTATTTCCGAGTGCTTCATATTCCCTTCGGAGCTCCCTCGCCTGCCCTGGCTCCTTCCCCCGAAGGCGGCTCTGCAGCCGCATAGCTTGGCTGGGCTGTGCCTGCTGCTCGCGTGCCACGCGTGGCAAACGCCGCGCGCGCGTGCGTCTCCACGTGTGCCGTGTCCACGCGTGCCCATGTAGAGGGTGCTGGCGCTTGCGCCCTGGCTGCTGCAGGGCTCTGGGTGCTGGTTCTTGCTCGGACCCGGGCTGGCTGCTCGTCGCCTCTCTGCCGGCAAACCAAACCTCACTTGCGTCTTGGAGGAACGTGGTGCTGCAGGCAATGAAAACCTGTGACACCGCTGGAAATTGCATGTTGGGTGTCGTTTGATGTCCATTTGCCTTGGATCTCTTGCATTTAGTTTGCATTGTTATGCTATGAACTTAATGGCCTCGTGTACTAAACAGGTGCCTGTAACCGTGCTTTGTGCAGTGCTGCTGCTACTCCAGTGCTTCCCGAGCAGTGAGGAGTGTTACCGCTCCAGGTTTGTTTTCTGCATTTGAGCATATTCTCTTGCAGGAAGATGCAAGTATGTAATTCGTTGTGTGTGTGTTCAAGAAATTGCCATGCACATTTCTTGTTTGTGCCCTGACTCGACGAGCGCCAAGATGGGGGGAAGCAGAGGAGGCTGTTTCAGAGCTGCAAGGTGCAGTTAGTGCCCTCGCCGAGCCCTGTTTGGGTCTCCGTGTTTTGGGGCGCTCGCTGCTTGCTTCTCCCGGGAAGCTGCCTCTGGGCACGCGTCCGCGCTCAGCAGCTACCGGAGCTCTGCCGCCGCGCGACCCATCCATCAGGCGTCCTGGCAAGCCCCGTTGTTTAAACAAGAGCTATGGCCACGGCACGCAATATATGTACAACACGTGCGGAGGGTGTCAAGCATTAACTTTGTAATCATCCCTGATCTCTCTTGGCAGGACTCTGCCGTAGCGCGTCGTGTTGTCGCGGGCGATTACGCGTGAGTTATAGCTACCTGCGGCCTGGCGACTGCGCGGGGCGATGGCAGCCGCGCGGGCTCCGGGCCAGGGCGCTAGCAGGAGCCTCCCCTGTTGCCTCGACTGCTCCTGAGGGACGCTCGGGAGGGATATTTGCCTCCACACCACAACTTTAGTCCAGAGATACCGGGTCTGAGCTAATGCCCTCCTCCCACCCCGGCAAGAGCATCCTGCAGGGCCAATTTCCTGAGAAACGTGAATGCCCGAGTTTCCACTGTGTTTATGTACCTGTATACACACGCGATCCGTGAAACAAAGAAGTTAAAAGTGATGAATTGTGGCTAATGCTGCTGTGCGATGGAGATAAGACCTTAATTGTTTGTTTGGGCAGCTTAAGTCAACACCCAAATCCTGATGGAAAATAAAGCAATAATTTAGGCCTGTTTGTGTGGGTCTCGTGGGCCGTTTGACCAAGCATGAATGGGTATCATTGGCTAGTGTGTTTTTGGTGTTCATGCATGGGTAAAGGAAGTCGTTTTGGTGTTGCACTTTCTGTGCTACCTCGGAGCTTGCTGCTGAGAGCTTCTCTGTAACGCAGACCGCAGCAGGGTGCAAGTTGCGTGGAGCAGAGAGCTGGAATCGCTTCCCTTTGCCCTGCTTGATTGTTCCTCCTGCTCCGCTGCCTTGTGCCCAGCGCGCGCTCCTTCTTGGAGCATCCCTGAGCTGAGCGAGCACAGGGCGACTATTGCGCTGCTCGAGGGTATCTGTGCTGAAAGGAGAGGCTGCGGCCCTGGCAGGTTCTTGCTGAGTTCTTGCAGGTGATCCTGGCTACGGCAGCTTCTGAAGGCGGCGCTGGACTGTGTTCTCCAGCCTCCCTTTGCAAGGGCACTTTGTGATGCTGCTGCTCCCTGTGCGGTTGTTCAGCTCTGCATCCTTTCTTCTTCCCAAAGATACAGATTCAGCAGCTCCTGCTTGTTAGCCACGTAGCTATTTTCCCACTGGTACACGCTGCAACGAACCCGATTTTGCTGAAATCTGGAAAACGCAGAGCGGGCCGTGCTGGGGAGATGTTCCTCTTGATCCAGGCTTTTACTGCTGGCCTTTGGAAGAGGGGTGTGTTAGCGGAGGAGGCAGCCTGCTGAACGCAAGGGTCAAAAAGTGCATCCATGGTGGATCCAGGCTGGCAGGGATGTAGTCCGAGGAAAGCTCTTGCATCCTGCGCTAGCAACGTGTATGTATATTGCAGTGTAAGGGGAAAAAATGCACATGTTATCAAACGATGCACTTTTTTATCTTCTTTATGGCTTATAATGCTGTGGCTGGTTTTTTAAACCCACTAAGAGCATAAGCATTAAAGCAATTTTCCAGAGTAATATAGCAAGAGGTCTACAGAAGCTCGGCAACATTTGATAATAGTTGCCATCTTCGGCTGAAGATAATGATGTTAACAAATGTAATGGGAGTAATGAGTGGAGATTCAAAAAGCAGCTTTTGTTTAATTTTTTTGTAATGCAAATGAGTTTGGGAATGAAGGAGGAGAGCAGAAAATAATGAAAACTTCATCTGAAATGAGTCTTAGTCCTTGCAGCCAACTGCTGGGGTGGCAGGGCAGGGACGTGGGGGAGTCAGGCTCTGTCTGGGGGCTGCACAAGGAAGCGCTGCGGAACGACACCAGCCGCCGAGGGAAACGTCTCCTCCTGTGAGGAGGGAGGCTGCGAGTCCTTGGCTCTGCGATTCCGCAGCACCTTCCTGTTTGGAGCGATGCGGGCCCAAGTCGGCCTTCTGACAGCCCCGCGACTCCCGCTCCCTGTCAGGAGGAGCAAATTTGCTTTATTTAGATTGACTCCCAGCCAAAGTGATAGGTATGAGGTTGGCAAATAAGCATCCTTGTGATGAGGGCTGGCACTTAAGCATGTGCAGGAAATTCAGGTCTGTCAGTTTGTGTCAGCTCGCCTCGTACGGAGCGTTTAATCTCGTAACCTTTGGCCAAGAAATGCATTAAGAGATCTGCAGAAAGGAGAGCTCGAGACGGGAGCATGCTGGTGCCTGCTCCTTACCTCTTAATCTGCCCACGAAGTGATGGGGAGAGGGCAGGGGGAGGAAGGCCAGGGAAAAGCTGTAGGAAATGGAGCTCGGAGGAATTGGAGGGGCCAAATGACGCCTCTGCCTTCTATCAGGGCTGTCTCAAGCTGGTTCAACGGTGTCCGCGGCTCTCGATGCCCCTTTGGAAGGGCACCGCGGGGCTGTACCAGCAGCGAGCGGATGGCGACGCACTCGTCCTTGGGCACGGCGAGCCCTGCCCGCTTGCTGTGCATAGGGTGCCCATCACGAGCACAGGGGTGCCAGCGCGCAGGGATCCCCTTTTCTAGCAGCTCTGTAGGCAGCAGGAGCACCCAAGGGAACCAGAGCCTCTAGCCGCACTGTGGTTCCAAACGTGCCCTTTTTTACCATAAATCCCTGAACATGCAAGTTTTCTCCTGGGGTTCTGGGTGCAATAGAGCGGTGCAGCCTCTGCTCACGCCTCACAGGGAGGATGGAGCAATGCGGCTCCAGGCTCAATGCGACACCTTGAAGGAGCAGGCCATGCTGTAAACCCGAGATGCCTTCGTGTTCTTGTCCCCTACTCTATTCTTTTTCATTTTTTTGGAAGGATGAAGATGTGAGTTATAGCATCTGGCTCTGCGATTTACAGCTTTTAATTAATCTGAAATTTCAGCATAGCTTTTTATGATAAGCAGGGGCATCTCTGCAAGCTGGGAAGGAGCCTTAACGAGGATCCAAGATGGATCGGGAGGATGAAATATCAGGGCCATAAACAGGCCATATAAAGCAGAGATGCAAAATAAAAAAAATGCCCAGGACATCAAAGCGATGATCTATAAATGAGATCTCACGTTGGAGCTCTTCCCTGTTCCAGCAAGAGATGCCCTTACCTGTGGGCAGCTGTCGGAATAGACTGTCAGATTCGGTCAGATTGTAATAGATTCTATTTTTTAATAGATTTGGTCAGGTTCTGCTGCTGATTGCAATAAAACAGTCTTTCGCTTCTGCTACCCCTGAATTGCTGCTAATCCGCTCTGCCCTTCGGTGCTGCCCTCCGGTCCCCCTGCGGTGCGAAGGAGCCGGGGCTCCTTCGTGTCCCGGCTAAGCGGATTGGGAAGAAGCCCCCTTGCTAAGGCAGTGTGTGAGAAACGTGCTGGTGTCCCCCGTGTGTGTCTGTGCGCGTGGACCCTGCGTGCTGCGCGGTGCTGTGCAGCGGCCCCGCCGTGTACCGCGTGCCTCGTGCTCCTCCGTTCCCTTGTGCGCCTTCACACTGCTGTGTGTAATCCTCTGTTTTCTTCCTCCAGCCACCTAAACTCGGGGAAATTGCAGTAATGAAGGGTAATGATACAGTGGGGGGAGCAGGCTTCCATTTAAAGTCTGTTAAAGGCGTATAAACAGAAGCAGGAAACACTTATTTACAAATATTTTCCTACAAAAAAAAAAAAAAAAAAAACAACAGGGAGGGGAGAAGCGAGCTCTGTTTGTGGCGTTGGACACGTCCTTTCTCTCTGTGTGCTTCTGTGCCAGCTGTCAGCGTCGGGTGCTGGGGCAGGAGATGGCACAGACCTCGTCGCGGTGCTCTGCATCCCTGTGGGCACCAGGCTCCGGGGGTGCTTGGAGCTGCGCAAGAGGGACATCGTCCTCCTCCTGATGTGGCCTCCCTGCTGGGAGGCCGGGGCAGGCGCTGCCCGTGCCATGCAAATCCCCTCTGAGATGCGAACGAGGGGCAAGGCAGGAACTTGCTTTTAACATCAATATTCAGCAATAGAGCGTGTGAATAATTGATCGGGCCTGCGTGCTGGGGCCCGTCTGTCAGAGCGCAGCAGAGGTGGCGGCGCGAGTGGACGGCGTTGGGGGACTCCCGTCCCTCCCGGGGATGCTGCTGCGGAGGGCACACGTGCGGGGCGCTGCCTGCAGCGCTGTGGGCTGGAGCGCACTCCTGGCCCGGCGCACGCGTCCGTCCGGCTGGGGCAGGAGGAAGCAGGGCCGGCGGGGCAGGCTGCGCTGCTTGGGCTTCCCTTGTGCTCTGGATGTTACAGAAGCCGTTGGTGAAGGTGGTTCCCGGCGCGCCGGCACCTGGGTGCAGGTGGCCGTGCGGCGAGAGGCGCAGTCGGCGCAGGGAGCAGTGTGGGGCCGCGGTGCCGGCGGGAGCGTCCGCGCGGCGGCGGCGCGGCGCTGACAGCGCGCGTGTGGGAGCCCGCGGCCTGCCCGCGGCCCCTCCTTCATGGATCACGGGAGGCAGCGGCTGCCCCCGTCTCCTCTGGCGTTGGCGTGCGCTGCGTGGCCGCCCCCGGCCCCGCTCGTCGTCCTCGCATATGCTGCCCGTCGCGCTCGCTGTGCTCTCCGTCCTTCCCTCCTCTTGCCTCAGGTCTCCGGGCCGAGGGACTCTGGGTGACCCGTTGTCGCGGGCAGATTGGCAGCAGCGTTTCCGAGGCCGGCGGTGCCCGGCCCTGCCTCGGTGCCAGCCCCGCGCGGGGCTGCACCATCAGTGCCTGCTTGCCAGCCGGGGAGGCGCCGCGGGAATGCCTCTTGCTTTAGCACGGAGCCCTTTCCTTTTCCAAGCGGCGAGGGAATCTGCAGCAGCCTGGAACGCGCATTTAAAACGCCATCTGTACAGATGCGCTGGCAGAGCGGGCCCAGGGCGGCATCCTGCGCCATCGGCTGCCTCTGCCTGATGCCTTCCTGGCTGTGCCCCGGCGCTGGGGACAGCCCTGGACCCCTCCAGCGCCAAAAGCCCCGCTCCGGCTCTCCGGCCCGTTGCAGAGCTGGGACAGTGCTCGCGCGGCCCTCGGGTTTGCATCGGCTCACGCACCGATTCTTAGGGTGCTGCTTGCAGAAACGAGTCTGAAGGCTAAGCTCGACTGCGTACGCGCTTCCTGACCGCGCCGGGGAAAATTAAAGGCCGATTGAGCTGTTCGGGGGCCCGTGCTTTAGGCCACAGTGAATCCACTGAGACGCGCTGCTCTCTGCAGCCCTCTGAGCGTGTTAAATCATGTCAGGCTGTTCATCGCGGCCGGGGACAAGGGTCTGACTGAAACCTGGAGCTGCCGCATCGGCTTCTCTCCAGCCCTGCCTGCTGCTGGCTGTGCCCACGGCTGTGGGGCAGAGGGGGGATCTCCTGGGGATCCCAGCCTGGCAAAAGCCCATGTTGTCCCTGGGAGCCTCTCTTGAGCCCTGTGCTCCCCTGCACTGGGGACAGAGGCACTGAGCTGGATCCTTGCGATCCAGGTGCACAAGGAGGCTCGCGACGGGCGCTGCTCCGTCGGGCAGGAGAGCTGCCTTGAGCTGCCGTTAAGGGAAGGCGGGAGGGAGGGGAGATGCGTGCGGGGAGCTGCGAGGGCGGGAGATCCCCTGCCGAGCGCCGGGGCTGCAGCGCTGCCTTGTCCTGGGCATGTTCAGCTTGTAGCAGGGATGAGCGCAAAAGCAGTGCTGTTAGCAGCCTTATTAAAGGCTTGGGTCTGAGTCAATAGCGTGCCTCCCAGGTGGCTTAGTGCTGTAATTCCTAGAGCTTCACAGCTCTTTGCCTGCACCACTTGCTTTGAGGTTTCCCCGTGGCACTTAACCCCCAGCAATTCCTTCCGCCTGGTGCGTTGTCCCGTTCTTGTCTCACAGGTGGAGACAGGAGGGATGGCGCGCATGGGTAGAACTGTAGGGCCTGCCAGCCGGCATCCTCGGGGCAGTGAGCGCGGCTCACGGGCACCAGTCACCGTTGCGGCCTGAGCAAGGGCCTTGGAAGCAGTTGTGTTGGGCAGCACCATAGTGGGGAAGTGCCCACAGGGCCACCACGTTTCCATCCTCGGTGCCTCCTCCTCACCCACCAATGTGCAAAGCAGGGCTGGGCCCTGTGGTCCTGACCCTCTGCCACACGAGTGATGGAGGAGACGGCATGATTAAGCCATAAACAGCTCGTGCAACCTTTGGTCACTGTGCGATTTATGGAGCCGTTGGAGCATGGGTGATTGAATGTGTAACGCTGGGTGGCCGGCTCGCATCTGCTGTATCTGCTCTGGTTAGCAAATATTTGCAGGCAGGAAGAGATAATCCCTTCTGATACAGGTATTTACCCACCACCTTCAGCTCCTGGCTGGTTCCCTGCCTGCCAAGCTGGTGCGTTACCGAGGAGGTTGGCAAGGGGCACGGTTGTGGGGTCCGTGCTGGGATGGGGAGATCCTGCTGCATGATCCATCCCCGCACACACGGGACAGTTTGTGCCTCTGTGGCTGCACCCCGGCTGTCAGAGCCGTCCCCTGTGCTGCAGGGGCTGCCCAGAGCTGCTCCTTGGCCCTGCTGGCCTTGAGGGTGCTCCACGGGCAGCAGAGCAAAGGCTGCTCTGGAAGCCACAAACCATCCCTGCTGTGGCCATAGCTGCTCCTCTAGCACCAAAGGGCCCTGATGGTGCAGCGCTAGGCACGCTCTTCTCTTAAGGATACTCTTTAACCTGGAGAGGTCCTGTTCAGCAAAGGAGAACCCTGGTAGCAGCGACTCTGACTTGTGCATTGTGCTTGTCCTCGCGCGGGGTGTGTGTGAGCGGGAGCCCCTCTGTGCAGACCCCCAAGGTGGCAGTGACCAGGCTTGTACCTGAATTGCTGCTTGCGGGGCAGCTGGGGCTGGTTAGGGCTCTTAAGGGTCATTGCAAACAGGCCCAGCTGGTGGGGCCAGCTGAGCCACAGAGTAGTCACTTGGGGCTGTAGCCCCCAGTGGGGCTGCTCCTTGTTAGTTCACCGGGCGCTTCGGGCTGCCAGTCAGGAGTCCCAGTGCAGGGCTGCAGTTCTCCGCAGGGCGCCCGCTCCACCCAGCTCCGTGTCCTCCGGCGAGGATGCTGCTGGCTGTCACAGGTGGGTGCCTGTGGCCAGCCCTGCACGTGGCACCGTCCCCAGCCCCGCAGGGACTAGGCTTTGGCAGAGGGCTGGGGCTTGGTGTGTGTGGAATAGTGGATTGTGCCAGTCTCCCTCCTGCGGTTCCCGAAGGCCCCCGCGAGTCCCCTCAGCTCCGCTCTGGTAGGGACGGGCTGTGGAGCAGGTGCTCAAGCCCTGGGACCTTGTCCTGGTACCAAAAGCGCGGCCAGAGCCGCAAGGCGGGAAGGCGCCGGGCGCAAAAGGCAGCCCCAGCGCCCCCCGATCGAGCAGCGCCGAGTCCCTCTCAAGAAGCCCTTTGGAGAGCTGGGCTGGGCTGAAGATACGTGCGGTGGGATTTGGACCTCCTTGAGATATAATTACAAGTGGAGGTGATCGATCGTGCTATTGATTAACTGCTATTGATCAGCCTCGTGTGGCTGGGAGATGGCCAGGCTCCGGCCCGTGCCTTCCCCACTAGTAATTACTTCATGCTGCCGTGGGACCCGTCGCTGTTGTCGCACACGGGTGCAAGCGGCCGGACCCTGCTCCCTGGGCTGCGCATCCTGGTTCGGTGGTGAGCGGCTGCTCGTGGGCGCGAGCGCCTGGCACCGGCTGCCGTCGGTGACCCCGTCGCACGCAGGCGCTCCCGCCGGGAGCCGGGGGAGCGCGCGGATGTCCCCAACGCCAGGCCCTGCGTCACGGCGGCGGCCGGGCCGCACCGCTCGGCGTAGCGCCGCGCAGCAATAAATGTTTCAGTCGCGCTATAAATAATGGAGCGAGTAAAGATGTTGTGTAAGTGGTGCTCTGGGTTTTGCCAGGAGGGATGTAGTTTGTTGTTGGCGTTTTTTGTTTTGTTGTGTTGTGTTTTCTGAGCTTGTGTTTTACCTTTTTCCCCCTTTTTTTTTATCCAGTCCAACGCAGAAAGCTTCACACTGGGGACTAGAGGGAAGACGACAGCTCTGCTGCCGGGGAAGGAGAAGATTAAACTGTTGCAGCTAAGGAGATCACTGGCTATCGGTGCGCTCTGCTGCACAGGGAAATGGACCCCAGTGGTCCTGTGTCCTTTGCCAGGGGGTCCCTTGGTGCCGTCCTGCCCCTTGCAGAGGGTCGCGAGGGTCTGGTACAAACTGTGGGTTTTTGGGCTTGCAGAAGTGCGAGGGACTAGCAGGGACTTTCCTTGCTGAGCCCAGCAAGGGGCAGCTCTGCCTGCCCGCGTTTCTGCCCTCTTGCCTACCCTGTTAAACGTAGGGCTGCAGTAGGAAGGCGCTCTGCTTCTCTCCTGGATCAGGGCTTTTGAGCAATCGCGTGTTGTTGTGCGTCCTGCTGAGACTGAGCCAAATGTTCAGACAGCTGGTCAGACCCGGGATCGCCTCGGATTTGTGTGTAGGTGTTGTTGCAAACAAGATCTTAATTGATTTACCCAGACACATGACTCTTAACTTTGTGCTGGAGCTGAGTGTTTCACCAGGATTTCCAGTCTCTGCATATCGTGGCCAAAGCGGATCCTGGCTCGGATGGCACTGTGTGTGACCCGAACGGGTCTCCTCTGCCCTTGTGACGGGGACAGCCCTTCCTCGCGCTCAGCATCCGTGTGCTGCTTTGGAGGATGGCAGCCGCGGAGGAGACTCCTCCTGCGCGTGGCAGAGCCATGAATATTTCACAGCTCTCTGCGGGCCAGCAGGCACGGACAGACGTGGCTGTGATTTGGCTTGACGGGTGCCACGTTCCCAAGGCCGCTCCTCCCGCGCGCAGCCGGCCGGGACAAGCGGCGTGCGGCCCCGTCCGTGTGTCCTGCCGGCCAGCCCCTGCCTCCGGGCTCGGAGGGAGCCCGGCTGCGCGTTCCCCCGGGAGAGACCTGGGGCAATAGAGACGCGTCGCTTCCACGCGTTCAGGCGCAGGTCTTCTCCGTACGGCGTGCGCAGTGCTCAGGGGCTGATCGTAGCCTTGCAGGGCCGGGGAGCGACCCTGGGGAGAGGCATTTCCCTCCCTGCTGCCGCTCGCCCTGGCCGTGCCCTCTCCATGGCCATCCCGGACCAGCGTGGCCGCATGTCCCCGCAGTGGGGCAGGCCGCGGCGAGCTCGCCCCGCGCTGCCTGTCACATCGCGTGCTTGTCGCGTGCCCGGAGAGGCAGACTGAGGGGTTCGTCAGCCCGAGACAGCACAGCCGAGGCTTCGCTCTGTCCTCCATCACTTCCTGTAGCAAATCACTTCACTTACCCAGATGCGAGCTTACAGACACGCTGCCTTCGGGCTGCCCTCCCCTCTCCCGCGGAGCCGGAGTCTCTTACGCAAATCGCTTTTCACGCTTCCTTAATTGAAACTGTCAGATGGGCTTTACCTTTTCTTTTCGCGGGGATGCAGACATATTAATTCCACTATGGATATCCTAGCGGCTAGGAGGGATCGATACAGGGAGGTTGTCCGTGACATATATATATTACAGGAGCGGCTCCAGCAACGTTGCGCGAGGGAAGTGGAGCCAAGTGCGCGCACGCCGAGAGCGCATTTAGCTGTGTAAGAGGGGGAGCTGTTTTCTGGCGTTAGGGACACGGGTGTTCCCTCTCCTGCTATAGGGACGCTGACCAGCCAGCCTGCACCGAGGACAGTTGTCGGTCTGCCCTTAACCCAGGGGTTTGGCATAGCCGTGGCACCCTTGGTGTGTCCGGCCCGCGCTTCGGTGTGGGATTTGCCTCCGGTGCGCGGGGTTGGGGGCTCCCGCGGCCTCCTGCCCCCGCTCGCTCCCCTCCAGCAATCCTGGCCGCGGGGATTTGCGCTCTGATTGTTTTCAAATACGGGTCTGCGTAGAATTTGATTTGAGGAAACATTTTTCTCCCGCATGCTGTAGGATTGAGGGCGTGTAATCCCTCCTAAACCGCCCGGCCGCGGTTTGTACGGCAATGCCGGTATCAGAGCTAACAAAAGGGGATTAGACGGGAAAATTCTGCATGAAAACCTGCCACTCTTTGAGGGCTTTTAGTACAAAGAAGATAAGATAGGTAGAGCAGAGCCATTTTTAACCCAGTTTTTAATGCACTCAGTGCCTCTCCGTTCAGCTGCAAGGCGGAGGGGAACCGGCTCTGGTTTAACCCTTCCTCTTCCTCCTGGCTGATCCACGGCCACTGTTTCCACGTGCTCAAGGGAAGGCTCCTTGCCGGCAGCATCCCCTGCGCGCCCGGCCGTGATGCGCTCGGAGGGGCTCTCAGCAGCGGCGCGGGCTCTCTGGGCCCGGGCAGCTCCGCACATCGCTCTGCTCTGTCCAATGTCCTTCTGTGCCAGCCACATCGGTCCCCACTGCGTGCGTCCTGTCACCTCCCCGTCACTCGGCGCCGCAGACAGCTGTCAGCCTGCGCGCGCGTTCCGGGAGCGCGGCGAGTGCCAAGGCGCATCAGGCCGGGGGAAGAGATGCTCCGGGGGAGATGAAAGGATCCCTTCAGTGGAATTCATGTGGAATAAGCTTTCCACAGGAGATATTTCCTCCTAATCCTCCTTAGTGCTCCGCTGATGCCTCGAAGCACCAGGGGTTTATGCGCCTTTTAAAAATTCATTCTCTGCAATATAACGGTGGGCCCGTGTATTATCCGCAGAAATGCCCAATCCTTTCCGAAGCGCGGCTAAGCTCTTGGACCCGGCGACGACCGCGGCGCAGCAAGTTCCCTGCGCAAAACAGCACCCTGTTTGTCACTCTAAGGGGCAAAAATGCACCTGGTGTGATGTTAGAGCACAGCTGGTGGGCGCTTTTGAGGTTCAGTGCTGGGGAGGTGTGCGAAGGCGCAGCGGGCACCCCGCGCTGCCCCATCCAAGGCTGCTTGCAGTTACCGCTGCCTCAGCCCCCGCCAATCTGCCCCTGCTAATTGCAGCTGGACTTAAAGCGCAATATTGCACTTAGCAGGTCAGGGGCTGCGTGTCCGTTCTTACGGTTGATTACCGCTAAGACCTGTCTGATACCCGGATTTGCGGTGTGGCCGCAGAGCGGGCTGTCCCGGCCCCGAGCGGCAGGCCCTGGCGCGCGCCCCGCGATCCACGATCCTGCAGGTGTTGGGCCAGGAGGGAAGGGGAAACGCTGGGCCCTTTCCTGAGCAACCTGGAAACTGGTGCCGCAGCTGGAAAATCCCTGTTTTGGCCTTGTTTTGGCTCCCACGGTTGCAGCTGTGACGGGAGCGGAGCATCCCGGGCGGTGACGGTGCCCAGGGTTGCGGCCCCGCTGGGCGGGAGGAGAAGGGCGACCGCGGCGCCAAGCGCGGCAGGAATGAGCGGCGCTCGGCTTGGAGTGTGTGGCGGCCTAGCAAGGATTAGGAAATTAATTATCTTCTGTAATTAGTGTAATGACCTACACTATTAGAGGTTATTTACAGCGGGAATAAAACTTCCCCCTATAAATGTCACGCTGCACTGGCAGAATACAAAGGCTGCGCTGGGGCCCGTGGCGGGCGCGCGCTCTGCCCCTCGGCCCCGCGCGCTCCCCCGCGCTCCTCGGGGCCGGACGGGGAAAGGGATCTCGCTGGGCACGGGTAACTGGAGAAGAACTTGACATTTCAGCGCCGAGTATCATGACTCCTGCATTATTAAAGCAGCGGAGATAAAATGCCGTACCTGTCACTGAGAACCTACATCAATAATTTAGCTTGGCACCTGGTGATTAAAATGAAATAAGCACTGGCCCCTTTCCCTCGCGGGGACTCGCGCGGTGCTGGGGTCGGCCAACCGCCCCGTTGACGCGTCCTCGCGCGCTCCTGCTGCCGTCGGAGCTGGGTCTGGGCTGCGGGATCCCGGCCTCCTCCTTGACCCTGGAAGCCCTGGAAATGGCCGGGACGGGGGGTTTCACGTGGGATTTCATGTGGGATTTGTGCTACTAATAGAGATGGCCCGCAGGGAGGGGGCGGCTGCGGCTGTGTCGTACGAGCCGAGAGCTCTTGCAAGGAAGGCGCCTTCCTTCCAACAGACCCTTAATGTAATTTGAGCGTACAGTCGAGGGTTTTTATAGCTTAATATCCCAGTGTTTGTGGCGCATCCTGGAATTTAAGTGTCTTAAACGTAATTATTGTTAATTGCTCGCACGATTCTGTAAACTCATCCAATTAAAAAAAAGTTATTAACTTTATAAAATATTGCAGGCATCCCACAGTGCAATATATTTGCAGGAAATAACAGCACGAGCTGGCAGAGCTAATATGTAATGAGGTAAATCAATGGCACCTCTTAGTGTCGTTTATTCCTTCTCCCCTCTCCCTGCACTGCCTTGGAAACGCGGCCCCATAGCTGCTCTCCCTGCAGTGCCCGTCCCCATAACCGCTGCCCGCGGAAGCTGCTCTTCGGGGTCCTCTCCCTTCTCTGTCCCTTTGCACCCCAGCGCTGTGCGGGAGCGGAGCCGGCAGCTCCCGGTTGCACAGCTGGAGCCCCCGGCTCGGTGAGCGCTGGCGATTAATCCGTCACCTAAACAGCAGGGTGTGCAGGTAGATTTTCCATCTGAGGGGGCTGGTGATATAGTGGCTTCTGGGACGGTGCCGGGCTGGCGGAGCGCGTGCACGGAGCGGCATTTGTCAGATTAATGAGGCGTTATAAATTACATCCACAATTTTCCCTTCCACTTCCTGCTGCCCCCTCCTTCCCTCCCAGGGAGCGCGGCCCTCGGGAGCGCGGCCCCGCGCCGGGACCGAGTTACCCGCCGCGGCCTCTCCGGGGCAGCCGGAGGATAAAGCTGGAGCTGGTCCCCCTTCCTCCCCGAGAGACGCGCTGCTGTGGGGATTGATCTCTCCATTAGCTCCGCAAAGGGCAGCTGTGTTTCGCAGGCAAAGCCACCTCTGTACCCAGGACGCAGCGATCGCTTTTGAAGCAGGGGCTGCTCAGCGCTGTGGGGCAGGGATTGGAGCCTGGCGGGACGAGTCCCCTCCAGAGCCTGGGGACAGGTCGGGCTCTCCTGCTATCCAGCGCGGGAGCAGCGCTCCTGGCAGGGCAGCAAATGCCCTTTGCTGAGGGTCCCCTCCACATCCCCTGGGAGCGTCAATCCCCTGGAGTGCAGAGGCCGAAAGCTTTCTGGTTCCAGCGCATCCAAGCATCCCCTTTCCCGAGCCCCGACTTCCTTGCTCAGGAATGGGGAGCCTTCCCTGCCAGCATTGCCAAAGCGGCTGGGAGCAGGACACGCTCCCGGGCCTGCCGTGCGGGGCTCCTCTCCGGGGCGGTGGCAGCGGCACCGCCTGGGCTCCGGCTCCGTTTCGGGAGTGAGCCAGGCCGCTTAATTGGCTCCCGCGCTCCGTGTGCCGCACGGCCGGCGCATCCTAATGAGGCCCTCGTCTCCCCGCGAGGGGAGCGCGGTGTTTAATATTCATGCGCAGCCCCGCGCAGCTGCGCGTGCCGAGGGAGCTGCGGCCCTGCGGGAGCCGGGAGCGCGTTCTCGGCCTCCGGTGCCGAGGCCCACGTCCCGCGGGGCGCCTTTCCCAGCGCTCCGTCCAGGCACGGGAACGGTGTGCCACAGGGAATCACAGGGTCAAGTTAGTGACACGGAGCGCTCGGATGTGGGCATGGATGGGGACCCTGCGGAGCCAAGGGGTGAATGACGTGATGCTTGGTGCCAACCTCACAACCTTGGGAAGGTGCCAGCCTTGCCTTGCCCCTGCACCCCGTTGTGATCCGCCATGGAAACTCCTTTGAAGAACGGAGCAGGCAACGCGCACCTTGCTCGTTAGGGAATTAAGCCCTTGTTCTCGGGAAGGATGCTTCCCCCGTGTGTGTCTCGCGCTCTCCCCTCCTGCCTTTCGCTGTCTGTCATTTTTGCCCAGATTAAAGGGAAAAGGGGCCGCGCTGTGCGCATGTTCTGAGCAGCGCCTCTTCGCAGTGCTGCGCTGATGGCAAGCCGTAATGACAGCTTCCAGCTTTTCTGCATCGCAAATGAAGTGCATGCAAATGGCTAGTCTCGAGCGAGAGGAGCCGTGCGCCCTGCCTCCCCGCGACCCGCTCCGCGGCCCCGAAACGGTTAACGCCAGTGCGGGGATAGCGGGGAGCTGCCGTTTCCACTCTGCTAGAGCCCAACCTGTTAGTGCAGAGCTCTGTGAAGAATGTCAGGGATTTGTTCCAAGCGTTGTCGAGATGTGGCTCTACATCTGTAAATCCTTTTACGCATCGCAGCCCAGCCGTGCGGCTGCCCCGCGCGGGCGGGCGCTCTGGCCGTGCGGC
>JAWLRI010000339.1:220753-239181 GCA_034781795.1 Crypturellus tataupa | reverse complement strand
GCCGGCGCGCTCGGCACGGCGCCGCGCCGGCCCGTCCCCCGCGTTACCCCGCGGCGTGGAGGCTGCGCGGGAGAGGTCGGGACGAGCAGCGGGAGGTGCTCAGGGCACCCCATGCCCCTCGCTCGGATCACGGCGCGGCCGTCTCCTCCGCTCCTCGCTCAGCGTTGGCATTCGGCTGCGTACGGGACTCGGGGTTGTTCACTGCTGTGCTTCCCCAGCTCCACTCGGGTGAGCGAAGGCAGGCGCAGCGGGCAGGCAGCTTGTGCAGGACAGGCCCTTGCAGGCCAAAAACCATCGCTGAAGAGTTTAGTGAGGTACCAGCAGGTTTTCCATAGCAGTGTCCGTGTCTCAGAAATGGAGAGGTGTGCAACTGCCTCCTCTCGCTTTGCTTTGACTTCCCAAATGCCTTGGCTGATGCTTCATTTCTAGCAGTTTTTGTTTGTTTGTTAGGCTTCTGATTTTTCAAATATGTTTTTGGGCTGAATTAGATCAATGTGCTCAGCATCTTTAGGATAGTATTTCACTTGTAAGTCAAAGGGCTCTGGAAAGTGTGAGGACTTGGCAGTTTCCAAGCATTGCTACAGTTTGGGATCACAGAAGCCTTGTTACCTTCCCTCCCTTTGCTTTGCTTTTCAAAGGGACCCTGCTCTGTGCCTGTCCCTTGCTCACCATCTAAGCAGTGTCCCGTCCCCACCAATTGATGTGTCCCATGTGCTGTTTTGGGGTGGATCTCAGGCTTGACACAGGCATGGGAGCAAGACTCTGAGTCAGGAGAACTTGAAGGGTGGGCTGTGCAAGCCGTGGTTTGGGATTGATCCTGTATGATGCTGGAGAGCAAAGGGGCAGGGGCACCCCCTCCACTGGAGCGGGGGGAAGCCCGTGGGGGCTGCTGCCATGGGGATGCGACAGCATCGCGGCGGTAATTCTGCAAATTCCAGAGCATTAGGGTGATAAATCGTCGGGCTGATATCTGCCTCAGCGTTAAAGCTCTTAATGCACTTTATCCTTTCAAACTCAGAGAGCACCAAGTTAAAGCATAAGAAAGAAGTGGTTACAGAGCAGAGGCTCAGCGGGAAAGGCGGCGATGCCCTGGTGCAAGGCTGGGTGCAGGTCACGTCCTCTGGCCCTCCTGAAGACCTGCTTGCTGCAGCCGGCAAGGTCTGGCTTGTGCTTGAGTCTCCCCAAAAGCATTCAGAGCTGCCCATGGCTACTAATGTGCTTGGAAAGGGTCAGATAGCGCCAGTGAGCACAGGTTAGCACCCAAATTCATCCCTCCCGCAGCCACGTCCACAGGAGGGTTGCAGGGAAGAGGAGAGAAGCGGAATCCCCTCTTCCTTGCCCTGCCTGGAGCCACTCGGAGCCTCAGAGCGCAGAGAGCTCCCCGCTGCCGTGGGCACGAGCCAGGGCGCTCGGGGCTGCCGCACGTTCCCCTGCTCTCAGCCCAGAGCGTTGCTCAGAGCTCTCTGCACCTCGACGCTGCGTGCAGGGAGCGCCTGGGCTGTGCTGCCGCTTGCAAACAGCGGGATGTAACCCGCGCGGGCAGGCGCATTGCCATCCTGCACGAGCCCTGGCAGCGCCCCACGACACGATGCCCACTGCCACCTCCGTGGCTGTTGCCTGTAAACAGTTCATCAGTTCCCTGGGGCTCCATACATTCAGGGCTTCATCCTGCCTCAGCACGCGGGTTTTGCACCAGCTTACGTGGGCCACCCTGGGCAGCGCTGCTCCGCGTGCCCAGCATGAGCCGTGCGGTTCCCTGGCAGCAAATGAGGAGGTGGTGGCTGCTCATTTTTCATCGCAGTGAGAAAAAAAAATCTCATGCAATCATCAAAAAATAAAGCAGCATTTTTCATGTCTTTGCCATTAGGGATGTCTCTCACTGCCACACTCTCTTCCCCCTCCTACCCCCAAATTATTGAGGTCTCAGCAGCTGGAAATTCCCTTTGGATGGCAGCAAAGGGCGGTGGGAGTCTGAGAAATCTGTCAAGCCATAAAATTCCAGAAGTACCGTGATCCCTTAATAAAAACATTTTTTATTTGGAGGCATAAATGTTATTTTTCCAAAGGCATCTTCCTGAATAGGGCTATTCGTTCTTGTCCTTTAGCGTAAGAGATTACAACTCTGGGGAGACGTTCTCCCGGTTTAGCAGCCATAACCTTACATTTATTGCGTGTGCGGCCACAGCAGCCCCCTCACATAATTTTGTTTAGGACTGTGAAATTTGCCTTCAAAACCGAAATT
Source organism: Crypturellus tataupa (assembly GCA_034781795.1). Classification (NCBI taxonomy): domain Eukaryota; kingdom Metazoa; phylum Chordata; class Aves; order Tinamiformes; family Tinamidae; genus Crypturellus; species Crypturellus tataupa. The sequence goes on along the minus strand of JAWLRI010000339.1, from coordinate 236,939 downwards.
GAATCCCATTCTGTGCCTTCAGCGCTGTGATGGGTTTCTGTGCTCTCTCCTTCCCAAGGATGTTTGCAGTTATTGATGCTGAGCGGGGCTATTTATCACAGACAATACCGAACAAAGAAGAATTTATTAATAAGGCTCCTGCTCCCATATGCTTTCCCGAGGAAGCCGGAGCACGCTGTTTTTTCCTTGCCCCATTTATATCCGCACAGCTTTCCTCCTGTCCGCTCGCATTAAATGCTCGCGGAGGCAAAGGCCTTGCTCGGTAGCGTATGCGCCGCTTGCATGTCCTGCCCGGGGGAGTGCTGCGCGGGTTGTCGGCAGTAACGTGGTGCACGAGGAGGGCGCGCGGCCGGGGAGCCCTGTGTCCCCGCGCACAGGAGGGTACCAGAGCGGTGGCCCGCGGTGGGGACGTGAGTGACCCTGTGGCTGCTCCCGCCGGCCCTGCGGAGCGAGCGGAGGCGCGAGACGTGCGCGCGGCGCAGCTCGGAGACGAGTCCCGAGGGCCGGGCGCCGCGCTTCCCTCCCCTCCCCTTCCCGCGGCGCGGGGGAGCCGTGCCGATAATTAGTGCAAATATTTTGAATACAGAACTCATCACGGCCTTTTGTGGCGGTGACAGGCAGTGACCCGCAACGCGCTCCTCCTTCCCTAATGCACCTGGAATGTGTAATTAGGAGGTGACTAAAAGGCTCTTGATCGCTCTTTGTTTCCTAACGCGTCAGGCGGTGTTATGCAACGCTGTCCCCTCCTTCCCCGGCTGTCACCAAGGCCCCCACCTGCTAAAGGTAGCGACTGGTGCTCGCTTGCTTTGCGAGTCCCCCGAGCGGGTGGGTGCCCGGGCCTGTCTGCGCCTCCTGCCTCCCCGTCAACCTGTTCTTAGGAGCCGCACGCGGTGCCTTGGGCAGCGCTCGGTGCCGTAGGCAGCTGGGCATCGCGCCCCCTCTGTAGGCAGTGCCCACGCTAGGGGCACAGGCACAGGGTACCGATCGGAGAGCAGGAGAGGCACGCGGGCATGCGCCGCCCTGCGCCGCGGTCTCTCGTGTTTTCATCAAACGTATAATTTGCCACGTATGAGAAGCATTTCCAGAATTAATTTACGTGCCGCAAACAGTTTGTATTAACAAAAATGCATTTTTCATGCGGGGTTGCTGGCAAAGCTGGCTGCGGCTCAGGAGTGTGGCAGGAGTTTATCCGCCCGGCAGGAGCAGAGGAGGGAATTTGTTTGAAAATGAAATAAGAAACAAAGGCACCCCCTGTTTTTAATACAATGTGGCCCGGCAGTAATCTCTGGAGCGGCCTGCAAAGGCCGCAGCAAGCTCCATCTGTGGCATTTGAATATGCAGCTTTGTCTGCCTTTTAGCGCACCCCTTTGCGGGCTCGTGTTTGCGGAAGATGCGCGGCGCTGTCATCTTCCCAGGTCACGTTTTGATGCTGGAAATTAGCGGCAGCGGCGGTGGATGCGGTGGCGGTGCCCTTCCCGTATTAGCATGCATATTTTAGAGTAATTGCTGCAGAATCCATCTCGCAGCCTCGCTCCTGCCGGCCCTCCCCCTGCCAGCGAGGCTCGCGGCGCCGCTGCTCCGTGCAGATGGCAGCTGGGCGCGCGCGGGGGCCGCCGGCGCTTGGCTCCCTGCACGCGGGGCGGGCAACGGGGCGGGCCTGGCTCAGGGCACGAGAGCAGACGGGGTCCTGCCGGCCGGGGGGTTCCTCCCGCTTTGGGAGCCGCCGCAGGGGTGCGGGGCTGCTTCCCGCAGGGATGCTGCGCTCCGAGGGCTGCGTCTGCAAAGCTCCCGCACCCGGGAGCGAGGGAGGGAGGGAGGGAAGGAGGGAGGAGGAACACGGCTTTTACCGGCTGCTCAGAATAGGAAATTCGGGGAAACGTTTTAATAGCAGGCTCCTTTGAAAATCGCTCCCGTGCTGTGATTGCCTTCGATTATCGTTTGCTGCAAAAAGTATTAGCTTTTTTGCATCGATAGCTGGATATTAACCGAACACTGGTTTATTTCTTTAGGAGTGTTGAGGAGGGAAGGACTGTCGGAAACATAAGCGTGGCCCAAACAGAAAATTGCCTTTGCCGGTGTTTGTAGGGGTTTGGGGCAGCTGGGTCTGCCGTGCAGGGAGGAGGCCCGGCCGGCTGCAGTGGGGTGAGCAGCGAGGTGCTCCACGCCGCCGGGCACGCGGCTTTGGGGAGGGCGGTCGTGTCCCACACGGAGCCGGGCAGAGCACGGCCCTCCCCTGCACGAGCGCAGCGTCTATCTGCTTGCAAAGCTCCTGTCGGCAAAGCCACTTTAGGCGCAAACTTAATTATATCTCTGTGGAGAGCAGCGGGGAGGTGATTTATTGCTGGCTTTCCCTTTCCTCCGCGCCTCTGTGCACCGGTGCCACGCGGGGGTTGCGCTTGGGCGGGTACACACGCTTGCCGGTGGTGCCGGGGGACCGTGAGCTCCACACCTCCCATCCCCAGGTAGATTAAAGCACCTCGTAAAAAAATCTCATCTCTTTTAAAGACTCGGAGCTGTGTGGAGTCTGCCCGCTCGCCTGCCAGGCTGTCCCGGCGTTTCATTACTTGCTGCTAGGAAATTGAGCCTTGCTTCAAGGTTGGGTTTGTTTGCGCCGAGCCCCCAGGCCTGGGATGCTGGTGCATCCTCATCGGGGAGGCCCTGGAGCTCTGCCGGTGCCCGCGGTGAGCTTGGGTGCTTCCTGCGCCCGCCCAGATCTGAGTAATCCTCCCAGCCCTGAATCATCCCCGTGCTCCCATTTGGAGCGATTGGAGCTATCTGTAGTGTTTCCTCGTCACCTCTGAGCTGTTACTCAGCAAACCCGGGACTCGCTGCAGCCAGGGGCGTCGCGGGTCCTAGGGGCTGCCCGGCACGGGCTGCACGAGCCGGCACACGGGTCTGGAGGCGCCGGCCCCCATCGCTTGTGCCTTTTGCCTTCCCCGCGTCTAATCACGGCGAGCTTCACTTAGCGAGACGCAGAAATCATTACATATGCTGCGAGTGGCCTGGTTAATTAAGACGCACAGTTCTCCGGGTAGGCAAAGGCGACCTATATTTACTGTACGTAGGAAGACATCTGTCAGCGCGCGCGGCTACGTATCCGCATGCAGGTTGGTCCTGCTTCCTGCAGACTCCGCGCTGCAACTGTTTTCGGCTCTGGTGCCGACCAAGTTAATTTTGAGATGACTGTTACTATTCTCAACATAAGGAAGGGCATATTTAGCCTCTCAGTACGCGAGGAGGCAAAACCCCCTGCATGTTTCTAGTAATTTTTCCCTAACAGTTTGCGCAAAACAACAACAACAAATCCTATTTGGTTTCAGCAGAAGAATATGTTCGAGGGCGATCGTAAAATAGATTATTTTTAAATCTGCAGATGGTTTCCACATATTCCTCCCCAGCTCGCTGCAGCTTTCCACCTCAGTAAACCGGTTTGCAATTTAGCCGAGGGCTGTGGAGCAAGCGCTCTGCCGTCTTGCTCGCTCGCGCTCCGCACCCCTGCGCGTCCCCGGGCGCTCCTCTTCCCCGGCGCTTCCCCCCTCTCGCAGCCGCCGCTCGTGACTGCTCCCTTCGCCGCGCATCCTGCCCCTGCGCGCTGCTCCGCGTCGCCCTCGCGCTCCTCTCCACGGAGCTCCCCGCGCGCATGGGGAGCGTTTCTGGGAGCGCGGGATGCTGCAGCTAGGGGAACGCTTCCAGCCCGCGCTCGCAGTTACGCCCCGCTTCCCGCTGCCGGGGAAGCAATCACGGCTTCGCTCGCTTGCTTGCTCCCTTTGTTCGCGTGTTGTTTCCCGTTGCAATTATTGAGATTTCACTGCAGGGCAAAACAGGCGTTTGACACTGCAAGGGGGGGACGCTAAGTCTTGTGTTCGGCAGCAGCCTGACTCTGGCATCACGGCCAGGCTCACGGGGAAGCGGCTCCTTCAGGCTCGCAGGGCTCTGCCCAAGGCTGCCCGGGGTGCGAGTGCAGCTGCCCCGCTTCGCCCCTCCTGTGGATTTGGTAACCGGGGGTGCAGACACACTGCACTGGGCTGCAGCCCCCAGCGTTGTTTCTGTTCCTGCCCTGCTCCGCACTAGTCTGCGATGCTTGGGAGCAAACTTCTCAGTCAGAGCTGTTCAGAGCTGTTGGTGCAACGCCAGCAACAAAAAATGATGAATAAAACCTGAGAAATGCGCTGGGGAGGTGCAAATTAGCCCATCGCAAGCCTTGAGGACGGGGGGAGTTGCCCCTTTCTGTCTGCTGGGTACTGCTGCGCGGGGGGCAGAGCTCTGCCGGCAGCGCCGGGACCTGCGTGCGGGCGCTCGGGACCGGAGGGCTTCCCGCAGGGGAACGGGTTTGTGCCAGGGCTGGCGCTGGCGCGAGGTCTCTGTGACGCTCCCTGCCTCGCCGGCCTGTCGGGGCGACCAGGCACAGGGGAGGTGCCGGGCCGGGGGCTGCTGCGCCCCTGCCCGCGCTGAGCCTCCGCTCGCCCGCCGCCCCGGGCTGACGAGAAGGAGCTGACAGAACAAGGCAGCATTAGCCTAATTATGGCCACGAACGCTACCTCGGCGCTGCCTTTTCCTCTCCCTTCGCAGCGACTTCCTGTTTTCCTCTTTGAGATGCAAATTTTTGCACAGTCCTCGATGCAGATTCTGCTCTCATTAGCATGAAATCTGGCGAGCTCGCGTTGTGCAGCGGGGGGAGGCAGCGGGAGCGCTGCAGCGGGGCCGGCGCTGTCGGCGTCCTGGCTGCGGGGACGGAGACCCCCGATGCTGTCAGGTCTGCAGGGGCATCGAGAACCCAGCTGTGCCCGGCCCGGGCTGCATCGAGGTGGCCTCGTGTGATGCTTCATTCTGCCAAATGGGGCTTGACTGGATCAGCGTTTCAAAAAATGTGCTGGAACATTATTTTGATATGGATTTTTCTTTTTGCTCCTGTTTTTAATGCCTACCATAGTCTGCAGCACCAAGCCGGGCAAGGGCAGATGCGCTGTTTGGTGGGAGATGTCGTCCCCGTAATATTTAGCCGTCCTTGGCAATGAAAATACTGTTTCCGTGGCAGTAACGCGGGCGGTTCAGCAGTGTGGGCACTGGGCTGGGCGCCGCCGCAGCCTCCCCCTCCCCGGGGCGGTGCGTAATGAGTTTGATAAGAAATTGTCTCGTTAACAGGATTAGCCATGGAAATCTCTAGTCCCCTCCTATCCGTTTTGTAATGCTCTTCATCCTGCGCTGCGATTCCCTGCCGCGGTCGGGTGTTTTGAGGCCGCCGCGGGAGATGCGTGTCCCCCATGAGCTCTCTGCGCCCCGTCCCGGGAAGCAGCAGGGACAGGGCTCGGGGCATGTGTCCTGCATGCAGGGGCATTGCTCTTGGCTTGCATTTCTCATGGGTGCATGTGGTTGCATAAGCTGCGGGTGCATGTGCAGGGCTGTACCGAGATTTGCAGCAGGAAGGTGCGTGCCGGCCGCCCTCCCACTTTTGGGATGCGGCAACCGGGCACGGACACGGGCAGTGGCGGCAGTTCCCACGAGTTCCTCGAGACGACGTTTCTAGGGCACGCGAGTTGTGCTCGAGCTGTGCCCTGTTCCTCCCGGACCGGGGAGGACGAGAGAGGAGCCCTTTGGTGTGAGGTGTGACCCACTTTTGGGGTCGAAGCGCTTGTTTTGTAGATGCCCACGAAGCTTTGGAGGCGTTTGGGTGTCTGGCCGTTGTGCGGCAACCTAGGAGCGACGCGCTGCCTTTGAAAGGCACTGGGAGCCTGTGGCTGCCGTGCGCATCCCCGGGGAGCCGCTGTGCAGGGAAACATGTAAATAAATCTGTCAGATACTGTGCAGCTCTTATTAAATTTGCATTGGGCTAGAGTTGCAGTTCCTATTTAACGTCTCCGGGATGCACGGAGGGATCTTTCATCTCGGAGCCATGCGCTGGCGCTCACCGCCGCAGTGTCCCCTGTGCCGCTGGGTCGGTGTGTGAGCACACGGGTGCCAGGACCGCTGCACCAGGTCGCCCTCGCTTGCAGCCGTTGCAAAGGAGCATCCTAAGGGCAGCCCCTGGAAATCGCTGGCCTTGGCTTCTGGGGCTTCCCTGGCCTGGCCTTTTCCCCGGGGAAGCGCTTGTCACTTCAGACGTGGCCAGGAATAGCGCTGAGCACTTATTGAATTTGTCTAGGGTGCGGGGGATGCATATGCTCCGAGTGCGGCTAATTCATAAATGCTGGCACCTATTGATTCCCTAGCAGTTAAAATAGACTGTGTGAGGAAATATTGGCCCCGGAGTACCAGGGGAAAGTTATCTCATTAGTCTTATAAGCTATAAAATGTGCTCTCTCCCGCAGCCCCGACCTCATTGTTTTTATAAATCTATATTGGATAGAGCAGTAACTGGTAACCTGTATTGACTGTAATTTTTCTCCTGCAATTGGAAGGCCCGTGGGAGTGACAGGGCGCATCCGTGGCCGCTGCTGGCGGAGGGATGCGGAGAGGGGTCGTGGCACAGAGTCCCCGCTGTCGCAGGGTGCCCTGTGCGCTCAGCCCCAGAACAGAGGTGCCACTTGGCGTCCTGCCCATTGCCCTTCCCCGTGGGCTGAGGATTGGGAGCAGCAGCAGGAGACGCGGGCGCCTGGGCTGGCGGGCTCGGTCAGAGCGGCTTTTCCGGAGGCAGCAGCTCAAGTCTGGCGCGGGGAGTTATTAGAGTCGCATCGCGCCGGTCTGGCCACGTTCTTAATCCTCGGCTTCCCGTAAAGCTTTTCCACCTCCTGGCAGGCAGAAAGATCTGATTTTATCCCGCGACCTTGGATGTTAATCTCGCTAGCAGACGTGGCGATAAGTCACTTTGGTGAGGTCTCCATCAAAGCCACTTGCATCAGTTGCTGCCCCGCATCTTTCCTTGCAACCGGAGCGATGCTCCTCGGCAAAGTTACTTGTCCTGTTCTTTAAAGGAAGATTAAAGCAGTGCCGCCCTGTTGTGTTGCCCTTATGTTTGGTGTAACGGCGCCTTCCAAAGCGCAACCTGCGAGGGGACGATGCCTCTTGCTGCTGCGGCGGGTCCGGGCTTGCTGCGCGCTTGCCCACGCGCCAGACGCGCCTGCCGTGTGCTGCACGCGCTGCTGGCAGCAGGGCCCCGCCGAGGCGGCCTGCCGTGCCGCTGCTCCGCCGCTGCGCCCCGCTTGGGCACCTGAGCTTTGCTCGCAGCACGCGGCGCTGCGGGGAGCGTGCCGAGCAGCGCGTGGGGCGGGCGAGCAGCGCCCGGCCAAATGCAGCCGCAGCTCCCGTAGAGAGCAGCTTTGCCAAAGAGTTAGAACCTCCTTGTCCTGCTGCACGCAGGCGGATGCCAAGGGAAAGCTGCTGGCCACTGCCGGCCGCGGTGCTTGCGCGGCTGCATTGCTGCTGCGCGCTCACCTCCCTCCTCCCCTTCCCTCTTCTCTTCCAGAAAATCGGTTTTTTATTACTTCCTACGGGGGTTTGTACATATCAGACGTGCAGAAGGAAGATGCCTTGTCCACCTACCGCTGCATCACCAAGCACAAGTACAGCGGCGAGACGCGCCAGAGCAACGGAGCCAGGCTCTCGGTGTCAGGTGAGCGCAGCGGCATGCGATGTGACAGCGCGGTGCGACTCGCGCAGCGCTCGGCGCCTTGTCCCGCATCCCCAGCGCCGTGGGGGTCCCCCCGCGTCGCTGCCGCTGTTTGCACACGTGGTGCTTGGCTCATGCCTGGGAGTAATGGGAAAGGCTCTTTTCCCTTGGAATTTAATTTCACGCCTGAGACGTGGTGATTAATTTTCTCCTTTCGTGGCTGCCTGGCAGGCCCCTTCGCTTGTAAATTTCTGACCGTGCCACCGAATTTGTGTATTTTGCGCCAATTAGGTGTCACCTTGAGTAATGCCCCAGTCAGGGTGTTTCTTTGCACCCCGTCCGCTCCGTCGCGCCTCGGTGCTGCCTTCCCTGGGACAGGAGGGTGGCAGTCCCATCCCGGCGCTGCCCGGGCGGCCGTGCGCGCGGGCTGCTGCGTTGTGCTGGGCGCGCGGCCACATGTGCGTGTTGTCCCGCTGCAGACCCTGCCGAGTCCATCCCCACCATGCTAGACGGCTTCCAGTCGCGCGAGGTGCGGGCGGGCCGGCTGCTGGAGCTGCCCTGCATCGCCTCGGGCTACCCCAACCCCGCCGTGCGCTGGATCAAGGATGGGCGCCCGCTGCCCGCCGACGGCCGCTGGACCAAGCGCATCACGGGCCTCACCATCAGCGACCTGCGCGTGGAGGACAGCGGCACCTACATCTGCGAGGTCACCAACACCTTCGGCTCCACGGAGGTCACCGGCACCCTTACGGTCATAGGTAAGGGTGCAGGGAGGGGGCAGCCTGTGTCCTGCCGCTTGGTCTGCACACGCTGGGGCTCCTGCTCTCGCTGGGGATCTCATCTGCTGCTCCCTTTGCTCTCACCCTTCCTCGCACAGACCCCCTGCGCGTGACGCTGACACCAAAGAAGCTCAAAACGGGCATCGGCAGCACCGTCATCCTCTCGTGCGCGCTCAGCGGCTCCCCGGAGTACGTCATCCGCTGGTACCGCAACACGGACCTGGTCGTGGTGGACGACTACATCTCCATCCGCGGCATCAGCAACGAGACGCTGCTCATCACGGCCGCGCAGAAGAGCCACTCGGGCGCCTACCAGTGCTTCGCCACCCGCAAGTCCCAGACGGCGCAGGACTTCTCCATCATCACGCTGGAGGGTGAGCTGGCTTCCTCGGGGCGCCCCTGCGCTGCGGGGCCGTGCCGGCGAGCCGGGCGCGCTGCTGCGTGCGCCGCTTGCGGGCGCAAGGTGCGGCTGCTGCGCCCTAACCCCGCTGCCGCGGGGTGCCCCCAGATGGGACCCCCCGCATCGTCTCCTCCTTCAGCGAGAAGGTGGTGAACCCCGGGGAGCAGTTCTCCCTCATGTGCGCCGCCAAGGGCGCCCCGCCGCCGACCGTCACGTGGGCCCTGGACGACGAGCCCATCCAGAGGGACGCCGGGCACCGCACCAACCAGTACACCATGTCGGACGGCACCACGGTGAGCCACATGAACGTGACGAGCCCGCAGATCAAGGACGGCGGCGTGTACCGGTGCACCGCGCGGAACTCGGTGGGCAGCGCCGAATACCAAGCGCGAATAAACGTAAGAGGTGCCTGTCTACTTTTAAATATCAGAATAGGACTTTTACTGGGCTTTTGGTTTTGTTCTGTCCCCGGTAGAGCGTGTGTCCTTGTCCCCCTACCCTAGTCCTGTCCATGCTGCTCTCACGGCTTGCCCTGCCACGAGCACTAAGCCTCCCGCGGGGCCGCAACGAGGTGCCCCGTGTTCCCTCTCCCGCCCCGTTCCCTGCTCTAGCCCCAAGGCGCCCGCGGACCCAGGGACGCGCGTTACAAATGGTGATGAGCCAGTACGTGAAATCGTGCAAAATGAGCTTGCATTTGTCATGTCTGTGCTGCCTTTGTCTGCTAAAAGCCGTGGCCACGTTAATCGCTGTGTTATTACGGCGCGAGCGTGGTGTTGGGCGCGTTGCAGGGAATTCTACTGGGCCAAATTTAAGGCACAGGGTCTGGGATTGGCCCCTGCCCATCCATAAACGCCAGTTAAAGCTTCCCATTTTATAGGGCACAGTGCTACGAGCTGGGCACAGTCAAGGTAGCAGGAATTTATCTGCTGAGAAAGAGGTTTGAGGGCTGTGTTTGTGTCTCAGGTTTGCAATGGATCTCGTGGCTTTTTGGCTGGGATCCCAGGAGAGTCTGAGTTTTGCTGCCATTTACTGCTAAATTTGGAGCAGGTTCATCTCCCTGGCACTGAGCAAGAGGGATGTTTCCAATGAGGATGTTTCGCTGTCCTCTTTTCCCCCCTCTCACAGCTCTGCACTGCTTATCAGTAGACAAGATTCAGGCTTTTTTCTTTTGCCCTGGGATAGAGCAAGTCCCTCGAACAGACCCAAGCACCATTACAGAGCAAGAAATATATTTTTTTCCCTGCTGCTTTTGGAAACTGAGCAGGCTGGGGCCACCCCAGCAACAGAAACGGGGGAGTCGGGAGGGCTGTGAACGCACTGCAGACTGGTGAGTGGTTTTAGTGGAGCTGGCAAGGGGCAGGGAGGTGCCTGCAGCAGCTTTCCCCACGCACGCTCAGCCAGGAGCTGGCGTCTGCTCGACACCCCGATAAAACGCTGGATCTGCGTCGTTCCCGGTGCCTCGTTTTCCTGCGACGCTCGCTCGGAACTGGCAGCAGACGTGTATGAAGCCAAGTGCTGTTCGGAGTTAACCTAGCCTGCCTCTTCCTTCCTCCCACATATGTAGGTCCCCCGAGCATCCGAGCGATGAAGAACATAACGGCGGTCGCGGGTAGGGACACTTTCATCAACTGCAGGGTGATCGGGTACCCGTATTACTCCATCAAGTGGTACAAGGACTCTTTGCTGCTGCCCGATAACCACCGGCAAGTGGTCTTTGAGAACGGGACCCTTAAGCTGATGGACGTGCAGAAAGGCATGGACGAGGGGGAGTATGTGTGCAGCGTGCTCATCCAGCCCCAGCTCTCCATCAGCCAGAGCGTCCACGTCACCGTGAAAGGTAAGCGGGGCCCGAGGCCGGCCCGGCGCGCTCCCCTCCGCGCGGGAAGCCCCAGCTTTGGGCACGAGCTCTTGCTGGGGGTTGAGGGAGCGCAGCGAGCGGGCGCAGCTCCCGCGGACTTAGTTCCTCGGACCTGCCGGTGCACGTGCTGCTGCCCTGAGCTCTACCGTATCCATTTCCCGCTACAAGCGACGGAGCAAGGATTTACAGTGTAAACATAGCGTATTAAAACATCTAACCTTTGCTCGGATCACCTTCGCTGATGTTTTTCTGTGTGTGTTAGCTTTTAAAAAAATAATACTCTCGGTCTTCCGAGCGCACAGAACATCTTAAAAGCTTCTGCAGGCCATCAATTATTCAGCCCCATTGAGGGAGCTATCAGTCCTAATGAATTGAGGCGATGCATCCGTCCCAGTGACTTGCAGAGATTGTGTTATGAGCGCGCCGCGCTCTCCTATCTGCAGCCGCGGAGTTGTCGGGTCGTCTTCGCCTGTCGCCGGCTCGCCGTGCGCAGTAAATCATTCAGACAAACCCGGCCACGCGGGGGACAGAGCCGGCCAATTGTGTGCGGCTCGGGCGCGCTGAGCAGGGTATTTATGGACTGGATTTTGTTGTGATCCCCCCGCCCTCCCTTCTCCTCCCCTCTCCGGTTTCTTATTAGGAACTGGGTTAGCAAGAGTGCATCAAGCTGATTAGCGATGCTAGCGCTTGATTAGCTGATGCTGCTCTCCGGGCTCTGCGAGCGGACGTGCAGGCTGTGCAGGGCCGGGTGGAGGTGCTGCAAAGAGGATGGGTCTCCCTTGGGATCCCACTGGGACACAGCCGGCCGTCGTTTCCCCTGCCTCGCGCCAGCATCCGCGTGGGCGCCCGGCATGTGTGGGCAGGCTGAGCTCCTGCAAGGATCCATCTATCCGGGGAAGCTCCAGCCACGCGAAGCCGCCGGCGCCCAGATTTACGGCCTCGCCGGGACGGGTGGCAGCGCCGGGGCTGGGCTGATTGAGATGTTGCGCCGGCTGGGCACACGCGGGGACATGTTTATCCACCTGGGATTTACTCCCGCGCCCGCTTAGCTCCTGATTTATTCGTTTCGGCCACTGGATAAAAGACTCCTGGAAAAGAGTGGAAAAGGCACCGCAATGGAGTCGCAGTGGGCTCCGAGGAGCGCAGTAGATAAACACAAATGTATATAGAGCACGTGCGGGCCGGCGTGGTGCGCCGTAACGCTTTTATTGCCCCGCGTGCCTGGCGGCTGCATTAAGTGCCACCAGTGAGTTATGCCGGCCCTTGGAAGCAAGCGCCGTAAAAGCTTTACAGCCCCTCAGAGCGGCGCCGGTTTGTGCTCTTAGTCTGGTGCCCGGGGAGGCGGGGATGGAGGTGCAGCTCGGCGCCGCGGCAGCCTCCCTGCGCCCAGGGCCCTCCGGCAGCCTGATGCGTTAACCATGGAGCCTGCGGAACAGGGAGCTCCTCTGCCAGGTGCCGAGCCTCGCTGCACCAAGTGTCTCCCTCTGCCGGCGTCCGCCTCGTCCCATCCCATCCCGCCCGAAGTGCCGCGGTCGCCTAATTAAGTTATCAGAGCGATAACGGCGGGCTGGGGTGCAGGGCCTCCCGGAGAGCCACAGTGCAGCAGCTGCTTGAGGGAGGCCGGCGGCTGCTGGGGTGGGATTTGGGCGGGTGCGAGGGGCTGAGCCCCGTGTGGCCGCGCTCTCCGGGCCCGGCGGCTCTGCAGGTGGGTGACGCGTGCTGCTGCCCCAGAGGAGGCGTTCACGGTGCCCCCTGACCACGCGCTCTGCCTCTGCCCTCCACAGTCCCTCCTCTGATCCAGCCCTTCGAGTTCCCCCCGGCCTCCATCGGGCAGCTCCTCTACATCCCCTGCGTGGTCTCCTCGGGCGACATGCCCATCCACATCACCTGGAGGAAGGATGGGCACGTCATCCTCTCCGGCTCCGGCGTCACCATCGAGAGCAAGGAGTTCATGAGCTCCCTGCAGATCTCCAGCGTCTCCCTCAAGCACAACGGCAACTACACGTGCATCGCCAGCAACGACGCGGCCACCGTGAGCCGCGAGCGGCAGCTCATCGTGCGAGGTGAGCGTCCGGGGCCGAATGCGGGAGCGGGGACAGCAATGAGGGGCAGAGAAAAGCCACGAGGCCAAAGGCGCGAAGTGCTCCTGTGCAGTGGAGGGGCTGGGTGCAAGACACTGGCTGGCTCTGCACTATAGAGACGGTCCTTTCTCTTGAATTCCTTAGTGCCTCCTCGCTTTGTGGTTCAACCCAACAACCAAGACGGCATCTACGGCAAAGCCGGCGTGCTGAACTGTTCCGTTGATGGGTACCCGCCTCCGAAAGTGATGTGGAAACACGCCAAAGGTGCGTGCAGAGCCTGGCGGCACCGGGGCTTGCCCCGCGCTGGGAAGCTGCGGGTGGGACGGCTGTGCCGGGGCTGTGGTTGGGTCGTGCAGCTGGTTGAGAGCACGGTGCAGCGCGCGTGGGTGCTGTGCGGCACCGCGGGTGCTGCGGGCGCCTGCTGGGGACGGTTGCGCTCGCGTGGCGTCTCCCAGCTCCGTGCCTTGCCTCCCCTGCCAGGAAGCGGGAACCCGCAGCAGTACCACCCCATCCCGCTCACGGGCCGCATCCAGATCCTGCCCAACAGCTCCCTGCTCATCCGCCACGTGCTGGAGGAGGACATTGGCTACTACCTTTGCCAGGCCAGCAACGGCGTGGGCACCGACATCAGCAAGTCCATGTTTCTCACCGTGAAGAGTGAGTAGCGCGGCGGAGGCGGCGGGCACGCGGCTCTGGGCACGTTTGTTGTGCTGGGGGGTCAGGGAGAGCTGCTGCAGGCGGCAGAGGGGCGTGAAGCCGCGCTGGGGCCGGGTCAGTGCCCCGCGCTGCGAGGGATGCGTGGGCGACGGGGTGGACTGTGCTCCGCGCGCCTCCCTGGCGCCGCTCAAACGCCTGGTGCGTAAAGGCAGCGGGCGGTGGATGTACCCGCGGGAGGAAGGGCACGCACCGGCTAATGAGGCTGGGCAGGCCGGGCACTGCTGTTAGCACCTTGCGTGAACTGCGCTCCGTACGCGATTCCTGAGCCAGGGCTGGCAGCGGAACGCACCATCACCGGCCCCACTCCCTTTGCTTTGCTTGGCTGCCAGCGCGGTGCGAATCTCCAGAGAGCAGGGTCCCTTCCCAGGCTGCCATCCCTGCGTGTCCTGTGGCACCTGCCGCAGAGATTCTCCATGTCCGCCCTGCTCCTTGTCCCTGATCTCTCCTTGTCCCTGATCTCTCCTTGTCCCTGTGAGTCTTGCTGGGCACAGAGCCCTGTCACCTGCCTTTCCCGGACACCGTGGCAGCCTTCGGAAAGGTCTGAGCGGAGAGGGGTATGAGGCGCCACAGCCAATTAGGCCTTCGTGGGGCTCTTTCTCTGTGCCGCTTTCTTGTTTCCTTAGCGAAATGTCAGGCCAATTAAAGGGAGACTGGCTCGAAGTCAGCCAGCATGGACAGAGCTAAGCGAGAGGTAACCAGAGCCGGAGGAGAGGGTGCTGGTGGGCAAAGGGGCGAGGGGAGCAGCTCGGATCCCAGATAGCCGGTGATGGACTCCCTGGGACCAACGCGGTCGAACGGGTGACAGATCTGGTGTGGTTCTTGCGCGGGTGCAGGACAGGCAGCGCAGCCAGCACAGCCCGTGCGTGCTGAGGGAAGGCGCTGGCTCGTGCCGGTGCTGCCGAGCGGAAGAGGGAAGCGCTGGGCGCTGCGGGGGCGCCCCGGGGGACGGCTGGCCAGGCCGCGCGCAGGTGGGCAGGTCACACGCGTGTGATAAATGCGATTTAGCACACGGCTGCGCACCCGCCGCGTGTCGGTGGGCAGAGCCCGGCCGGAGAGGGCCGCGTACCCGGGGGCTCTCCGCAGGCCGCTGGGCAGAACGGTGGCCGGGAGCACCCGCACTCCCCGAGCACCTCCCACCTTGCACAGCTGATTGCAGTTGCCCTGCAATCTGCATTAATGTCATGCTGCAGGTGGAACTTGCCTAATCAGGGTGGAAAGGCAGGGAAACGGGTGCAATCAAAGGAACGTCACGGAGGCAGCTCTAGGCGAGGAGGGGGCTCGTGTCCTGTCGGGGCTGGCGTGGTGCAGCACGGTGCGTGGTGCACGGGCCGCTCAGCAGGGAGCTGCCCTGACCACAGGAGAGCCCTGGCACGGGCCAGGGTGGCAGCGGGACGCAAGGGGGCAGCGAGGCGGTGCTGGGGCCCGCATGGACAAGGGCCGGTACGTGGGGCTGCAGGGAGGCTGCGGCGGGCAAAGCGGTCGTGCCGGAGCGGGGCGCAACAGAGCGCCGGGGCGCGCTCTGCGTGGGGCTGGGCGCACCGTGTCGGGGTGCCATGTAGCAGCCCCGAGCCCGGCCTGGCCCCCGCAGCCGCCGAGGAAAGGTTTCCTCGGCTGCTAATTGAATTACATTGCCACGGAAAGCCGCGAAGTCATAGCTCATTAGAGCCTCTTGTGTCCCATTATAGCAGTGTGTGTTGCCTTTGCGGATTGCCATTACCATACATTACTGCGGGCCTCGGCGCTGCTGTTTGTTTATGCATTACATTTTTTTCCGGCTTCCCCGCCTCCCGTACCCGCCGTGGCTGCGCGGGTGCCCGTGCGGGTGCCGCTGTCGCCGGTGACGTTGTGGCGCGGGGCTCGAGGCCGGGCTCCTCCTACCACCACGAGGCCCGCGCCAGTGCTCTGCAGGCCAGGGGACCAGACCGACTGTCCCACGTCCCCGCCGCGCCATGGGGCAGTGACGTGCGGCCACGGGCTCGCTGCACGTGCATGTGGCGCGCGCGGGCAGATATTAATGAAACCCTCCGCGGCATCCGCAGTGCCGAGGCTGCCCTGCAGTCGCGCTCTATATTCCGCCCAGGTTTATGCGAGTGAATTATGCAAATCCGTGCTGGAAAACATTCCTCCCCTCGTCCTCGGGAGTGTAAAACCTTAGTCAATAATTCATAGTTGCACGTCTCAGACTGGAGCCTTTCTCTTCATTACCGTGTGCGCTTGGTTATTTGTCTTTCGCGTTTTATTGTCTATCCCGGTGTAATGCTGTGCATTATAAAATTTAGCTGCTTCATTACTTGATGAGGGGGAGCCGCGTGGTGCAGCGCTGGGGCCCGGCGGTGCCGCGGGGCCGCAGCGCGGCACTGAGCCCCTCTCGTGCCCGCAGTCCCGGCCATGATCACCTCGCACCCCAACACCACCATCGCCATCAAGGGCCAGACGAAGGAGCTCAACTGCACGGCCCGCGGCGAGCGGCCCATCATCATCCGCTGGGAGAAGGGCGACACCGTCATTGACCCCGACCGCAACATGCGCTACGCCATCGCCACCAAGGACAACGGTGACGAGGTCATCTCCACCCTCAAGGTGAGGGGCCGCTCGTGGCCCCTGGGTGACGGTGCCCTGGGCAGTGCAGGCTGGTGCAGATGGGCGTTGAAAGCCCCGAGCTGGGGCTGCAGAGTGGCCGTGTGGCCGCAGGAAAGCTGCAGAGTGAGAGCTAAAGAACGGGCACGCAGCCCCACGCTGTAGGAAAGACAGCGCTAGCTAAGCTGATGCGGCAACTGTTCTCTCCCAAAACGCCCCTAGCTGAAGCAC
>JAWLRI010000339.1:207790-220646 GCA_034781795.1 Crypturellus tataupa | reverse complement strand
GTCCGGGCTCGCGGTGCGGGCGCCCCCTCACCTGCCCGCGCCCCGCAGAGCCCCCCGACCCGCCCGAGCTGGAGATCCGCGAGGTGAAGGCCCGCAGCATGAACCTGCGCTGGACGCAGCGCTTCGACGGCAACAGCATCATCACCGGCTTCGACATCGAGTACAAGAACAAATCCGGTGCGTGACGGCCGCCTCTGCACCTTCCCTCCCCGGCACCGTCCGGGGGCTGGGGCCTCGCTCTGTGCAGCTTTTAAAGGGAATATGCTGGGCCTGGGATCCTTTGATGAAGAAAGGAGAGAGCAGCATTAATGAAATATGTAAATTTACGTTAGATGGGAGCATTTGAAAGGGAATATTAAAAGAGGCAATATTTGCAAAAGCCCAAGCCAGAGCTGGCAGAAGCTGGTCAGGGGGATGCAGCTCTGCAGGGGGAAGGTGCCGTGGGCTTCACCCTCGCCCCGTCCCGCTGCTCATCATGGGTTCCCTGCATCTCCATGGACGGGTGTCCCGGTGCTCCCCGGCACCAGGAATCATGTCCTCCCCTTCCTTCACCAGATTCCTGGGACTTCAAGCAGTCTACGCGCAACATCTCGCCGACCATCAACCAGGCGAACATCGTGGACCTGCACCCGGCCTCGGTCTACAGCATCCGCATGTACTCCTTCAACAAGATCGGGCGCAGCGAGCCCAGCAAGGAGCTCACCATCAGCACGGAGGAAGCAGGTGGGTGCCGAATTGCCCTGTCCTTCCCCACGTCCCTCCCGCTCCGTGTCCGGCCGCGGGGCCGGCTCCGCTGAGCGCGTTTGCGGGGGATCCTTACCCGAGCGCTCTCAACTCTGGGTCTGGGTGTGTTTGGGCGCAGCTCCTGACGGGCCCCCCATGGATGTCACCCTGCAGCCGATAACGTCCCAGAGCATCCAGGTCACGTGGAAGGTGAGCAGGATGGGCGTCGCGCGTGGCGGGAGCGCTGGCGGGGTGGGCGCGTGGCTCGGCTGCCTCGCACGGGCTCCTGATTAATCATGTTTTCTAACAAGCTCATTACCTCGGAGGTGATCCGTGGGGGGCCACGGGGAGGAGAGGATAAATATGCAAAAACCGAGGCACTTGGCTGCAAAGTGTTCAAGCAAATATCAATAAAATTTACAGCCAGAGTTATTTGTCAGAAGGTGCGTAATGAAAAGTAAAATTGATTGGAAAGCGAGGACTTTGGGATGAACCGCAAGCCAATAAATTTAGGGTCCAGCTTCTCCCTCTCCCCTCAGGCGCTGAAAAACAGATTAATGAAAAATAAGATTCACTCGCATGATAAGTCACTTCGTTTTGGGAGTATTTCAGGGAGACAGATCGCTCTGCCTTTGTAACATAAATTTGCAATCAGCCTTATTGATTTCTTGATGCTTTGGAGAAATATCGTTAGGACGGGCACGAGCACGGCCGTGCGCGCTCTCCGGAGCATCGCGGGCCGCCCTGACGCTGCCCCGTCCCCAGGCGCCCAAGAAGGAGCTGCAGAACGGCGTGATCCGCGGCTACCAGATCGGCTACCGGGAGAACAGCCCCGGCAGCAACGGGCAGTACAGCATCGTGGAGATGAAGGCCACCGGCGACAGCGAGGTCTACACGCTGGACAACCTCAAGAAGTTCGCGCAGTACGGCGTGGTGGTGCAGGCGTTCAACCGCGCGGGCACAGGGCCCTCCTCGAGCGAGATCAACGCCACCACGCTGGAGGACGGTGAGCGGCGCTGCGGGACATGGGGACACAGGGACACGGGGCCGCGGAGGTGCCACCGCCTTGTCGGCAGCGGCGAGCGGCAGCAAAAGTTTTGCGCTGCGTTTGCTCAGCGGTTTTTCATACTTAATTAAGGCTCTCGTTAGCCTGTCAAACCACGATCGTTTCCTGGCTCTATTAGCGCTCCTCCTGGGGTATTCAAGGGCCCCTGTTTTAGCAATAGTGTCTTTTCCATAATTATATTACCTTCATTTCGTTCAAACGGACTATCTGTATTAGTTTATTATGCTTGGTCCCTAATTACATGGTGCTTATATTTTTACACCTAAGTAATATGAAACAATAATCATTTTCAAAGAGCGTCGTTACGGTGATGTATTATCACTTAAACGCTCGTAAAAATTAGAGTTACCTCTTCTGGGGCAAGGGGATCTCATTACTGGCATCGCGCCGCTGTGCCGCGCCGCCCGCGCTGGCACCCGCGGCCGCTCACGGTGCCCGTCGCCCGCAGTGCCCAGCCAGGCGCCCGAGAACGTGCGCGCCATCTCCATCACGTCGGATGTGGCCGTCATCTCGTGGTCGGAGCCGCCGCGCAGCACGCTCAACGGCGTGCTCAAGGGCTACCGCGTCATCTTCTGGTCCCTCTATATGGACGGCGGTGAGTGGCGCAGCCGGCGCGGTGCCGCGCGGCACAGGGGGATGCGCGCGGGCTCACGGCCCCTGCGCCCGCAGAGTGGGGCGAGATGCAGAACATCACGACGACGCGGGAGCGAGTGGAGCTGCGCGGCATGGAGAAGTTCACCAACTACAGCGTGCAGGTGCTGGCCTACACGCAGGCTGGCGACGGCGTGCGCAGCAGCGTGCTCTACATCCAGACCAAGGAGGACAGTGAGTGCTGCCACCCGGCTCCCCCTCCTCCTTTTACTGTGGATATTTAAATATTTACACCCCTGGCTGCCCTACTTTAGTGCCATTAGCTCCATTCCGGAGCATTTCCCGGGCCACTGCTGCCTTCGGGCAGGGAATAAGGGACAGGCCGGAGTCCCTGTGCAGGGAGGCACCAGATGCTGGGGCGCTGCGGTGCACTGGGCGAGGATGCAGATTAGGAGATGGGCATTAAAATACCATTGCAGTCCCTATATTGGTGATTAGTTCTCCTAACCCCGGTGCATGGAGGGGCTCAGTGGGGCGGGCTGCGGGGCTCTGCAGCGCGCTGCCCTCTCAGTCCCAGGTCCACCGGCCGGCATCAAGGCGGTGCCGTCGTCGGCCAGCAGCGTGGTGGTGTCCTGGCTGCCGCCGGCGAAGCCCAATGGCATCATCCGCAAGTACACCATCTTCTGCTCCAGCCCCGGCTCCGGGCAGCCGGTAAGCCTCCCGTGGGATGGGGACGGCGCCACGCACTCCCCTTGCCGCCCGCTGGCCCAGAGAGCGGGAATCTGGCCCCGTGCAGTCCCTGTGGCACTGGGCACGGGTGCATGGCAGGGCTGCGGAGCGGCGCTTGTGGCAAGCTCTTTCTCCACCTCATTTTCCTATCGGAGCCTCTGGTTTCCAGGGCAACATAATCTTTTCATCAAAGCCACGGGTAAAACCGCTGGGATCTGATATTGTTTTCCTGGCATCTTGTCAAAACTGTTATTTGGTTAAAAAAAAAATATGCATACTCTGCAAATCCATATGGGTGGTTGCTCGTGGGGCGGTTTCCCACCTGTGAGCGCTGCCATGCGTGTGGCTCACCGGGTATGGGGACCCGTGCGTGGGACGCGGGCGCTTAGTGTGCCCATGGGCACAGCCAGCGTCTGAGCGAGCGCATCCCCACGGGTGGCAGCGCACGCGGCCCCGTGGCTCGGAGCAGCCTGTGCATGGCCAAGAGGGGTGAGGGCGGCTCCGTGCGCTTTGGGCAGGGGTTTGGACACGCCAGGCGGGCTTGGCCGGTGCCCTTGCTGCGGGGTTTGGATGCACGGCTTCCCTGCCACACGCTGCACCAATGCAGCCATCTGCTGCTCCGCTGTGCCCGCTCTCCCTGGAGGAATGACGGCACCAGCCAGCTCGCGCTGGCACCGGGAGCGCAGCTGCTGGAGCGGGGGCCGTGCTGCCGGGGGTGACCGCCACCGCCGTCCCCGTGCAGGCTCCCAGTGAGTACGAGACCAGCCCCGACCAGCTCTTCTACCGCATCGCGCACCTAACGCGCGGGCAGCAGTACCTGCTCTGGGTGGCCGCCGTCACCTCCGCCGGCCGCGGCAACATCAGCGAGAAGGTCACCATCGAGCCCGCCGGGAAAGGTACGCGGGCGCTCGCGCAGGGGCTGCACGGGTGCCAACCTGTGTGCAGGTTTTGCGGCTGGGGGGACCTTGCACTATCCTGACCTCTTCCTCCTTCTCCTCTCTGAAAAGCCCCGGCCAAGATCATCTCCTTCGGCGGCACCGTCACCACGCCATGGATGAAGGATGTGAGGCTGCCGTGCAACTCGGTGGGGGAGCCGGTCCCTGCCATCAAGTGGACCAAGGACAGGTGAGTGTGGGTGCGTGGGGCGCGAGGCTGGCGAGCACATGGGCCGCCTCGTGCGGCTCACGCACCCTGGGCTCCCCGCAGCGAGGACACGGCCATCCTGGTGACGGTGGACGGGCACCGCCTCATCCAGACCAACGGCACGCTGGTGCTGCGCTCCGTAAAAGCCGAGGACTCCGGCTACTACACGTGCACCGCCACCAACACCTGGGGCTTCGACACCATCATCATCAACCTGCTGGTGCAAGGTGGGGCGGCCGGCCGGGCCTCCGTGGTCCCCGCGGACGCTCCGCGGCAGCTGCTCCCGCTGGGATAGGGCTCACGGGCGCTGGGCTCTTCCGCAGTGCCCCCGGACCAGCCGCGGCTCACGGTGTCCAAGACGTCGGCCTCCTCCATCACACTCGCCTGGATTCCCGGGGACAACGGCGGCAGCTCCATCCGAGGTAAGGCTGCCCCGGTGCCTGCCGCAGTGTCCCAAAGGGCTCCAGCAGCAGCCCTGATGCGGTCGGTGGCTCGTGCGGTGGTTGCAGCAGGATGCTGTGATGCAAGTGGCTGAGGAAGGGCGCCTCGCTGGTCGCTCCTGTGCCGGTGTCCGTGCCACGACTCCCAGTGTTGGTGTCTTTGAGGCAGGATTGGTCCTGGTGGTGCTTGGGGGCCCTCCTGGCTCTCCGGAGCCTCCTTTCTGCTCTGATTCATCTAATGAATCAGATGTGCCAGCAGCTGCACACGGGGGGGGCGGCGAGAGGGGAAGGAGCCCTCGCTTACAATTAATTAAAAGCATGAAAGTAATTACAAGCAAATCTCCCCAGCCAGCAGCCTTTCACTCCAACGGCCTCTGTTGATAAATTTGGTTATAATTGGATTAGAAATATTAAAAACATGCGGCACGTACAAAATAAATAAATAAGTGGCAGCGGGTGGTGGGGGCGCCGGAGCGGCAGGGGTGTCCGGCGAGGGACACGGCCCCTCTCGCGCTGGCGCTGCGGTGCGGCGCGTGGCGCTTGCTCAGGCTCGCGGTGCGTGTGCGGGGAGCGAGCCCTTGCTGGCCTGCTGCATCTGACACCTGGCAGAGGCGGTGCAGAAGCAGTTGCTCTGTCGGTGTGGTGCTAGCGGGGAGATTTTGGCACGGACGAAGGGCAGCAGAGCTGTGATTGCCCCGGGAAGCAGGGTGGCTCGTGCTGCGCGTGCCCCGGGCTCCCGCGAGCCTTTCCAAGGCTGCTGGTGGCGGCTCTGCTCGTGGAGGACTCGGAGAAAGGAGGCGGCGCGGTGACAGCAGCAACTTGCTCGCCTGCTTCCCCAGGGAGTCGGTTAATTCAGGCGTTCCCGTTATAGCCCCGTGCCAGCCGCTCTGCCCGGGCCCCTGGTTACCAGCCCGGGATGGACTGGCAGGGGCAGCTCCCACGCGTGCGCTTGGGCAGGGGGCTGGTCTAATGGCCCTGGAAATGGGGGCCGCTTCAGCTGCGCTCGCCCTGCCGCAGGCTTCGTGCTGCAGTACTCGGTGGACAACAGCGAGGAGTGGAAGGACGTGTTCATCAGCTCCTCGGAGCGCTCCTTCAAGCTGGACAGCCTCAAGTGCGGCACGTGGTACAAGGTGAAGCTGGCGGCCAAGAACAGCGTGGGCGCCGGGCGCATCAGCGAGATCATCGAGGCCAAGACCCACGGCAGAGGTGAGTCCCCGGCAGGGCCCGCTCGGAGGGGGCCTCCTGCCAGGGTTTACTGCCACCTCTGCTGCCTGGCACGTGAACGCCACTGGCCCCTGCAATGCTCGGCCGAGAGGCCTGCAGAAATACGGCGCTCGGCTCCGTGGGCGCCTCCGAGCACCCCTCAGCGCGGCGCCAGCTCAGGGGCGAGCGCTCCTCGGCCGTGCCCCGCGCCGGGCCAAGGCCGCGGCCCCCGTGCCTGGCAGCAGCTCCTCTCGCGCAGAGCCCTCCTTCAGCAAGGAGCAGCACCTCTTCACGCACATCAACTCGACGCACGCGCGGCTCAACCTGCAGGGCTGGAGCAGCGGCGGCTGCCCCATCACCGCCATCGTCCTCGAGTACCGGCCCAAGGGCAACTGGGGGTGGCAGAGCCTGCGCACCAACAGCTCCAGCGAGGTCTTCCTGACGGAGCTGCGCGAGGCCACGTGGTACGAGCTGCGCATGAAGGCCTGCAACAGCGCCGGCTGCGGCAACGAGACGGCCCAGTTCGCCACGCTGGACTACGACGGCAGTGAGTGCGGGTGCAGGATGCGGGCAGGATGGGAGGTGGCTGCAGGACTCACTCCCGTGCTCTGCCCTAGGCACCATCCCACCCATCAAGTCAGCACAGGGGGAGGGTGACGACGTGAAGAAGCTCTTCACCATCGCCTGCCCCGTGATCCTGGCCACCCTCGGCGTGGCCCTGCTCTTCATCATCCGCAAGAAGAGGAAGGAGAAGCGTCTGAAGAGGCTGCGAGGTGAGCCGGTGGTGCCGGGCCGGGGTGCTTCCTGCACAGCCTCCCGCTGCCCAAATCCTGCCCTGAACGGCCCCTGTTCGTCTCCTGCAGATGCCAAGAGCCTGGCGGAGATGCTGATCAGGTGGGTGCCCGCTGCAGAGCTGGAGCGGCTCTGCCTGCCGTGGGGAGCGAGCGGGTGCTCCCGCAGCCAGAGCCTGGAGCCGGGGACCTGGCGCTGCTGGCGTGCGGCACCGCAGCCTCCGTGTCCTCTTCCCTCGCAGCAAGAACAACCGAAGCTTCGACACGCCGGTGAAGGGGCCCCCGCAGGGCCCCCGCCTGCACATCGACATCCCCCGCGTGCAGCTGCTCATCGAGGACAAGGAGGGCATCAAGCAGCTGGGTGAGCACAAGACAGCACCGGGACAGCAAACCATGGGCAGAGGAGAGGTCTAAGCGCCCAAATCTCTCCCCAGGGGATGACAAAGCTACGATCCCTGTGACGGACACAGAGTTCAGCCAGACCGTGAACCCGCAGAGCTTCTGCACGGGCGTCTCGCTGCATCACCCCGCTCTCATCCAGAACACGGGGCCCCTCATCGACATGTCGGACATTCGCCCCGGCACCAGTAAGTGGCTGCGCCCACCCTGCGCTTGCCGGACACGCCGCCGCCGGCAGAGCAGGGCGCAGGAGGACACGGGCAGGTGTCCCTTCCCCACAGAGGTACCTCCCTGACCCTGCTTTTTGCCCCATGCCACAGACCCGGTGTCGAGGAAGAGCGTTAAATCCGCGCACAGCACCCGCAACAGGTACTCGAGCCAGTGGACCCTTACCAAGTGCCAGGCATCCACGCCGGCGCGCACGCTCACCTCGGACTGGAGGACCGTGGGCTCCCAGCACGGCATCACGGTCACGGAGAGCGACAGCTACAGCGCCAGCCTCTCGCAGGACACGGGTAAGCGGCGCGGCCCGCGACGGCAGAAACGGCCCCGCTCGGGGCCGCCGTTTGCCACGTAGCGCCCTGGGCACTGCGCATTACTTATGTGAGGCCACATATAGTGTCATTATTTGCACTGATTCCTATAGTGCCATTATTTGCACTGGTTACTCACAGCGTGCCTGTTTGCAGGGGTTACTTATAGTGTGATTATGTGCATGGGTGACTTATAGTGTGATTATTTGCACTGGTGACTTATAGCATGCTTATTTGAACTGATTATTTATAGCGTGATTATTTGCATTGATTATTCCTAGTGTGATTACTTGCTCTGGTTACCTACAGTGTGATTATTTGCACAGAATACATATAGTGTGATTATTGGCATTGGTCACTATAGTGCCATTATTTGCACTGGTTATTTGTAGTTATTTGCAGGGGTTACATATAGTGTGATTATTTGTACTGGTTACTTATAGTGTCATTTGCATTGGTTCCTATAGTGTTGTTATTGGTACTGGTTACCTGTAGTGTCATTATTTGCACTAGTTGCCTATAGTGTGATTATTTGCCCTGGTTACTTATATTGTGATTATTTGCATTGGTACCTACAGTGATTATTTGCCTTGATTACTTATAATGTGGCTTTTTGAGGGGGCCAGATATAGTGTGCTTTTTTGCACAAGTTACTTGTGGTGTGGTTATTTGCATTGGTTACTTACAGTGTGATAATTCACGTTGGTTAGGTATAGTGTGATTAATTGTACTGGTTACCTATAGCGTGATGATTTATACTGATTACTTATAGTGTGTGTATTTGTAGGGACCAGGGAGAGTGTGATTATTTGTACTGGTTACTTAAAGTGTTATTATTTGCATTGGTTTCTACAGTGTCATTCTTTGCACTGGTTACTTATAGTGTGACTATTTGCACATTACCTATAGTGGGATTATTTGTACTGGTTGCTTATGGTGTGATTATTTGCATTGGTACCTACAGTGATTATTAGCCTTGATTACTTATAATGTAGCTATTTGTAGGGGCTGGATATAGTGTGATTAATTGCACTGGTTACTTATAGTGTAGATATTTGCACTGGTTACTTATAGTGTGACTATTTGCATTTGTGACATAGTGGGATTATTTGTACTGGTTATTATGATATGATTATTTGCATTGGCCATTTATAGTGTGGCTATTTGCAGGAGTTACGTATAGTGTGCATATTTGCACTGGTTACCTATAGTGTGATTATTCGTACTGGTTACTTATCATTTTATTATTTGTACTGGTTGCTTATGGTGTGATTATTTGCATTGGTACTTAGAGTGATTATTAACCTTGATTACTTATAATTTGGCTATTTGTAGGGACCAGATATAGTGTGATGATTTGCACTGATTATTCATAGTGTGGCTATTTGCACTGGTTACCTATAGTGTGATTATTTGCATTGGTTAGTTATAGTGTGACTCTTTGTACTGGTTACCTATAGTGTCATTATTTGCCCTGGTTCCTTATAGTGTGATTATTTGCACTTGTTATTTATAGTGTGGCTATTTGCAGGGGTTGCATATAGTGTGATTATTTGCGCTCGTTACTTATATTTTGATTATTTGCACTGGTTACTGATAGTGTAGCTATTTGCATTGGTTACTTATAGTCTGATTATTTACATTGATTATGAATAGTGTGACTAATTGTACTGGTTATCTATTGTGTGATCATTTACACTGGTTACGTATATACTGTGATTATTTGCACTGGGAGCTTATAGTGTGATTGCTTGCACTGGTTATCCATAGGGTGATTATTTGTACTGGGTACATATAGTGTGATTATTTGCGTTGGTTCCTATAGTGTGATTATTTGCACTGGTTACTAATAGTGTGGCGATTTGCAGGGGTTACATACAGCATCATTATTTGCACTGGTTATTTATAGTGTGATTATTTGTACTAGTTACTTATAGTTTCATTATTTTCATTGGTACCTATAGTGTCATTATTTGTACTGGTTCCTTATACCAAGATTATTTGCATTGGTTACTTATAGTGTGGCTATTTGTAGGGGCCAGATGTAGTGTCATTACCTGTGCTAATTACTTACAGTGTGATTATTTAGACGGGATACATATAGTGTGATTATTTGCACTGATTCTTTATAGTGTGACTATTCATAGGGTTACATATAGTGTGATTATTTGTACTGGTTACTTATAGTTTGATTTTATTGCATTGGTACCTATAGTCTCAATATTTTTGTTTTGGTTACTTATAGTGTGATTATTTGCCTAGGCTCCTAGTGTGTCATTATTTGCACTGGTTACCTATAGTGTGATTATTTGTACTGGTTGCTTATAGTGTGATTATTTGCCTTGATTATTTATAATATGGCTATTTGTAGGGGCCAGATACAGTGTGATTAATTGCACTGGTTACTTATAGTGTGGTTACTTGCACCAGTTACCTATAGTGGGATTATTTGCACTGGTTATTCATAGTGTAGCTATTTGCAGGGGTTACTTATTATTTGCATTGGTACATAGAGTGATTATTTGCCTTGATTACTTATAATGTGGCGATTTGTAGGGGCCAGATACAGTGTGCTTTTTGCACAATTTACTTTAGTGTAGATATTTGCATTGGTTAGGTATAGTGTGATTAATTGTACTGGTTGTACTAGTGTGTATTAGTGTGATCATTTGTGCGGATTACTTGAGTGTGATTATTTCTACTGGTTACTTAAAAGTATGATTATTTGCATTGGTTTCTATAGTGTCATTTTTTGCACTGGTTTACATATAGTGTTTTTTTTTTTTGCATTTGTGACTTATAGTGGGATTATTTGTATTGGTTATTATGATGTGATTATTTGTATTGGTCATTTATAGTGTACATATTACTATTTGCAGGGGTTACTTATAGTGTGGGTCTTTACAGGGGTAACTTTTATTTGCACTAGACCTGTAAGGATTATTTGCTTTGATTAATTATAATGTGGCTATTTGTAGAGGCCAGATATAGTGTGATTATTTGTACTGCTAACATATAGTGTCATTATTTGCATTAGTCATGTATAGTGTGGTTAGTTGCAGGGGTTCATATAGTGTGCATATTTGTACTGATTACCTCTAGTGTGGCTATTTGCAGGGATTACTTATAGTGTGACTATTTGAATTGGTTCCTGTACTAAGTATTTGCATGCATTACTTATAGCAGGATTATGTGCACTGGTTACTTATGATTTCCAAGGTTTAAGTCACCAGTACTAATATTCACTTATAGTGTGATTATTTGCATTGATTAGTTGTAGGGGCCAGATACATTGTGAGCCTTTTAGGATATTTAGTTGTTCTCTTGCAAACTCTTAAGTAGTAATAGAACGAGCTCAACGCACAGGAGTTTTTCCTGTTACAGCAGGGATATGTCAAGAAGCAATCACCTTTCTCAACTAACTGGTAAGTACGGGAAAAGGTTCTTCCCTGCTTTATTTAATTACAGTTAAAATCACATTGAAATGAGCTCCAGAGCAGGTAAGGCGTGAGGCCTATTCCAACTAAGTGTTTTGTTTCAAGCTGCAGGCCTCTAATTTCTCTGCAGAACTTGTCAGGGATCCTGCAGCCCTCTCTGGGGTCCGCTCTCCGTCCTGGGACAGCTATAATTCCCTGGCCAGCAGCAGTAGCAGGAGGTGAAGAGCTGCATGTCCAGCTCGAGCTGAGGTTTGTACTTGTCTCTCCTGCACAGACAAAGGACGGAACAGCATGGTGTCGACAGAAAGCGCCTCGTCCACCTACGAGGAGCTGGCCCGGGCCTACGAGCATGCCAAGCTGGAGGAGCAGCTGCAGCACGCCAAGTTCGAGATCACCGAGTGCTTCATCTCCGACAGCTCCTCGGACCAGATGACCACGGGCACGAACGAGAACGCGGACAGCATGACATCCATGAGCACCCCGTCGGAGCCCGGCATCTGCCGCTTCACCGCCTCGCCGCCCAAGCCCCAGGACAGCGACCGCGGAAAGAACGTGGCGGTGCCCATCCCGCACCGAGCCAACAAGAGTGAGTACGGCCACGAGGGCTGGCGCGTCCGAGCGTAGCGCTGGGCATGCAGGGTGAGCCCACTCGCCTTACATTGCTTCTATCCCACACATGGAGGGAAATGCGTCTTCCCGGGCACATGTGCATAAACACCTGGAGCAGACACCCCCCTCTTTCCTCTTATGGACAGCAGCGATTTAAGGGTGGCCACCACCATAGTGCTGTTACACAATGGCCTGCAGGTATCCTGTGTGCAGTCCGTGCTTGAAATGCTCCTTGCCTTTCAGCTTGTTTGATAGCCTTAGGGTGTGATAAGGTAAGTGTCTATACCGTGGAGATGTTGAATTACCTGTCAAGATCAGCATCGTTGCATGCTCCCTGAATGCACCTGTCCAATGGTGGAGGTTCCCTTGGGGGAACCAGCTCTCCCTCCCCGCTCTGTTCTGCAGCAGCCACGAGTGCATGAGGGAGGTGCATCCCTCAACAACAAGTACAAAGTGCAAGAGCCAGACTGGCCGGGTACAGGACTTTTATTGCAGGCGATGACACTGAGCCGAGGCTCCAATAACCACATACAGGCTCTAAGTAATACTTTCGACCCGGCAAAGGCAGAGTATAAAACACTACGCCTGTGCAGCCAGACTCTCTACCCCTCAAGGGCAGAATATCTGCGGAGAGGTGTTACTTCAGCTATTCTCGACTTAGAGGCTCTCCCAGGTAAAGGGAAAGCCCTCATCTCTCTCTAGCCAGCAGAGTATGAAAGGGAGCTCCATAGCCATTCCATCTAGGTAAGTGAAATGTTAGTGCTGTCTGTGGGTAAACCTGGCCTCCGCAGTGAAAAGAAAGGCCAGGTCTACCCAAAGGTGGGACTTTGGCCCTTCTCCTAGCTGAGGAGGCCAGGTCTACCCACAGACAGCAGTAACACCCCACACTGGCTGGAAGGAGGCTCTCCCAGGGAGAGCCCTCGCCTCTAAGTCAGTGAGGTGGTGGTGCTCTCTGTGGGTAGACCTGGCCTCCGCAGTGAGCAGGGGGGGGCCAGGTCTACCCAAAGGTGTGACTATTCTCCCCTTGCTGGATAGACCAGGCTTTCCCCCTTAGAAAATTCAGGCCTTTCCTTCTTCTAAGTAAGGTGTGACTTCCTGTTGGGTTGACCTGGCCTCCGCAGTGAGAAGAATGGCCAGGTCTACCTGAAAGCGGAACACCTTTGGGTAGACCTGGCCTTTCTTTTAACTGCGG
>JAWLRI010000339.1:195166-206692 GCA_034781795.1 Crypturellus tataupa | reverse complement strand
CGCCGAGCCCGCGGCCGCCGCCAGCGCCGAGCCGCGCATGCCCACGCACACCAAAATGGGAGGCTCCAGGGACTCGCTACTAGAAATGAGCACGTCCGGTATAGGAAGGTCTCAAAAACAAGGGGCCGGAGCATACTCCAAATCCTACACCCTCGTGTAGGAGGAACCTAGAAAACAAACACAACGAACTCTGCTGGTTTCCTGCGCTATTTATATTTAAATAACAAAAAACTCTTGTACATAACGGACTCTTTTGTATAAATGAAACTATTTTCTTCTTCTCCAAACAGAAAAAGAAACCAGGGCACAAAGAATTTGATGTTACAGATTTAAAATTAATATATATGTAAACATATATATATTTCACATCATTTTGAAAGGGGCACAAGGAAAGACTCAGCGACTTTTTTTTTTTTTTTTTCCCTGATCTTGTCGGTGGTTTTGAAAAAGGAACGTCTTGAAGACATTGCATGCTATTTTACTGTTCTGAAAACAACAGGAGTTGCTTCAATTTGCAAATGCTTATGTGTTAATACCTTTTTCTATGAAAAAACAAACAGCGCTGTGTGCAATAAAGGTTATGTTTATACCTGGGTGTTTCTTCAATGGAGAGAGCTGGGCGGGAGCAGGGGGAGGAAGGCCGGGAGCTGGTGGGTCAGTGCACCATGAGCACATGCAGCACAGTAGCCGCTGCTCCAACTCGCAGCCAAGACTCACAGTGAAGCCCCCATCGCGGGGTGCAGCTCAGCCCCGCTCCCGCGGGTGCATGATGCGCAGCTTGCTGTGATGTGCAGAGTGCAGCAAATCCCAGCCTTGCTCCAGCAGGCTCTGAAGTCCAGTGCACATCTCCATCTCAGCTGGTGTTCCTCTCCCCCGTTGCAACAGTTAATCTGTGAAGAAACGCATTAAACCCTTTGAGCTTGCTGCTAATGAAAAGGAAAGGCAGCGAAAGGCAGGTGGCTCCAGTTCCCCTCCAGGGCTGGCAACCTTCCTTCCCTGCTACCAGGAAAGATGAAACGGCACAGGCTGTTAGGCACAGTTGTTTCGCTTAGGCTAGAACTATCACCTTCCAGAAGATGTGCTACTATCCAAGGTCTAACTACATGCATTTTGGATTCCTAAGTACATTAGAGGAAATATTAATTTGAAATAAGTCTTCACCACTGCTCAATCCCCACTTGGTACCCGCTGGTTCCATCTCTTCCTTACAATAGATAAGCTTTTAAATTAGCAGTTGCAACAACTAGCACACCAACTCTTGAAAAGCACTGCTTTCACCGCATCAGTTACTCGTTACATAGCTTCCTTTACTATCACTCTTGACTTTTGGTTTAACTGAACAAACCACTTTGCTCAAAAACCTCCAGTGTTACTGGCAACATTACTTGCTATTTTGCTTTCCAGCTTGCAGTATCCACTTGTGCTGTCGCAGAAAGAAGTCAGATAATTCTGCAAGTGCCTCAGCAGTAGCCTGGTACAGCTCCTGCCTTTTTGGGGTTCAGGAAAGGAGCTGTTGCAGCATTTCTTTGTGATTATTTTGGTAATGGTTGCAGCCACCCTGCGCAGGGAGGCGTAGAGCTGGCAAACAGGCTGGAGGCGGCTGGGGCAGCTGCCTCGAGTGCTTCAGCTAACAGCATCAAACGCTCCAGCTACATCTTGCCATAAAGACAGACCTGGGGCATTTTGTGAAGCAAAAGACTCTGTGTTCTGCCCGACACCTGTCTGAGCTGCTTGGCTGGGGACTTACCTGCACCAAGTGTCTTCTGGCCGAAGCACTGTGGAGCCGTCTGCGCTCGGGGAGGTCCAGCGCTGTCCCACAAGCTGCCCAGAGAGTCTGGGTTGTTGCCAAGCACCGAGAGGTGCCAACTTGGTTGTGCGGAGCCATCACGTAGGGAGCAATCAGCCTGCCTGCAATCCAAGCATGAAAAGGGATTAGGCTTTTTTTCTGGAGTATTTAGGATTGTTGTCTTTAATATGAAATCCAAAAGCTGGTCTGAATAGCATTTACCTCTATGCGTGACTTTTCCTATGCATTCAATTTTAACAGGTTTTTGGGAGGCAATAAAGCCACGGTGATGTGTTCCAATTTAGCATGCAATGAGCGCCTGGATTGTGTACGGCAGCTGTACACAGAACATAACCAAGGCAATTTAATGCCAGAGATCACGCTGAACAGCTCTGACAGGGCTCTCAGGCCCACAGCGAGACCCTGTGGCTTGCTCTTCGGCCAGGGCAGTGCACGGGGTCCGGTGCTCGCTTACCTGCAGCAGGAGGGTGCTGGTCGGCTGGGGCGCAGCCCTCTTCGTGGGCACCAGCCCCGAAGGAACACGGGGTTGCAGCCCCCGTAACATCCTGTAATCGGCTCTGTCTCTCCCACTGGTTAGTGTTTGCCTCTGACCAAGCGTAACCAGCGCCGTCTCTCCCCGAGTCCATCGGGAAGAGCTGACAAGCAAAGTGGCAGCTCTCGCCAACGCTCCCTACCGCTTGCAACGGCGTCAGAGTCCGCGTTCAAAACCCTCTCACGGCACAAACCCAAGTACAGAGCCAAGCGCCCGCCCCCCTCTGCCAGCAGCGTTCGGCTCTGCACCCATGCAGCGCCTCGGAAATGTCAATCCCAGAGCCTGAATAGAAGAGGCAAGAAACGACAAGCGTATTCTTGGCTGTGAGAGTAAGTGGATTAGCAAGATAAAGGGAAGAACAGATTAACATGTCTTTATTATAATCGGCTAGCACAGCTTTCTGTCTACATCACAGCAAGAATTCTGAGCCTCACTGTCCCCAGCAGTTCCACGCTGTGGCATTGAACAGGTCACGCTCCCCGCGCTGCGCAACAGGGCAGCGACATCCCGGTGCCGGCCCTCCCGGGCAGACACGGAGCTACCGCCCAGGCCGGCAGCTCAAGCTGCACTACCCAACTCAGCCTTCAACAAGAGACAGCAAAAACCACCAGGAAAGGAGAAGAGCTGCTTGGTTTCAGGTGCATTGATGTAACTCGTGCCCCATATGCGAGTGGCGCTGGGCAGACAGACGGGCTCAGGGCGCAGCGCTGCGCTGCACTGCCCGCTCCTCTGGGGTGGCAGCTCTGCACCCGCTGCCAGCCCGCGCTCCGAGAGGGCCGCCAGAACCAAGATCTCCGTGGGGTCCGGCTCCTGCCACGGCGGCAGCTGCTCTCTGCCCGCTCGTACCGCCCTGCGCTCCCAGCTCTGCAGCTGCGGCAAGAGCCGGTCACTTCAGCTCCTGCTGCAGCTGCCGCCAAGAACAGGCCTGGAGATGCCAACCTGGACACAGGTGCCCCCAGGCAGCCCCTCACTGCTCATGCCCCGGCCCACCAGTCAATGCCACCTGGGGAAGTCTCAGCCGGAACAAGAATCTGCTCGGAGCAGCCGCCAGCGCGAACACGGAGCAGTATCTAGAGCCGCGCGCCGAGAGGTACGCGGGCCGCACGCGGGCAGCGACGCAGCAGGGCCGGCCGGCACGGCTACTGCTTCTCCTTCTTGTGCTGCTGGTACCTCCTGAAGTGGGTCTGGATGGTGAGGGCCGCCTGCTCGGAGGGGTCGCACAAGGACTTGCTCTCGCTGCTGCCGTCGGGGCTCTCGTCACCTAGGGCGAGAAGCGAGCAGCAGTGTGAGCACGGGCGGCCGGCACGCGCCGCTCCGCCAGCTCCAGCCTCTCCGAACGCAGCCGGGAGGGAGAGACGAGGCAACCTCTCCGGCAGTACTAAGCCCTCTATTTACACAGCTTTACTCCCCGAAGACCTCAGCTTCCCCGTGTTTAATCACCAAGTATGATACGCACTTACTTTCACACACACAAATAAGATTAGGAAAAAAAAAAAGCCCAGCACTGTACTGCAATAAAGCTCTCACGCTGATAAATGGGAGCCCTCCCCACCCCATGCTTAATGTGGCATGAGGGAAGTATTGTGAAATTCAACAGGAACTGAATCAAAGCCGCTCAGCAGTGCTCTTTTAAGCGAGTGTGTCACTGCTAAGCACCCCCCGAGCAGCGATCAGAAATCCTGGTGCCAGATGCTGCTGTATAAACTCACCAGTGTCATCTGAACCCATTTTTATTCACATCCTAAAAGAAATTGCAAAGTAAAAAGATACATAAAAAAATAGTCCGTGTTGGGAATCAGCTCCCTCCTGCCCTGCTTAACAAGATACATCGTCAGCCGTAAATCCTGTTTGCTGCAAAAATCAGCCAGCAGAGGCTGGGGAGGCACCGGGGGCATTTGCTGCTCTCTGTTTCCAGGCACAAGCCCCCCGGCTGCGTGGGCCGCTGCCGGCTCCAGGAGGAAGGCACCCGGCCGGGGAACTTGGCAGGGTCACCCGCAATCCGTGCTGCCGCTGCCACCGCCGCAGCGCCTGCCGGGCAGGAGCCTGGCCCCGCGTGCCGGGCACATGCACCGGCCCCGGCCAGGTCGCCTGGTCTGGAGGCACCTGCGCACGGAGCAGCAGCAGCAGCAGCAGCTGCGCGCGAGCCCCTGCCCTCAGCCCGGGTAGTGCCTGGCCGCTGCCCCGTGAGGGGCCGGGGCTCGAGTCCAGCCCCACAAGCAGCAGCTCGGAGGCCCCCGCCGCAAGTGGCACGGGAGGGCACAGCACGGGGCTGCGCGCGCGCCGCGATACCTGCTCTGATGCGATTAGCAGCCGAGCCGCACTGAGAATAGCAGTGGACAAATCCTATTTGCTGAGCGCTTGACTTCATCAGAGGTGCAGAGCCCCAGAAAGAGCAGCAAGGAGGAAGAGGGGGCCACGTTCAAGGTGCTTTTGCCTCACCCCCCAGTAATTGTAACTACTGCAGTGCTGGCTCTTCCCCTGCTTCCCGCAGTCACAGGCCCACGATTCTGCCAGCCCTGAGAGCAGGAGTGGCCCTGCCCACTACACACTCACCTGACTGTCCGGGCAGCGAGTAGATGCTGTTGTGTCGCGAGCTCCTGCCTTTCTAGAAAGGGAGACACGAAAAGCACAACAGTCAGTGATAGCTCCAGGCAGAGGCAGTGGGACGAGGCCTTTCAGGCCAACTGGGAAGCACCGAAAGGGACAGGACTGGCTTCACCGAGCTTTCTGCTACCCCTTCCCTCTGGGAAACTTGAAAATACTCACTTATGGTCCCCTAAAGAGCACTACAGAGCTCCTATTAATTACTTTCCATTTATGAGAGCTCCTCCACAGGGGGAGCAGAGAAAAGGGCCTTGTATCCCAAACGGGATCTGGTGAGACTTGCCGGTAACATCCCGGGCCGGTGCACTGGTACAGTCTGGCCTCCCTGGATCCGCATTTCCAGCGAGCACGGAACCAGCCTTGCCGGGTTTGTTTGCTAGACTCCAGCCCTTGCCACCTGCCTCGGCAGCACCCACAATGTCGTGGCTGCTAGGGAATGTTTTCATCCCCACAGGAAAGCGACTCAAATTCCCCTGCAAATACCCTGCTGCACTTCGGAGCCCACCCTGCCCCCTGCAATTAGCCCGTTCTCGGTCTCTTGAAGGAGGAACGCACACGCGCCGCATGCTCTGGGTGAGCTCTGCACCGCTCTGCTGCAGTGCCGCGGCAGGGCAAGCACCCAGCACCCGCTGCCTGCTTCGGCCCAGAGCTCCCCTACACCAAACAGAGCCCACCCGCGCCCTTGGGGTGCGGGGAGGCAGGGGCTGGAGTCGCCAAAGCTGGCAGGGAGATTTCGAACCCGCTCTCAGCTGACAGGGCAGGGCCCAGCGCTCACCTCGCTGTCGCGGCTGGTGCGGCGGCTCTGCGTCACGTACTGGACCTGCCAGGGCAGCGGCTGGTACACGAGGTACGGCAGGGGCTCCTCGCGGAACAGGCTGCTCCCGAGCTGCATGCGGGCAAAGGGTGCATGTGAGGACGAGGACGAGCGGCTCCTTTTAGCCCAGCTGCCCCAGGAGCAGCCCGGTCCATCCTCCCCAGCGCTCCCGGCTCGGTAACCGCCTTGGGTGCCCCCAGCTACCCCAACACACCTCCCACCAAGAGGCGCGGGAGCGTTATGAGGCGGCCCGCACTCACCTGCCCGACGGCTCTCACCACGAAGAAGAGCGCCGTCATCAGCGATGCCAGCATGGCTGCGGCGTCCCGGGGCTGCCGTCCGCCCGATCAGAGCTCGGGGCGATGCACAGCGCTCTGCAGACAGCCGCTGCGGCCCCTGCTCCGGCGCGCAGCCTCCAAGGCCCTTAATGAGCTTAGGGTGCGCGCTCGCCCTGGCAGAGTAACCGGGCGCCGTCCTCTCGCTCTTCCAATCGCTGTGCTTCCCCCGCACCAAGGATAACGGCATTCCAGGAAAAGCAAATCCTCTTGCTGCCATGCAGGCAGGCGCACACCCCCACACACGCATGCACCCTGCCCACACGCCTCCAGCCCGGCTCCAAGGGGCCCGAGCAGGCTGGGAGCAAAGCCGCTCTGCTCCAGGATTAGAGGGAGACTCCAGCACCCCCAGGGCCCAAGCGGCTCCCAGGCGGCTGCAGGACCCAGGGCTCAGCCAGGCTCTCTGCGCAGCAGCGGCCGCAAGAGCAGGGCACACAGTGACACGAGGGACCCGAGGTCCTGCCAGAGCCCAGCCGACTCTTGCAGCGCCCGCCCCGTGCCGCACCGGGCAAGCTCCCGGGTGCATTGCGAGTCATTTGGACTTAATCGGGCCTCTAATTGATTTTTCAAACTTAATTAGCAACTATCAGGGAAAGGGAGCCCTCCACAGAGCAAGGCAGAGCACAGGCTTCGGGGTCACCTGTGGCCTGGCAGCACCAACATCCCTGCACAAGGCGAGCTGGGGACAGGCCAGAGCATCCTTCTCCTCCTGTACTGCGGCAGAGAGCTGGAAAGGGGCCGTGGAAGGGGCTTTTCAGCGCAGGCAGAACCCCCGAGCGGGGTGCACTGCCTGCAGGTCAGCAGAGCTACAGGAGCCACCTGCCCACAGACGCTTACCCGGGTCACAGGGGCTGCAGCCAGAGCAGTGCCCAGTAGCTCTCCGGTGGGCGCAGACCGCGCCGTGCACCCAGCATTGCCACAGCGGGGTGACCGAGGGGTCCCCCTGCCCTCCTGGGAGGACAGGCCTCCCCCAGCGCCCGCTCGCACAGCTTGTGCTACCTGCGCGAAGGCTGTCCTGCTGCTCGCACAGCCCCGCTGCCCTCCCAGCACGCAGGCCAGCCACCACACTCCTCCTCTCCACAGAGGCACCGCAGCGGTGCTCAACCCGTCCCCGGCGCCTGCACATACCCTGGCACCACGCGTGCCTTTCTGCCCCTTCTCCACTGCACGGGCAGCAGAAGTGACGCCAGGGCCACCCGGGTCCTGCACGCGCATCCGAGCTGGAGCAGGGGAACAGAGGCAGGAACAGGAGGGCAGTGCTGGGCCCTCCCCGCTGTCACACACCCGCAGACTCCCAGCGCTGGAGAGTCCCCAGGCAGGACACGCGGAGGGCCCACTTGCGCAGAGGCAGCATTTGCTGCAGCACTTTGAGCCAGAGAGACCGCCTTGAATGGGAAAGCAGCGAGGGGCAGAGACACCGCAGGGCAGGGCTGGCTGCTGCAGCTGCAAGGAGGGAAAGGAGCCGGGGCAGAGAGAAGCACGCGGCCCAGCACAGCCCGCCCGGTTCATGGTGCCAACGCGACGCAGTGACCTGCCACGCGCCACGTGGGGCATGAGCCCCAGTTGTAAGAGGGAAGTCAGCTGCAGGAGCCACCGCATTTACCAGCTTTAATACATGCCGAGGTGCCGCAGGGCGGCTCCGGAGCGGGGCCCGGCTCCGCAGGGGCGCGCCGCAGCCTCCTCGTGCCGCGGGCAGCTCCGCACCCAGCTAGGGCAGAGTCAAGGAGCAGCCGGAGAGCGGGCACCCGCGCAGCCTGCCCCGCGGCTGGATGCGCAGCCCGGGGCGGCCGGGAGAGACGGCAGGACGGAGCGCACGGAAAGCTGCCCTGCCGCAGAAGCGCGGTCGTCCCTTCGCTCCCTCCCTGCCCGGCCCCGGGCCCTCCCCGGTCACGGCGAGCCGAGGCGCCCTCGGAAGCGCCCAGCACACGAGCCAGGGGGAGGCACGAAAGGGGAGCGGAAGGCTTGAGCTACAAAGCCAGCAAAGACAAATCTCTATGGGGGAAAAAGCAAGCTGCAAACATCACCATCACGCAAAACATACCCAACATTGATTTAATCTGCATACAAAACAGGGTACAATGAGTATCACAACCTTTAAGAAGAAAATAAACACATTTCAAAACAAGTATTGCTGAGAAAACAGGCATTTCTCCGTACAATTCAGATCTCTTTTGGGCACACACTGGACTCTACCACGCGGCTCTAGTACAGTCTCCAGGTGACCAAGCACCTCCCTGTGCTCCAGCAAGCCAGAACAGCTCTTTGCAAAGACATGTGCCTGGGAGACAGGCCCTGCTGCCAGTGGGCAAATGGGATGCAAAACCCCTACAGAGAGGGATTGGTGTGACCCAAGAGGCACAGGAACCCCATGACCGTGCAGCCCTTCAACAGAGGCATTCCTGTGGCTGGCTACCACTCTGTGTGGCAAGCCGAGGCGTCCTGGGCCAGCCGGGAGCTGCTCGGAGGGGCGCAGCAAGAGCACGAGCCCGCGTGCTCCCCGAGCGCCACAGGGGAGCCGCTTTAGCTCTAGAAAAGGTCACTAAAAAAACCCATACAGACACTCTCCCTGAGATTTTTCAAGTGTTCATCAAGAATATATGGCTATTGGCATGTAAACACTTGCTGCCCCGCTCGCAGGCTGCGGAATGTGCTGCGTCCCTGCATGACAGCCAGTGGCTCCCGAGCCCAGGGCACAGCACCTGGCAAACGCTCCCTACAGAAAGGCCCTCATTGTGCAGCCGCCCTGCTGCTCCCTGCGCCCTGCACAGAGCACGTGCCGGGCACGGCCATGGGCACCGCTCGCGCATGTCTGCCCTAGCGGCACCACGGTCGCCCCTCGACCACTTACTCGACGGTCTCCATGATTCACAGCGCTGCCTCCCGCCTGCGGAATACTAATGAGAGAACTGTTGATTTATTGGAGCCCTGATATTTCACCACTGGATTAAACAGTCTATAAAGCATATTTGGACACTCTGCAGGATTAGAAGAATCCACCAGGGAAGTTCCCTTCCTCTGCTCTCCCGCTATGAGACCTTACTTCAAGGGCACAGCGCAGAGATAGCTGGATGGCACCGGGACGCACCGCAGCGTTAGGCAGAGCACGTGGGCCCCGGCCACCACCTCTCTAGGAACGGCACCACGGCGGGAGGCTGAAAACCCCCTCCTCGTCCCGCCTTTCAATAGTGGAACACTTTGAGGTGCTTGTTTTCATCCAGGCCCAGCTGCAGGAGGCCGGGGCTGCTGGTGGGGGGCTGCGGCGCGCCGGGCAGGAGAGGCCTGGCAGCTGCGTGAAGGAAAAGCTCTGCTCACGCAAGGGATCGGTGGCAGCAGGGGCGGCGCAGGGCAGGTGCGCAGCGCCGGGAGGCTGCCCGCGCGCACGTGGCCTGCGAGCCCGCGGCAAACGGAATTACGGGCGGATTAGGCGCCTCAGAGGAGCAGCGCGCTCAGGACAGCTCGCACCGTCAGACGGGCCAAGGGATTTGCTGCTGGCATCAGCGCACGCTGCCAAGGCGACGCTTACAGCCTCCGCGTAATGCTGTTACAACACGACCCTGGAAGCGGCCTACAAACAGCCCCGAGAGCTTCCACTCCGGCGTCCTGCCTCCACTTCACCCCAAACGGAGCAGGACGCGCCAGGCTGGGCTGCATCGGGGGCAGGACCGGGCCTGCAGGCTCAGCCCCCGCCGCCTCCCTCCACCGCGCGCTCCCCTGGGCCACTCTTGTAAAGCCGGCAGCTCCAAGAGCTCCGTGTCTGAGCAGAGCTGCGGCACTCCAGAGCACAACCGCACAAAGGCAAGAAGAGATTTTCCGAGTCAAGTACACCTCAAAGGAGAAAAAAACAGCTCACTCTTGTCTTAACTGCTGAACAACATGTCCTTTTGAAGAACTGGACAGTAAAATAGAGGCTAAGGCTTCTAAATTGCCATTGAATGCTTTTCTACTCCTGATTCACTCACCTCCTGCTGCCCCTTCCTACCTGCCGCAGGAAGCTGGAGTGCAATTAAAGACCGCATGCAGGCAAAGGATACACTTCTGAATCCCGCTTGAAGTCTTCCAGCCACTTCTTGTTGGACTCGATCATTCCTTGAATACTCATCTTGTCTGACTCAGAGCCCCGGAACTGGGAGTGCTGGAACAGGCGGATTTGCTCTCTGTTGGGCGAGAGAGGAAGAGCAAGTGAGAAAGAGAGGTCCAGGAGGAAATGATCCTGAACTCTGAAAGAGGAGGAGGAGGAGGAGCTGTTGCAAGAAGAGCTCTCTTGGCTGGCTCCTGGGGCCAGGGTCATCAGCACAACTCTCAGTGCTGCTCCGCTGAAGAAACCGCAAGCAGCGTTGGGCGTGTGGCACTAACAACACCTAACGTAGCTATTTAAGAATAACATCCAACTTGTTTGATACTGCAAGTAGGTCCGAGCACATTCACACTCTACCTAGAAAGCAGTCCAGGGAAATAAATCAGCACAACGGATAGAAACACTCAAGCCAAAAGAGCCTTACTCTGCAGGTACGTAACCCAGCCTGCTGTCCAGAAAAGCAGACCTTCCGCCGAACGGGGGGAGCCCACCTGTAAAACACACGTTAGAGTAAAGTCCAAGAAAAATCAATGGTCCTTCAGTCTGGGCGCTTTTGCTGCCGCGTTGACCGTGCTTCGGAGATCCCCCCTGCTGTAAGCTGAGCCGTCTGCAGAGACGGCCCTGAGCAATGGGGGAGGCAGGTTGGGACCACAGCCTGCCCAGACTGGCCCAAGACTCCTTGTCCAGCACGGACAAGAGCTGGGAAGCAAGAATTCCTGGTTCAAACCAAAGGAATCAAGTGTCCTCTCAGACTTCAAAGCCACCAGAGATCAACAGCAAACAAACATGATGCTCACCGGCTCCTTTCACTAGCCAAGGATAAATAGGCCTGGGATTAAACGTCTTAAGAGGGGGTGGCTCCCACTGCAGATGCACAGGGCATCGTGGGGTTTTTAAGGAAACCAGTGTGCTGAATCCTATCTGCAAATCACGGGAGCCTTCCAGCCAGGCAGGGCTGCCTCCCCCTCTTTTGCCCCCTTCTTTAATAACTG
Source organism: Crypturellus tataupa (assembly GCA_034781795.1). Taxonomy (NCBI): domain Eukaryota; kingdom Metazoa; phylum Chordata; class Aves; order Tinamiformes; family Tinamidae; genus Crypturellus; species Crypturellus tataupa. The sequence goes on along the minus strand of JAWLRI010000339.1, from coordinate 195,533 downwards.
CTCTCTTGGGTGCCCAGCCGAGGCTGGACTGCTCCGGAAGCAGGGTAACAAGATCAGCCATATGCTGCAGTTCCTGGAATGCGGCTTTCTCCTTCTCCATCTCATTAGCACCCTCCCCAGCAGCAGCAGCGCGGCTGGGCTGAGCAGCGTCGCGAGGGCGAGCTGGCGAGAGTCCGCAGGGAAGCACAATGCCAAGGCCCCCGCGAGCGAGCGGAGGGATCGGGGACTGCAGACTGACCTGGGAAATACTTGTGCCATGTGTCTGCCAGCAGGCTGGCCGCGGGCCGCGCCGGGGTGCAGGCGCGGCCGGAGCCCAGCGCCGGCTCCCAGGCCCAGTGGTCGAGCACGGCCGCCCCGGCGGGAGCCA